>JAMAKP010000004.1:381861-428872 GCA_023628455.1 Chaetomiaceae sp. B2702 | reverse complement strand
TTCTTTTTTTTTTTTTAAAATTTGGATGTGGGTGGGGCTTTATTTTGTTTGTTTTTTTTTTTTTTTTGGCCCCCCCCCCCCCCCCCCCCCCTCGTTTGAGTTTTGACGATGCCCCTAGACGACATGGACGAGAGAAACGATAGCATTCGAGACAGGGTTTATAACCCTTTTTAAACACTGGTTCGAAGTTTTATCACAGCTGCTACTTGCTTGCGCTTGCGAGAGAAGACGTGGAGCTGCGGTCGAAGAGTGCGAGAGAAGATTCGCCCGGTCGCCGGCAGCAGGCACAAGCGCACTTGCGATCAGAGCTGCCCGTCGTCGTATGTCACGCACATAACTCAGTGCTTGTGGCATCCGAATACTCTGTGAGCGACGAGCCGGTCTTGTGTTTCTAATAAAGAAGCCATATCGAGAGCCTGGCATCTGTGTCGCAAAGATGTTGATGGTGTCCAGCATTCTCTCGAGTTCCCTAAACGTCTTGGCGTTTCGAAGTTGAACCCGAGCGCCGTTGAAGATAAGTGGGCCGTGTGCCAGAGACGCGCCAAGTTAATACCCCAGCCTACTGTGTAATCAATCGTGGGGTGAAGCTGGGCGCCGCAGTCCCACCCACTCAAATCATATAAGGGTGCGGCGGACCAAAACCCACAGCCGAGGTCAACATCCGCCGAGGCAGCAAAAGAGCAATTTCTCGGGGCGATGAAAACGTCCGTCACCGTCCAACAAGTTCGCGAGTGGGTTGTTGTCTTCAACTAGATCAGTACATGGCGACCAACCCGACGATATAACAGGTACTTCGGTGTGGACAGCAACGGTTTGCCAATTCCTGATGTTGCCGAATCAGCCATCACCAACATCTAGAGCCCTTTTAGTGGTTTTTTTGATGGATAGCGCTTCTCCACACCCCGCATGCAACAAGGAATCCCCGCGTGCCCAGTCATGCCAACGCTCGTCTGGTCAGCGTCGTCTCGGCTTGATGCCCTTTCGAGTTGTTTGCCGCATTTCTAGGACATGTTCCTGCCAGCAACAAGCGTCGCGCGACGCCCGCTTTGCGGAGCGCGTCTCTCGGGAGGTGTGGGCAAGTTGGGGTAAAAGTACTATGTATGCACTGTAACTTGACCCATCTCGCCCAGTGGCCCGCCGTCGATTGAAAAGCACGCGTCCTCCACATTCGGTGCCACGGCCCCACATCCAGGGCACGGCAGCCGAGGCTGACTCTCGGTGCAACCGGCTTTGAGGTACACAGCGTCTAACGGTGCGCTCGATACGCGCCGCAATTGTCGGACCTGCATTGATGAGACAATGGGAAAAGCAGCAGCGGATGATTGTAGGCAAATTCTTTCTGATGATAAACACTCAAATCTCATCCCAAACTCAACTATAAGGCCGTGTCTGATTGAGAAAGTGCGGGCGCTGGTTTGTAAGGCAGGTACCTGCCGCCAAGGTCCTCGATCCAGCGGACCTTCAGCTTGGCCCTGCATCCCTGTCGGACTCGGCCCAGCACGTCGCCAGAGTGCGAGACCACATGCTGCCGAATGCCGACCCTGCCATCGAAAAGGAGAAGATCTTCCAGGCAGTTTTTAGATTTCGTCCTGTCCCTCCTCAGTCAGAGCTTTCTTATTGTTCACATTGTTCACATTGTTCGCATTGCCCAGGCCAGGAACAACAAGAACTGTGACGAACCCTCGCTGCTGCCAACACTTTCTTCTTTGTCCAGCCCTGCGCGTCCCTCACCTTGTCATCGCCCCCCGCTCCTTCGCAAGACTCGTCGACCGACCGCACCACAGCAGCAGCCATGGCTCCCAGCAAGCAGGACACCAAGGCATACATCAGAACCATCGCGACGCCGCCTCCCCCAGGCTCGCCCTACGCCCTCCCGATCCCCGGCACCGAGCGCCCGAACCGCACCCCCATCTACCGCCACTGGCGCTTCCAAAACGGCCCGCTGCTGGAGACATACGACCCGGCGCAAAGGACCGTCCACGACCTCTTTGAATACTCGGTTTCCCAGGGTCCCAAGAGCAGGTGCTTGGGCTGGAGGCCTTGGAATGCCGCCACCAAGTCGTTTGACCCCAAGTATGTCTGGCTGACATATGCCGAGGTGGCCGAGCGGAGAAAGAACCTTGGTGCCGGTATCGTCGAGCTGCACCACCGGGCCGGCGTGACCGAGTCCAAGTATGCCGTCGGCCTGTGGTCGCAGAACCGGCCCGAGTGGCAGATCACGGAGCTGGCGCTGCTCTCCCAGTCGCTGTGGCCAGTCTCTCTGTACGAGACGCTGGGCCCCGAGACGAGCGAGTACATCATGAACCACAGCGGTCTGACCGCCATCGCCTGCTCACTGCCGCATATCCCGACCCTGCTGAAGCTGGCGCCCCGCGTCCCCTCGCTGAAGATCATCATCTCGCTCGATCCCCTCGACGCCGGCGAGATGGCCGGCCACTCGAAGCGGGAGCTGCTCAACGCCGCCGCCGCCAATGTCGGCATCCAGATCTATTCCATGACTGACGTCGAGGCCATCGGCGCGCGCTCCGGCCGCGCCATGCGCCCTCCCCAGGCGGATGACGTGCTCACCATCAACTATACCTCGGGAACCACGGGCGACCCGAAAGGCGTCCTCCTCACCCACGCGAACGGCGTGGCCGGCATCAGCGCCGCGCGGTCCAACGAGACCGTCTTTGCCGGCGACGTGCACATCTCGTATCTCCCCCTGGCCCACATCTACGGCCGTATGGCGGACCAGACTGCGCTGGCAGAGGGAGCCAGCATAGGGTACTTCCACGGCGATATCACGGCCTTGATAGAGGACATCAAGATCCTGCGGCCGTCGGGCTTCATGTCTGTGCCGCGGTTGTTTAATCGCATCAACTCGGCCATTCAGGCTTCGACGATCCAGGCGGACGGGTTTAAGGGGACCCTGTCGCGCCGTGTCATTGACACCAAGAAGGCCAACATGAAGTTGCCCACCGGCCAGGCGACCAACAAGCACTTCCTGTACGACCGCATCTGGACCCCCAAGGTGCTCAAGGCGGTCGGCCTGCAGCGCGCCCGCACCATGGTCAGCGGTAGCGCCCAGCTCGACCCGGACGTGCACGAGTTTCTCCGCGCCGCCTTTGGCAATAACTTTGTCCAGGGCTTCGGCATGACCGAGACGTACGCGGTCGGCACCGTCCAGGTGCCCGGCGACTTCACCACGGGCAACATCGGACCCCCCTGCCCGTCGGTCGAGCTGTGCATCGAGTCGGTGCCCGACTACGAGTACACGGTCGAGGACAAGCCCAACCCGCGCGGCGAGCTGCTGATGCGCGGGCCCATCATCTTCAAGGAGTACTTCCGCAACCCGGAGGAGACGGCCAAGACGATCGAGGCCGACGGCTGGTTCCACACGGGCGACATCGTCGAGGTGGACAGCATGGGCCGGTTCAAGATCATCGACCGCAAGAAGAACGTGCTCAAGCTCGCCCAGGGCGAGTACATCTCGCCCGAGCGCATCGAGAACGTCTACATGGGCAGCACCAACCTGATCGCCATGGCGTTTGTGCACGGCGACCCCAAGGAGTCGTGCCTGGTGGCCGTCTTTGGCGTCGACCCGGTCATGTTTGCCCCCTACGCCAGCAAGATCCTCAAGCGGGCCGTCCCCGCCGAGGACAAGGAGGCCCTTCGCCAGGCCGCCAACGACCCGCGCGTCAAGGGCGCCTTCCTCAAGAAGCTAGACCAGATCGGCAAGAGCCACAAGTTCAATAGCTTCGAGAAGGTGAAGAATTGTTATCTGGACATTGAGCCGTTTACGATTGAGAACGAGCTGCTGACCCCGACGTGAGTTTTTTTCTTCTTTTTCTTCTTTTTTTCCCCCCTTCCAAAAACGTCTTCACTTGTGATTATTCTTTTGTTGTGTGGTTGTTTTGCTAACTTAACGGTTTAAAAACAGACTAAAACTCAAGCGGCCCCAGACGGCACGGGCCTTCCGCAAAGAGATTGACCACATGTACGAGGAGATTGCGGCCAACGCAGCCGACAAGCCCAAGCTCTGATCGCTCTGCGAGCTTGTTGGATGGTGTGGGCGGCATAGCTAGCTGGGTTTTGCGTAATCCAACAGCGGGAGGTATTTTTGCATGGGTTTTTGTTGTAGGCTTTGACTCTGTGGTTTGTATATACTACTGTAGAGGATGATGTTTATACCAGCGGTTTCTATCGTTCTCCAGATCGTCCAGTCCCGACGCGCAACCAAGTGCCATATAATACACAGCTAAGGTACTCAAGGAGAGTGAGCTAACGAACTACATATCTCTAGATGTTAATGTCCCTCAAGCCTTACTTTTATAGTCTTCATGGTTCTATGCCAGATGCTACGTCTTGTCACCATGGAAGATTGCGACCACAGCCATCGCCGCCAATACTTTCGAGACTCCCTTCAAGTCTCTTGACGAACTGCTTCAAAGGCCCGATTTGGAGGACAGATATATTGGACCGCAAGATCTTTCCGACCGACTACCACACCTTTTGGTCTATATGGATGGAGTCGTCCGTGGCCAGAATCTGGCAACCGGGACCCCAGCTGCAGCAGCGATGCGTAGGCGCCGCTCCCCCATGCTGTGCGCACCGCATCTGTTACTACCCTAGTTGCTACTTCCGTCGACCTTCCTTGTCAGAAGCCCATCTGCACATCAGGGAGAACGTTGGTGCCTCTCCGCCGCCTGGACAAGGCGCTTGGTTGGTGCCACCTCCATCACTTTTTGCCTACTGAGCCGGGGAGCGAGATGGGTCTGGAGGCGCCAGCTTCCTTTTGCTATTCAATCGTCTTCCAATCTTGGGTAGGACAACCACTGACTAGGTAGCACTGCTCGAAAGCGGCGTGGGAAGTGCCCCAGTGCAAAGCCGGCGTTTGTGATCTTCGCTAATAATAATAAGCACCCTTGCCAAGGCTCCCTCCCTCCTTGTCGCATGCTTTTGAGGAAGCTGTTCGACAGTGCGTCCT
This sequence comes from Chaetomiaceae sp. B2702, assembly GCA_023628455.1. Taxonomy (NCBI): domain Eukaryota; kingdom Fungi; phylum Ascomycota; class Sordariomycetes; order Sordariales; family Chaetomiaceae; species Chaetomiaceae sp. B2702. The sequence goes on along the minus strand of JAMAKP010000004.1, from coordinate 423,903 downwards.
CTCCAGGCGCCTTGTTTTGCTCCTACTCTGCCTATGATCCCCGAGATATCTGCGCTGCTCACCTACGCTCCCGTCTAAGCGGGACAGTGTTTGCGGAAGGACTCCTCATGTCCTTTGTGTGTGGGGGTACTGGAAGCAAGGGGAGCAGGATCGTGGACTTCTTACCCGTCCATATAAGGGAGGGGGGTTTCAGGTAAGTTTGCCATGGAAAGGGTCACCGCGGCGTTGAGGCTTTTGCCGATGCAACATGCCATCCAGTTCCATGCATATCGAAAGCAACACGATCACCAAGACCTGCCCTGAGTTTCGATTTGTTGAATGGATTAGAGATCTGGCGGGCCAGCTGCTATGCGCCGCAGGGGGATTTCTGCCCAAAAGATTGTCACATTCACCAACTGTTACTCGGCCTCCGAGCGGCCTCCAGCCACACGGCGCGCAATCTGGGCGGCAACAAGTCGCTCAACTGCGGCAGCCACCTGTCTCTCAGCTTCAATGCGCTCTTCAACCACACGGCGCTCCGCTTCCGCCACACGGCGCTCCGCTTCCTCATATGGATTTTCCTCCACATCACCGACCTCTATGGTGAACTTCGTCGGGTCGTATAGATAGCGAGCTCGGCGAAAGATAGCCCTCAGTCGCTCAAATGTCAGAGTGATCGTGGGGTTTCTATCAGATGGTTAGATTTGTTATATCGTCTTAAATAGAAGGATGACGAACCTTGTAATCCCCGCAGCCAGTTCCGTGGCGGAGGGGCGACAGTAGGCTGCTAGTAAACCAGCATAACCAACGAGGTTGGAGAGATATAGGTCGACTTGCCCGACGGGCTGTTGATCGAGATTATCGTTATAGTACAATTCGCGATATAAGATCTAGCGGCTTATAGAGCCATCTGCTACGAGCAAGCTTACCCAGGCCTTCTTTATACCGCGGTTCAGACTTCAGAGAGACGAAAGAAAACTGGCCGACCTGCCAAACCCACCGTCTCGGCCCTCTCGGGTGTCCTCTACAAGACTTACAACCAGCAGGGCTGGCTGGGAGAGGCCGAGTCGATGTATCAGCACATTCAGCAGCGGGCGCTGCAGGGCTACGAAAAAGACACCCCATTACTGACCGTGGAATCACACAGTTGCCTGATTTCGACTGCGGATGTTCGCCGAGCAACCTCTTGAATCCGCGGTCTTCGGCTCAGCCGTACTTTAACTTCACAAAGGAGAAGGGAGGGCTAGGGCAATGGTTTGTATTACCTGCGGTTTCGGGCTGGCTGCCTCCATCTCAAAGCACAACGCCGCAAGTCGCCGAGCAATGTCATCTTATACTTTCCCGTCCTTCAATGACCTCCATAAGCAACGGAGCGTCAAAGCAGTCATCTCGCCATATCATGGGAGACAAGAGATGAAGCGCCGCAATTCGGTCCCATTCGTTCATGGTTGCAATGCGTGCCGCCTACGGCTTGCGTCTCTTTGCCGAAATTGACACGGCAGGAAGGTGTCCCCTTTCTAGAACGTGCTATGAACCTAGCCTACACGTCCGCACCTTGTCCGTACGACTCACAGTAGGTATGTATGTGCTCCGTACATTCCTAACTTACTCCGTCCCTAAGAGAGAGAGAGGGCAATGTTGTCCCGTATGAATGCAAGGTCCTGAGCCGGGGCTGATCGGCGCTTGGCCCCCACGATTTAGAAGGATGCGTTCAGGGGCCCCTGGCAATTTCTCCCCTCTAGGCTCTAGCTTGCATATATGTCAGCATGTTTCACGCGGCTGTTCTGGGTTGGAGGAGCCGCCAAGGCGCAGGACTCGGGATCGCCTGACAGGGCAATAGACGCGGTTGGCAAGCTGGCTGACAACGGCTGCGGCGATATGAAAAGCGGCCATCCCCAGGAACCGCGTTTCGGATTTCCCCCTCCTTTTCTGTTTTGGCCTAGCCGACGACATGCCTTGTTAGTAATCTCACCGTCATTGCTATCATGAGCCTCTCGCGGCTTTGCTCCCCGCTTGGGAGGTGCCTTTTGGCCGTAGCTGCGCTCGTTGACCTGCACGTTGCTTCGGCGCAGACGTTCAAATATTCGGAGGGGGCGACGCCAACCGAGTTTCAGGGCTTTGTGACGAGTGCCCCTGGCTTTGGTGAGTGACTCTCAACCTCAAAAAGCACACCATCCACCGACTCATTCTGAGTTCTGAATGTCTGACACGGGGTGCAGTCGGGACATGGTCATGCGTCCCCGGCTCGACACACACCACGCACAGCACGTGGGCAGCGTGCTGCGTGGCGGGGCAAAACTGTCAGTTTTTCACAGGATGCAGTGCAGGAACGGCGACGAGGATAGACGGCTCGACCTATGTCTGGTGAGTTCTACGCGGGCGCGTCAAGAGCGGCAGAGCAGTCTGACCAGTTTCTAGCTCCGGCACCCTCCCCAACTGCTACACCATGACCATCTACCAAAGCTACCCTTCTGCCGCCCAGAGCTGGTCGGCGATCGGCTGCGTGCAGCCTGGCTTCGATGCCTCCACGGTGTATCGGGAAATCGTGGTGGGGACTACGAGCACAAGTACGCCGTCGCCGGGCCCGAGTACTGGAACGGGGACGGCGCCCTCGGGCTCCTCATCGACACCGGCTACGCCGGTTGAGACTGGAGCTCGTGAGCCCGCTGATACATCACAAACACAGTCCTCGACCTCACAAGCTTGGATTGCCGGCGCGGTGATTGGGCCCGTCGCGGTAATCGCTCTCGCCGCTTTCCTGGCCTTTTGGCTGGGAAGGCGAAAAGGGAGGAGGGAGATGAGAGGAGGAATCCCTCCGAGCCATGTCGGCGACCAAGAGTCCGAGCCCGCGAAGATGCAAAGCACAACGTCTCCATCAGTGATAAAAAGCGAGCTGTCCGACGTTACTGCCGTCGCGGAGCTTGCGGACCACCGCCCATCGGAGTTGAGCGCGTATCCCGTCAGGTCCAACGAAGCTGGAGGGTACGAAAACGGGGTAAGGGACAGGTGGTAAAATCGATGCTGCCGTTATCAGCACACAATAAGATAGTGTTTGTGGCATTCGCAGACATCAATCGCTCTGTTTGACCCACACACGTTGGTAAATGAGAAGATCAAAAAAGTGATAGCCGTTGCTACGAGCCTACGACCTACATCACGCCGTTCGATCCGACTACGCCACTCGTAATCTTTCAGAAAGGACGAGAGGCGTCGGTTTCTTAATCCTAAGAAGCTCTTTGTTTATAGTAGCCCCTCCACACCCCCCCCCCCCCTTCAGCAGATAAGGTTGTAAGGGCAAGAACTGGTAGCCAGGTCGATGACCATTGACAAGTCCCTAGTGTGGGGGTTCATTTTTTAAATTCTTATTTTTGTTGATTTTTATCCTCCTTTATTATGCCCCATCGCTACCACAGAGGATGCCTCTTCCTTTGTGTTACAATGAGATTTCTCAATGACTCGCATTCCCACGTTCTGTCATTCTTGGCTGCAGGCCGCTTGTGGGGCGCCGCGTTCTTTGTTCTGTTTCGTCTGCCCTCCGGTTCAGTGTTCCACGTCGTTTTTCGGAGGGGAAGACGGCACTGCAATTGGGTGGATGCGTTTTCTCTCTCAGATAGAGACATGCGGCAATCAGATGAAACCTTGTCGAACTTAATAAAATGTATATAAGCTAGGAATAAATCCATCAATATATATCTTAAATATCCAACTGAGATAGATTGCTTGTGGTCATTAGATAGACTGAGCATACGGTTATGGAGCCGGATTTTTCGCTTCTGCAGTATATGCATCTGCCTGTATTTTAAAGCATGGCTTTTGGGCCTCCTTGGAAGCCAACTAAGCATTCTCCATTTTTATATTCCAAAGAGTGCCAGTTTTGACTGACAGTCTCGCGTGCTTTCGAATAAAGAATGTTTATTCACTAACTTAGATTCCTATACAGGTACGAGTTATAGCTACTATATTAGGTTATAAGTACTTTATTACAAAGTATAGCTTTAATACCTCGTAGTCGTATCTTATATTAATAGGTAAGTTATACTATTTATCTATAATAATTATTATAAATATGACCAAATTTATATAACTTATTATTATTATCTAGGAGAATTATAATATTTCTCTTTATATAATCATGTTTATCGCTAATTAGAATTGAATATTAGTGTTGCTTACATAATCTATAACTTAGTTTATTGGTTATCATTTACTTTTAATCTTCGTTTGGCTACTTCTTAACTCCTAGCCTGCATTTCGCTACAACTGACGTGTTTCCGATGGAATTTAGGTACGTAAGCCGATCAACGCGTTATTCCACGTACATCGCGTTCTCCCTGATTTACTGCATTTATTCTACAATAACCGACTAAAATCGAGCTTATTTTACTCGCGTGAGCTTTGGCGTAACGCGGGTATCGGTCCTTGGCTGCAGTGCCTTCGATGACATGAGCTCTACAACCACCGCTACTTCAACCCCCCCTTCTACCCTCGTTCGAATTCGCCAAAATGCAACAATCGTACCGGCGGGAGTTGGAGCTTTGTTGACCAGTCCGTTTAGGCCAAACCCCAACCCATCAACTGCCGTCGCATCGGCCTCGGCAAGGGGAGCGATTTCGTCGGAACCACCATCGAAACGGGTCCGCCTGGGCCCATCACCAACCGCACACATTGTACAGCCGCCTACCACTACCTATTAGACGTAAATGCGAAGCTAACCCGTGTCACTTGGCTTAGAATCACCGGCCGGCTCCTTCCAGCATAGTAACGCTGGCTCCAACCTCCCAGCACCCGACCACTGTGCGCCATCCTCGTGTCGAGACGCCGATTCCGATTCCGCAGTTTCTGTACTACCAGCCAGAGCCCACGCGCGCTACCTCAGCGGCCTCGGGAGTTCCCCGGTTCTCTTCGTCCCCGATTCCACCCCCAATCGTACCCAATTCTTCGAAGACACCAACACAAGTCATCGTAATCGATGACAATGACGATGACGACGTTTCACATCCAACGCCGGCGGCTATCAGCAAACCCGTAGAAGTGAAGCCCACCGAACCTGCGAGCAAGCCACGGCCGAACCCGAAGATCGGGTCAGAACCCCGGCGAACATCCGCAGCGGTCCGAACATGCCTGCTCAGTCCCGCCCCCTCTCCTCCGGCCGGTCCTACAGCACATGACGCTACACGGGATTGGAGGACAGAGGCCCATACCACGATTTGGCGAGGGCAGCCTCTTGTTACGGATAAAGAATCCAAGCCGAATTCAATATGGCTCTCGAAGAACGAGAGGAAGCCATACGTCACAGCGGCGGAGCGGACATTAATGCTCGGCGGCACTTCCGGTTCGGTACTACAGCTGGATCGTGCAGAGCTCGCCACCCCCGCCACGTTCCACGTTGATTTCTCAGAGGGAGACGTCAAGTACCTTCGGACTCTGGCCCGGAGAACTCTGCAGCTCTCCACAATCCGTGATGCGAAGAACCCTTGGAGAGATCTGGGTAGACTCCTAAAGAATCATCGGAGCTTCATCACAACCATTCTTGATGTTTTCGTCCGAGAGAGGCGGCTTCCTGGGAGGACAAGGGAAGATGTCAACAACCTGTTCCAGGATCTTCTTGACCAAAAGACGAGGTCAGACCCGGCCGTGCTTACCCTCGAGAGAGACGGTTGCGACCATCGCGGTGGTCTTATTCGGTCAAGTCGCGTACACTCTCTCCTCTTCGCTCGGGAGATTTCTGGACAACGTGCCGCTGGGCCGATGCGGTGTCGAGAACACATCAACTTCAACAATGAGTTCCGGAAATGCCGGGAGGACGCCCTAGAGAAGAGGGCAGAGTGGACCGGCTGCGCGGGCGACATCTTCACCATCGCTTGGGTGTCTAACGACGGATTCATCTGCGGAACGACCGAGCACTCTGATTCCCACAACCAACAGTACAACAAACCGGGAAACTTGGTCCTCGGTTCATGCACCGATGTCACGCTCCGTGCGTACCCAGAGCACCGGATTGTTCGACCTGTCATCGAGAAGGGGGAGAATTCAACCGAGGCGATGCGGCAGAGCCAGGACCCGTGGCTTTACTCTTCGGTCGTGTCGTCCGACTACGACGCCATTCACGACCGAGCATTCACCTGCTCCTTCGACCGTACAGTGAAGATCTGGAAGGCGGAGAAATCCGGATCTTCTATGTGTCTTTTGGGCGAATGGGGGCATCGTGGCAATGTCAACTTCGTGGCCGTTTCGAAGCACGAATCTGGCATGGTCGCCACGGCTGCCGACGTGGCTACCGATGCAGTTCGCATCTACAACGTCTCCGAAGACATTTCGGCAAGTCGTTTCCGGTCTTACTCGTGCTCTCGCGTTACGGATGAGAGAGGAAACACGGTATCTACCGAGAAGTGGGCTTACTACCCTGCGACTATGCAGTGGGGGCTCGCCGACGACGTGAAGCACTTACTGTTGGTTGGATACTCCCCAAGAAGCCGTACGGGCGATGATAACGACATTCCCGAGGACAGAAGAGACTCTGGTGAGCTTTGTCTGTGGGACGGCGTTACCGGAGAGAGGTGGCGCGTGACCTCTGCCACTACTCAGAATGTCTTTGAGGTTCTTTGGCACCCAAACCAGGGGAGCTTCATTGCGGCCACGTCACCGTTAGGCCTAGACCTGGAGCCCAGTGTGCGTACTCAGATTAGGATCTTTCGGCCTGCCGATCAGGATATGCACGGCGTCAAGGCGTATAGCCCGATCATGACGCTGGATTGTACAGCTATTGACGTCAACGAGCTGACAATCATGTAAGTTATCTCTCTTATAGACTAAGGGAACGCTCTAACAACTTCTCCTAGGCCGAACAGCTTCTCATTTTGCTACGTAACAGCAGGATGCACAGACGGAAAGACGTACGTGTGGGACACAGCGCGAGGCGACAAGCCTATCCACATCCTTCGTCACGGGGAGCCGATCGACGAGTACCGCGGTGATAGGGAACGGGAGGACGTTGGTGTAAAGTTCACGGCGTGGGGCACTACGCCTGACCGGTTTTACACTGGCTCATCCGATGGCGTAGTGAAGGTTTGGAATATCCGATCCTCCAACAAGCCACTTGTCCGGAACCTCCTAGAAGCCCCAGCCCCTATTACAGCCGGCATGTTTTGCCCCGACAAGTCTCGGCTCGTAGTGGGAGATGCTAGCGGCCGTGTCTTTATGCTCTCCATCGACGAGGAGAAGGAACAACCCCTATCGGCTATAAAAGTCCCGCTTCCAGGCAATAGGGGGTTTAGGACGATCCACCGTCCGCCAGCAATCATTCCACATCCAGACCCACCGCCACCTACTTACAATGCTGAGGGACGCCTGGTTGCAGCAGAAACAGGACCAGCAATAGGCCACGTCTTCCTCGAGAGTCGGCAACTCGAGCGGCACCCGAACCCTACTATTGGCATTGTGCAAGGACCTCGGTATACCGAGACAGGTTTGTTTCGCACCGACATGCACTTCAACGAAGATCCTACCCAACCATTGCTTGCGAGATGGGAGGCTATGCAGCAAGAGGCTTGGAAGCCATCTGGACCTTTCAGCTACAGAAGACGAGACCAGAGACTAGCTCTACGGCCGCTAAAGGAGAGCGTGAGCCTAGGAGAAATGCATTCGAAGAATATCAGCTTAGATCTTGACGTTGAAGCCTTGCCAAGAGAAACTAGGCGGTATCTCTCAATGGTAGGGGTTGACTTTGAGTTAATGGGGGACTATTCTTTGAAGGAGGAAGAGTAAGCGATTCTGAAACGTAGATCTCTATTGTAAGGTAGTGTGAAGTTAGTTAAGAACTAGTAAATTAAATAAGCTTTGATATATATTTGACTTTTTAATGTGTATAAAAATTAGTACTTAAATGGCTTCGCTTTTTTTAATAATTTAGATTCTTTTTTAAAAAAGGATATAAGTCATTAATATTAGTTTACTACTTTGGTAGATACAGTCTAATTTTAAAATTACCTGTATACACTGACTGATCTGTCTGCCTTACTTCTAGCACTCGAAAAAGTAAATTAATATACTACTCTACAGGCTTGTTAGAGTAGTATAGAGAGTTTTTGCTATAATGCCGTGCTCAATGATATCATTTCGGTCTCCGACGTCGGTTCCTCAGTTCCTACTATGGCATTATTGTTAGAATCCGAGGCTGTCTAGAACATTTGCCGCGGTAATCGGGCCTTAATCGAGCTTTTAAAGCTTGCGCAGCGCAAGTCTCTCTTTCATCGACTAGCAACTATGCATAGTCATGTTACGCTAGCACTCTTGCGTATACGCGCAAACGGGTATATACATTTAGTTGATATTCCATTGAGGTTATATGTCGTTATTTTATTATTTTCTAGACTACAATACGATCAATATGCCCCAAAAGAGGCTGGCTTTTTCTCTCGAGTTGTTCCAGTCTTACGCCACAACGGTACAGTACCATTGTAGTTGGATTGTGTTACATGCAAGGGCTTTATTGAAGCTATCGTTCGTTATTTATGGCTGTTGTAGCGACTGATCCTGAGGTATCTCCGACGCAGCTCGTATTTCTCACAGCAGAATAGCACAACCATCATCCAGTCAAGTCAGACCACGCTTGGGTTATCAGTACTACCTGAGAGCGAGTATTCCGCCCGAGCCCTGCTGCCTGTTTCCTTCCGAACGCCTTTGCATCTGAAAATCAGCCTAACAAAGATCCATCCTGTCTCTCAAACCAACTTCGAATGTGCCATTCGAGTGGGAGAACGATGAAGAAACCAGTAATGTATACAGCCAACAGCAGTATCGAATAAGAAACGAAACGAAATGCAGATGCCATCCCATAATAGGTTTTTCCCGGTTTCACAGCAAGCCTCTGGGGATAATGGTAATTACCCGTTCAACGCCCGAAACTGCTACAAGCCGTTTCACTGACCGTCCCGTCACGGTCTATGACCTTTCCGTTCTTTCCTCATTTTCTCCCCGTTCGGTCCTCTCGCCCCTTTCCCGCTTCATTCCGTTCGTTGGCTTCTCGGCACCCCATTCGGGTAGTACCAAGTCCCCAAATGCCTGTAGAATACGCCAGCTGCTCGGGCTTGGGATCGTCACCACTACTAGCCTAAGGATTCGACGCGGTCGCCCCAAAGGCAAAGTTAGGCGGATAATTAATCCCGTTAGGACCCATGGTAATGCCCGCAGGCAAGTCCATGACAATCGGATCGTCTTTGTCGTTTCGGTCGTCCCCGCCCCGTCTCTGATCACGTCCGGCGGCGCCACTACCGTGGTGTTTGTCGCCTTTATGACGCCACCGGCCTCCTCCGGGGGGGGCACCGCCGGCAGGAGCACCCATGCCAGGGCCACCGCCCATATGACCATGGCCGAAGCCGGCAGGCTCGTCGTCAGGGCGCCTGCTCGATTTGGGCCCGTGGTTGCCGCCCTTGTCGGTCTGCATGCGCCGGCTGATAGCCTTGGAGGAGACCCCGGCGCCGATCTCGATGTCCGGTTCTTCGACACATAGGCCGCTGACAATTGGGCGGCCGCCGGAGCCGCCGAAGGGGGCCGTCAACATCCACTTGCGGTCGGCTTCAGTGAGCTTGTGGATGGGGATGATGCTGATGCCGCTTTGGTAATCGCTGCAGTCGCGCGGGCCGAATCCTACGCCCCATCTTGTCTGTTTGCATACAACGTTAGTCAAAGTCTATTGGTGGTAATGAACATGGCAAGGATGGAGGGACCTACCCTGAGTTGAAATTCTTGGCTGCGCATCTCCTCCATGGCGGTTTTTGCCCGCTCAGCGTCCTTGCGGTAGTACATCTTGACGAAGGCATGGCGCTTGTCCTTGTTGACGATGCAAGTCTGAACCTGGCCAAACCGGTTGAAAATTTCGCGGAGTTCATGTTCGGAGCAACTACCCATTGTCAGTCGGCCGTCTCTTAGAATGTGCAGAACGCAGCTAGGCACTCACGTTACACCGCCAACAAAAAGCGTCCGGCTGTACACCTTGATGCTGCCGCTGGCAATGGAGTTGTCATACTCGACCCATTTCTCCTGCTGTGACGAATCCTGGCTGGGGCTGTCACCATGACGTCCGTGGGGAGAACGCTGACGGTACTCCGACATGTGTCCCCGTCGGTCCCTGTCGTCCGCTCGGCCGCGGCCGGGCGAGCTAGGCCGCCCATAGTCAAACCCACGATCATTTGCACGCGATCTCGGAGAACCCCGACCGTCCCAGCGAGGAGGAGATCGGGACCTAGACCGGCCACGGGCCCGGTTTGGCGATCTCATGCCGTCATGATAGCCAGCGCGATCCCGTTTTTCATCGGGCCGGGGGGCATCCCATGGAGCAGGACCAGACGGAGCACCGCCAACTGGAGGAGGAGGAGCTGCATATCCAGTCTGAGTGGGCTGGGGCATTTGCGGCGGAGCTGCCGGGGGGATGGCGCCCGTTTGGCCCATCATCTGGATTACGCTAGCAATCTTGTCAAAGGGAATACCCTGGGCCGCTAGCGCGGTAACGAGCTGGACTGTCGCAGCAGCCGGATTACTCGAGCCATTTTGCGGCGGCGGGATAGCGCCAGACGCAACCGGGGCTGGCGGTGCCGGCGGCGCCGACGGAGGGAATGCAAACGGCAGTCCTGGTACATTTACAGGCTGGGCAGGCGGTTGAGAGGTCGGTAAGAATGGCATGCTCTGTGGTGCTTGGAAAGGCGCCGGAGCCGGCTGCACGGCGCCACTACGAGGCACGCCACCGGCTGTACTGAACATGGGTGCAGTAACCGGAGTGGAGGCCGGAGCCGGGGCTGGCAGGGTAGGATTACTTTGCGCAGAAGACGCATTCTGCCGCGCAATGCTGGCAAGCTTGTCCAAGATGATGCTGGGAACAGCGGCGTTCGCTGGTGGTGCTGGCGGTTTGCTGCCGGAACCAAGTGAGGCTAGGAGGTTGGGAGGAGGGCTGCCGGGAGGTGTCGTTGATGCATCTGCCGACAGGGGTATGGTTAGAGCGAATGGCACGTTCGGACATGCGCCCGGTCGAAGAGAGCAGTGAGGGCATTGTCTGGGTGAACCTACTCGAAGGTTGCGCAGCATTCAGCTTCTCCTTGAACGAGTTGACCATGGAAGCAGGGAATGTTTGGCCCTTCTCCCAGATATCGACCAGCTTTTTTATCTTCTCCTACGAGTAGCCATGCCTTGTGAGTGACCATCCATTATGAAAGAAAAATGAAGAGTACGGATACGCAGAAACACGAGCGAGGCAGGCCCCAGTAGAGTTGTAAAATCCATTGCCCTTGGTTTGACCACGTTGGCCATGGTCCCAAGAAACATGGTCAACTTGGGCTCGCCTCACATGTTGCCGAAATATAGCTAGGAATCAGACAGCACTCATGCGATATTCTCTGCGTACCTTTTGGTCTTCTGGCGCTGTGGCAACAATGTCGTTCATCAGAATGGGTATCAGTTCTGTTACTCTATGCACGCCTGCAGCGAATGTCCCGTCTGGCGCCGAAAGGCTCGGGGTCTGTCCTTGGGCTTTGGCCTGGTCCAGCCATTTCCTCGTTACAGAGTCTACGACGTAGAGTACTCCCAATTTGTGTGTGCCGGGTGTTTTCTTGAAGTGGGTAAAGAGCTTCTGAATGAGAACGGATTCGTACTGCCAGAGAGGGACGGGGTTAGCACAACAATCGGCGCCGCAAAGAGTGTTTCGGCCTGGGCATGCTGCTGCTCACCTGAACGTTGGCGACACACAGCGCCGTGATATTCGTGATCCGGGAACCCGATACTCCAGGAGGTTTCAGCGAGAGCATGCCTTGAAGGCCGGCCTCCAGCTCTGCTACGACAGACGATGCCACGACGGAAGACGCCATGATGATATCCTGGCGGGCGATGGCCGACTAAGGGAATAGACGATACCAGGCTTCCGTGATACGATAAGCGCCAAGCTGTCAGCTAGAAGGGTTCTATGCCATGAATGCTCCCAGATCACAATAGTACGCGTGTCGGGCGCAGCTCCAGTCTTCGTTATTGTCTGTGCAAACCGCAAGCCACGAATTACGGGACCTCGTGTGCGCAAGAATGGCGACGCGAAAATCCAGCTCGAGGCAGGGTTTCTTCGGTGGCAGAAATGGAGGAACGAAGCGCAAAAAGAGGTCAAGCTTGGAACACGCCGCTCTTGCTTTAAATTCGAGACCGAAACCAGCAGATTCTGCAAACCCTCCCGGCAAGTCTCCAAGCTGCTGCACCAGTCGCAAGACGACCTTTTCAAGGCGAGCAAATTATGCAGTGGGGCTACTGGGGTCTGAAATTGATGAAAATATGGTCGGAATGGCGCGCCTTGATGGAATCGAAAGGAGTCGCAAGAAGTCACTACGAAGTGAGTCTGGTTGCGGGATGGAATGGAGGACAGGAGATGGAGGCGGGGCGCAGTGTTTTATGGCATGACCCACATCTGCTGCAAACCGCAAAGCGGGCGGCTGACTCAACCGGCTGCCTGACGGGCTGCTGACGGAGCGTGTCAGCTGGCTTCAATGCTTCCGGTCGCCCTGCCGAAAGCCGAAAAATGACAAACAAACCCGGCAACGCTACCCGACGAAAAAATAAAAAATAATGATCATCAACCACATTACCATCATCGCTCGAGACACTTCATCGGGTTTGAGCTGCAGACGCAGTAGTTTTCAATGGGCATCATCAATTTATCATACTTCTCGCGCGAGTTCCGTAGTCGGATCGTCCACCGAGCGTTCTGAGGACCTTTCGTTGTTGGCGTACCGCTCAGCATCAAGCGCCGTGACGTCAACATCCAATTGGGCATGCAACCACGACGCCCTGAAAGCATGGGTCTCCTCTCTGTTGGGAAAAATTTTGTAGCTGAGAGGAAGCTATTGAGCTTCAAAAAAGTTGACAATGACTTTGCTTGATAAAAATGAGCTTCAACCTAGCTGTCCCAATGCACGTAGTTAATACTGCCAGCTTCGCAAAGTCATATCTGGGACATCTTGCGGATAAGTTCGGGTATTCCGATGCCTAGGTAAGTAGGTAGGAATGTACCAGATAGGTGAGGTAGGTTTGCCGCGGGAGGTGGGAAAAGCCTTGACGTTATTAGTCCGAACCCCCGGTTGGTCCGCTGATGCAGGCGCGCCGCCTCCCATGTGTCCGGGGAGCCTGCCAATTCCCGGCTGCGGTTTTTTTTCGAGCTTTGATCCCGAAACTTTTTTCCCTTCGTTCCTCCTACTCATCTCCATACCACCTCTCAATCTACACACCAGATACCAACCATGGCTCCCGCTATGCGTCTAGCGACCTCCACCATGAGGGCCTCGCTGAAGGCACCTTCGTTTGTTTACAGAAACACTGCCTTCACGGCGGCGAGATGCTACTCGTCGAAGAGCCAGGTACAGCTTCACCCCGTTCTGCCTCCTGCAGCCTGACATCATCCATTGACCGTGCAACTTGGGTGCAGACATTGAAGGAGCGTTTCGCCGAGCTTCTCCCCGAGAAGATTGAGCAAATCAAGGCGCTGAGGAAGTAGGAATGCCCTCATCCGAAAGCGCTCGATGCGGTTGAGAATGTCGCTGACGCGTTGTCGCTAAAATAGGGAGCACGGTTCCAAGGTGGTTGACAAGGTCACCCTCGACCAAGTATACGGCGGCGCTCGTGGAATCAAGTGCCTGGTGTGGGAGGGCTCCGTCCTCGATTCTGAGGAGGGCATTCGCTTCCGTGGCAAGACCATTCCCGAATGCCAGGACCTCTTGCCCAAGGCCCCCGGCGGCAATGAGCCTCTGCCTGAAGGCCTCTTCTGGCTTCTCCTGACGGGCGAGGTCCCCACCGAGCAGCAGGTCCGCGACCTTTCTGCCGACTGGGCTGCCCGGTCTGAGATTCCCAAGTTCGTTGAAGAGCTCATTGACCGCTGCCCGACCGACCTACACCCCATGGCTCAGTTCTCCATGGCCGTCACGGCCCTCGAGCATACCTCGTCCTTTGCCCGTGCCTACGCCAAGGGTGTCCACAAGCGCGATTACTGGGGCTACACCTTTGAGGACTCGATGGACCTCATTGCCAAGCTCCCCACCATTGCCGCGCGCATCTACCAGAACGTTTTCAAGGGCGGCAAGGTCGTCCCCGCTGAGAAGGACAAGGACTATGCCTACAACTTCTCCAACCAGCTGGGCTTCGGCAACAACGCCGATTTCATTGAGCTGATGCGTCTTTACCTCACCATCCACACCGACCACGAGGGCGGTAACGTCAGCGCGCACACCACCCACCTGGTCGGCAGCGCGCTCAGCTCGCCCTTCCTATCTCTGGCTGCTGGCCTGAACGGTCTCGCTGGCCCTCTGCACGGTCTGGCTAACCAGGAGGTGCTCAACTGGCTCACCGAGATGAAGAAGGTGGTTGGCGACGACCTCAGCGACGAGGCCATCACCAAGTACCTCTGGGATACGCTTAACGCGGGCCGTGTCGTTCCTGGCTACGGCCACGCCGTCCTCCGCAAGACTGACCCTCGTTACTCTGCCCAGCGCAAGTTCGCCCAGGGTAAGTTACTCCCCGACGTTGTTGGTGTGAGCGAGCGGTTACTGACCCATTCCTACAGAGAAGATGCCCGAGGACCCCATGTTCAAGCTGGTCAGCCAAGTCTACAAGATTGCCCCCAAGGTGCTCACCGAGCACGGCAAGACCAAGAACCCGTACCCCAACGTCGATGCCCACTCTGGTGTTCTCCTGCAGTACTATGGCCTGACTGAGGCCAACTACTACACTGTGCTGTTCGGCGTGTCGCGCGCCATTGGTGTGCTGCCGCAGCTGATCATTGACCGCGCCGTTGGTGCCCCGATTGAGCGGTATGATAACCCCTAGTTGACGCAATGTGACGCTGAGCGAACGGTTCCGCTGACAAAGACATGCAGGCCCAAGAGCTTCTCGACCGACAAGTGGGTCGAGATTTGCAAGAAGCTGTAAGAGGCTGTAATATACGCGCACTGCGCACATCGGGTTAGGTTGCTGGGCACGGCGCGAAGGGTTCGTTTACGGTTATATCATGTATAGAATGGATGGGATATCTAGCGGTTTTCTGCAGCCCGACACGGAGGAAGTTAGACTGGGCGGATGGCTATCCATTGCGATTGTACGATACAGTTTCCGTACTCCGGGCCCTCGGGGGAATGAAAAGTTCATGGCACGCGTTTCAATCCAGCGATGTGACAGGGCAATGCAAGTCAGCGAAATGCACAGTCGGGTGGAGATGGTTACGCCACATGCGATTTCGGACATTGAGAGTAGCGCGGCCTAGGACATAGGATAGGAGGATGGTGGGATTGTGGCTTCGCCGTGCCCAACCCGAATTGAACGGCAGGAGAGCTGACGAGAGGTAATGTCATCGTCGGACATCAATTGAGTGGCACGGAGCATGTGAAGCCATCTGGAATCCTAGTGAAAGACAGACTCTTCAACAAGCGAGGAAGGCAAGCCAAAGCTGAATCTGCTCCGCATGGAGCACCAGGTCGGAGCTCGGGAGACTCCAATTGCTAGAATTTTACCCCAAAACCCGGTCCGCAAAAAGATCGCCCAAACCCCAAGCGGATTTGCGTTGAGCTGCCGAGGAAGGCGTTGAGGGCCGCAGGGGCTGCCGGCCAATGATGTGCGTCTGTTGAGGTTGGTTCCTGCTGGCCCCTGTCTGCACGAAGACCTCGAAAGGACAGTACGTACCGCAATCGTTCGGCTCCCCAAAACGCCCATCAGCAATTTTTTTTCGAGTGTTGCCAGGCCCTCTAAAACCTGTCTCCCTCGGGACCCCGAATTTGTCCGATCAATTCGCAAACCATCACCATCTGCTGCTGTTGTTTTTCAAAGCCAGCACCAATTGCCCGCATTCCGCACTCGGAGAGCATCTCAACTGTAAGTGTGGACCCTACGCTGTCGCATTTGCCCGCATTGCCCGCATTGCCGCGGGTAGATAGGACAAGCTCGTCCCGGGCGGCTCCTCTTTGGGCGGTCCAACCAGTCCAAACCCACATTGACGAGCTTCCATCGGTAACACGTGCGAGTTAGGGTCTTTTCTCGAACCGATTCATCAAGCAACCACCTCCTTTCCGAGTAACCGTCTACTTTCCGCTCTCTGTGTGATTCTACACCTGCAGGCCGTCTCGCCATATTCCGGGTAGCCTTGCAGACGCGCGTCCCGTTCCGCCGCTGTCAAACCATCTGATCGTCGCATCTCAGCCGAGCAACTCTCAGCAACCACACTTCCCCCCGTCCGGTCCGCCTCTGTCACACCACCCCTGCGTCCTCCCCCATTCGCCCGCGAAGAAGCACCCTATTCCCTTGGTCAGGGCCCGTTTGTCACAACATCCGCCCAGTCATGTCCGCCGCTGTCGCCCCGGCCGCCGAGCCGCCCAAGCTGGAGAAGAAGCCCATCAAGTTCTCCAACCTGCTGTTGGGCGCCGGGCTCAACATGTTTGAGGTCACCACCCTCGGCCAGCCCCTGGAGGTCACCAAGACCACCATGGCGGCTCACCGCGGCGATGGCTTCGCGACAGCTCTGGGCCGCATCTGGAACCGCGGTGGTGTCCTCGGCTGTAGGTTACATCGCTCCGAATCACATGCTCTGGAAGCTGGTCTTCCCCCAAGTCGAAATAGCTGCTGACCCCGTTCCCTCTGATGCACAGTCTACCAGGGTCTGATCCCCTGGGCCTGGATCGAAGCGTCGACCAAGGGCGCCGTTCTGCTCTTTGTTGCCTCCGAGGCCGAGTACTATGCCCGCAACGCGGGCGCCAGCGAGTTTGGCGGCGGCATCATTGGCGGCGTGACGGGCGGTGTTGCTCAGGCGTACGCGACCATGGGTTTCTGCACCTGCATGAAGACGGTCGAGATCACCAAGCACAAGGTGGCCTCCACCGGCGCGAAGGCGCCCGGCACCTGGGCCACCTTCATGGACATCTACCGCCGCGAGGGTATCCGCGGCATCAACAAGGGTGTCAACGCTGTCGCCATTCGCCAGATGACCAACTGGGGCTCGCGCTTCGGACTGAGCCGCCTGGCCGAGCAGGGCATTCGCAATGTAACCGGCAAGAAGGAGGGCGAGAAGTTGAGCGCCGTTGAGAAGATCACGGCTTCGGCCCTTGGCGGTGGTCTCTCGGCCTGGAATCAGCCTATCGAGGTCATCCGTGTCGAGATGCAGAGCAAGAAGGACGACCCCAACCGCCCCAAGAAGATGACGGTTGGCAACACCTTCAAGTACATCTACGAGACCAACGGCATCAAGGGCCTGTACCGTGGCGTTGCGCCCCGCATTGGTCTGGGTGTCTGGCAGACGGTGTGCATGGTTGCCATGGGTGATATGTATGTTCCACTTTCCCCTCCCCGCAATTGTCCATGTCGACTCGTTCATGCTGACTTCCGAATAGGGCAAAGACGTACGTTGAGAAGCTGACGGGCGATGTGGTCACGGCAAAGCATTAAGCGGTGGCGTTTCTGGTCGGGGGTTATACTTGTTACAGGTTTTATTCTCTGGCGGCGTCTCTCAACAGCGGGCCGTTTCGCAAGGCTTTTTATAATACAGCTGGTACGAGTGTTTTATGTTTTGGGACCGGCAAATATAGAGTGGTTTTATTGTCCCGCAGCTCTGTTCACCGATTACTCGTTTGTACTGGGAGCGATGGGTGATATCATCGGGTATCTTAAAGAGCAGACAAAGGTCAGAGAAAGTGATTTTAAGTGATGCCTCTGCCGCATTATGAAAGAGATGGGCCCATATTCGTCGACACTGCCTTGGAGTGGCATTTGTGAACTAAGCGAGGCTGGATGACCGGCGAAGGCGTGGTCATTGCCATTCTAACCCGGCGTTTGACGATTCCATCCGGCGCTGACAATCGGCCCAGGGCTGGCAACCCTCAAGACGACAAGTTAACCATGGACGGTTCCAGCTATTACCGCAGGGGTTATCAGCACCGGTGCTGTGCCCGATATAATAAAGTACAGTAGGTACTCCCGTTGGACGACAACACCCCCCACACCCCCTTTTATGCCATGTATGTAGGTTGCTTTATCAACACACAAAGCCCGCGTTTGTGAGCCTGCTTGGTTGTTGTATGATCGAGAGGGTGCGAATCGTGGCTATGAGACGTGAGAGATGCAAACGTGAAGCTGGGAAACGGAGAGTGGTGGACGGAGACTGGTCGAGGGGTGTGATACGAGTAGATGGGCTGTGTAGCTGTCGGTAGAGTCGTTTGTCGTTGTGAATCAGGGGAGGCTTACTTACGCCTTTACGGGGGAGTAAAGATGTGTGGAGCTGGTGCGGATGGGGAGTTCTGGGACTATGGATGAGGGTGGGGTGGTTGGCTGGCTTGGGGTGATGGCATCTTTGAGAGAAGGGGGTCATGACTCTGTGAGAGTGCCGCGTTGAGAATATGGGTAGGAGAGGGTCGGTTGTGATCCTGAGGTAGGCTTGTATGACAACGGCATGTAGAGTAGCCGGACGTATCTATCAAGCACCGAGGCATCAGGGAACTAGACGTACCGCCACGGAAAATCTTTGGCCACGAACGCAATGAATCTGCGGGGGGAGTTACGGATTGCTATCATCGATTTTCACTCGCTTCCTCGTCCCACACCATCCTATCCTCCGGCTCACGTTTATCCTGATCAGATTAATACTGCTCTAGCATGCTGAGTGTTACGCGAAAGCAATCCGTTAGGTCCCGGTTCAAATCGCGTTTCTTCGATTCAGCCTCGACCACCTTGGCCCAGAACTCGCATACCTCGGTGAGAGCAACGATTTCGAGGGCCGTTAAAACCTTGTAGGTGCTAATGGTATTCGGCGCCAGCTTCAGCGCGCATCAGCTTTTCGCCTCGCGGCGAGCTGCCTTTTCTCCTGTAGTCAGTTGAGTTGAGGTGCGAAACTGTTGCGCGTTGACTACGGCCTCACGCAGCACTGTCCGCTCGTCTGCAATCAGTCGAGTCGCAGACGTGGCTCACATCTTTCACGGTTCTACAGAGTATCAACTCTCGAGAAACAATCGGGATCATGTGAATCCGGCCGCCGAGGGTGAACCGAAGGGCAGCGGTAAGTGTATTATCTCGTCCAAGTAAGGGAAGATAATTAACACAGAGAGAAGAGGGTCCTTGCTGAGTTGCGGAAGGAGTTGTAGGCCAACGGCTGATTTCGTAGAGACGTGCATTTGGGGCCTAGCAAATAAGAGGCTGGGTACTGTACCTTCTGGGTGGTAGCCCACCGTCCGCCACGGAGGTGCTGCCACTACGTTTCCAGTAACAGCCGAGGAGACAATAATGGGGGCACGGGGGGCTGTGAGAACAGGACTAGTTTCTCTTGTTGTTGTCTACTCGGTAGATCGGTTAACTAAGCACTTGCATGCATACCCCAGTATGTAAGTCTCGGGACGGGTGATATGTCATACATGTTCATCACACTTGCAAGATCTTTCTCACCTGGCAGACCCGTGAAAGGAACCGCTACGGGCCGGCTGCTTCCGAGAGACTGCTTCATGTCTATCGGCATCATTCGTTGTCCCGGGGCTGATTGTTGAAACAAGCCGAGACTCAGTTCGTGTTTCCTATAAGAAATGAACGACAGCGTCTTGAGGCTCGTCAAGTCGCTACATGGAGTCTGCGTCGGGAACCGCCGTCTCGACTTCGGAGCTGCCGACAAGGTGAGATGAACAAGTTCGCTGACACAAAGCAAGAGATCAACAACTGAGCTTCTGGCTTCTTCTGCGATTACGGCGAGGATTGCCAAAAGCCTAAGCTTTCAGAAAATGCTACTGTAATATTATACGGCCGTGAAGGCCTACGCCAGTGCAGATCATGTGGGAGGCACTGGGCTGCAAGGCTAGAGCTTCATCGGCATAGACCAAGTATCGGCTGGCTGATTGGTGAGTGGTTCACATCTGATCTCTTCCACCGATGGATGTACTTGTAAGAGAGCAACCCTGTACATATTTCGAGGCTCCAGCAGAGTCGCGTGGTGTCATGCAGAGAATGCTGCATGGAATACATGGAATGCATGGAACGCGTGGAACACCAGGGAGGACCAACCACGGTTGTTCAAGAAGGGGGGGGGGGGCCAAGGATGAGGCAACGGGATGCCCCCGAACTTGCAGAAAAAATGGCTACACGGAGGCGCCAACATTGTCAACAAGGCCCTCTGCGAGGACGACAGCACCACGGGCGGACTTTGCCCTTGGTCGTGTAGTCTGGGCCAAATAATTATAAATTTCTAACTGATCCGGCCCTTTTCCGTCCTCACCAGGCAAGTTCCCTGACAGAATTCGAGCGAATAATCTCAGTCCTCGGAGATGGCACCAACATCGTGGATAATAAGGGGAAGAGAAAAAAGGAGTTCGTGGTGTTTCGGTGTCCACCTCCGGCGGAGGCGGACCTGTGAGACCGAGCAACCCACAACAAAATACAGTGGAACCTCCTAGCTGACTCCACTCCTCAACTGGAGCCTTCGTCCAGGCGGTAATAAAGGAACATGAAGACAATCCATGACAAAGCATTGAATGGCACACGAGTTCATACTACCAACCTAGGCAGGTATGTAGTGTATGTTACGAGTCCAGCAGTTCCGCAAATAACGGGGCCGCGATACGGAATGTTGCGGGTAACCCACCAGCCCACGCCCCCCCCAAGCCTATCGAATCACGGCCCATTGTTAAGGTTTTGTTTTTCTTCAGCTTTTGGCACCGGCAATACCGGTAATAAAAAGCCAGAACAAGCGACGTACAGACAGGGTATGGATTTTGACGATGACGGGGAAAGCCAGGGCCCAGAAACCGAGATGATTCCAGCACGGCATAGGTACCTACCTATCCGTAGCAGCAAAGGTACGTCCCAATCCCGAACTCCGGCCGACAAATTTCCATTTCCGACCAGCTTATTACCTGCCCCTGCACATCACCGAACCCGGTGTTGGGCGAGCGAGCCCCGAGGGCCCGGGGCGGAAATCCGGCACGCGACAGCTCCGATGGTCGCGGGCAATCCGATAGTTATTTGGCGTGGAGAAGAGATCCTCACCAATTTGGCAGCTGGCTGCACTGTTTCGCGGTGTGCATAGTTAATGTGCGCGAATTGAGGCCTTTTTTTTCTTTTTCCAATCCGGCTTGGGCTCGCCCAGTCCAGTCAGGTCTGGAACCACGTACATACCTAGCCATGCTAGGTCAGGGCTTGAGTAACAGACGCAAACAGCCCAGAAAGAGGGTTTATTTCAGTGTCGCGTGCCACAGGTTGGGTAAGGTAGGGTAAAAGGGTAAGGTAATAATAACAGGGCAGCCGTCGCCGCCCGATAAGCGAGGGTTATTATGCTGCTCTGAGCCAGAGCCTCTGAGGGACGAACCCCTGTTGTTGGCTCGCGAGCTGCAGATGTTAAACAGAGCCCCCCGATGCCGATGTGGGGGAGGGGCACCGACAGCATCTCTGTCCGCTTCGAGATTTCGAGGACTGCTCATTGGGCCAGGAGGCATGCACGACGTTGCGCGAGGCCGGTTATTTCCGTTGCCACATCGCTCGTGCATAACTGCGGGAAACGCGAGGCGTGTAGTCCTTATAACCTAATTATTTATGGTTGTTCCCGATGTCGTGATGGTTGTCCAACCCGAGGAGGATCCGGACCGGTGGAGTGCTGCCGGGGTCGGAGCGGCCTTGTTATGCACTACATAGTATGTATGTACGAATACTCACCTACGTCTCTTTGCAGTTCTTCCTCAAAATAGACACGGCGAGGTGCTGCGTCAGCAAGGTTGGCGATGGTGCAGCCTGCACCGAGGGTTCACGCGGACTGCTACAGCTTCAGATGCCCGCCTGGCCCCGGGCCTTGTCCAGCCACAACATTCGGCACGGCCCCGGATTGAGCATGAGACGAGCAAGCTGACGGCGAAGCCTGCCGTGCCTCGTTCCATGCCTCAGAAAGTAATCTTGGTGGCTGGGAATGACGACGAGGATGATGGCCAAGCTGGAAGCGACAAGGCTAAGCCCGAGGAGGGCCCTGCAGAACGCTACGAGGCGTCGGAACGGTCTAAATTGTGACCAACGCCAGTGTAGTGTACTGGTGCAAAACCAGGGCCCCAGACTAACATCAGACCATAGAGACCGAAGCGCCATATTCCTTGCGGAATATGACCAACAACAACCGGCAGCCAAGTTTCGAACCATGCCTGCCTTGAGCCCATCTCGGATTTGCCTCACCTCACCTGTCAACCACTATGGCGGTGGACAAGCATGGACAGCGGAGCCCGTTAGCACCCCATAGCGCGGTGGACATCCGTACCTATATACAGTACTGTATATACGTGTACAATACCAGCTGGAGAACGGGAAGAGACGGACAGAAACGCGTACCTGCATGCGACGATGGATGAGATGCGCAAGCGCAGCCCTGGCTCGATCGACGAATGAGCGACGGCCTCGTTGCTCGACAGCTTCCCTTCTTGGGCAGGAGTCCTACAGTACAGTAGACGACGGGCGAAGGTGGAAAACCAAACAAAAACAAGACAAAAGTCCTGGTCCACTTGCAAGGATCCATTCTCCGTTTGATCCCGTTTTTGCAGGTTTTTGCTCACCAGCGACTGGCTCGTTTCAGCTAGTCGGGCGGCTCATCGCCGGCGGAGCTAGAACTAGTTGGGCGGTCGGTGATGCACCCCACGCCCAGCGGAATGGGGCTCACGCCTCTCTACCTTCCTTTCTTCCGCGCGTACATACATAGTAGTTATTTGTTTCGTTTCGTTCATTGCCCTCAGGCCCTGTCGCTTGGCCTTTGCGGTGGCTTCAGCCGATGACCGTGAGGGGAATGGAGAAATGCGGGGAAGGCAGGCCTTGGGGTTCTGGACCGAGCTTGGCGATTGATGAGGGAATTGGCAAATTTGTTGTCTGGGGGTCCTGGGCGAAACGGCGACGATAACGCCCGTCTTGGAAGCCTTTCCCGCCTCTTATCAAATGCACATAAGTAAACAATAACATAGGTCCCCCCGCGCCGCGACGTTGCGTCTATGGATGAATGAAGACGATTGCAATGTCCGAGGATGCCCGCAAAGCGGGCCTTGGCGACTCCTGAGCACAATTCGAGTGGGAAATTGTGAAAATTGAAACTCCTCCTGCGGCAGAGCTGCCGAGCAAATGGCCGTCGACAGCATCGTGAATTTGGCAGGCGGGCAGGGGGTCTGGCGGATACCTACGGAATCTACATGTGGAGAGTCATTTTTTTGTGCATGGCAGATTCGGATCCGCGCAGCTTCCGGTGTGGGGTCTTGGCTGCATGCAACGCTCAGGTCAATTGCCAAAGGAAACCCTTGGCGATTTGGTCTGTGCAACGCTACGGACGAACATTGGCCAACCACGCGGTTGCCATTATCAAAACGCACCCGAGATCCGATCGTCTTGTCCTCCGTCGACGTTTGCTGCCGTGGCCGAACCATGACGTGTCTGGGACGAAGTTGCCTCCGCATCCGTGCCGCCGATGATCGCCACCAGCGAACAATGTCGGCCGAATGACTGGCGGGCTGACGGGTCTGAAAAGTCGCCCCCACGCCGCGCGGGATCGGCAAGCGACAACAACCGGCGGCGTCGCTGACCGGTCGTCGCTCTTGAGCAATTGGCGCCGAGCGCCGGCTGCTCCGTGCCTACGGAGTACGACAGGATGGTGAGACTCTACTCTGCCCTGTATTGCTGCCATCGTCGGCCGCGTGGACGTATGGAAGAGTGTAGAACTTCACTTCCATTTGGCGTCCGGTCTCGACCCCTGCCGACTGGTGCTTCCCAAGACTCTGGGCAGCTCATGCGAGGAAATTCCCCGCAGGTATGGCCGGCAGAAAACCCGCCTATGGCTGGAAAAAACTACTCATTCCACATGGGGGCAACATTGCTGTAAACCGCTGCCATGCAGCTCCCGCTTGCGTATTGGTTCCCTGGAGTTTCCGGCGGGATTCAGTTGGTTGTTGCGGATTCTAGAATTCTTCCCAGACCGCCATTTGCGGGATAATGTGCCCGCCCTTGAACCCTCGAGGTTATTGATCGCCTGTAACCCTCCCTTCTTGCATGGGATTGCGGGTTCGCCAGATCTGGGGTATCCCGATCGCCGCAGATGCTGTAGTGTAAAGAAGCATTATTCCACAATTTCGGCGCCGGTAGAAGCACCGCATTTCATATCCGTACATACCGCACAACCCGTCGGAACACACCACGTCGCGTGTTCTACTGCCGTGATGAAGATCAGGACGGCAAGATATCTGAACGGCCAGTCAGATGTTCTGATAAGAATCTGGCTGGGCGGCATTGTGCTCGCATCACAATCTCACCCAAGGTGCCAAGCTGGCCGGACTGTGCGCCATTCAAATCTATAAGTCTGGGCGTTGTCGCACCCAAGACGGCGAGACAGATCTTGGTGAACTTCCATTCCCCAATCGGCATTCTACGGCCGGCCAAGCTCGACAATCTTCTCTTCCCTATGCCATCCGTCCTTATCTTTATTTTACTGAGGCGGTGACTGCTGGTGGATTTCGGCCGGCTTGTCGCAATATCCAAACGGCTTTTTTGGGGGGCTTGTCGTTGCTTGGTTCGGGTGTCATGACTCGGGAATGTAGCCACAACCGGCCGGCACTAGATCACCTTGCGGCAACTTGTTGGGCGGCTTTTTGGTCAACGTGAGGGCCTGGGGTTCCGAGGAGAGGAAGGCTTTGCGGCCTGGGGGGCGACATCACGACACACATCGGACTGAGAAGCAGGGGATCGCTCGCCGTCAATCGGGAATCCCGTCGATTATAGGAAACGAAAAAGTTGATGTTGTGGAAAGGGCTCCGTCATAACGGTCTTGAAAATTTCTGATAACCGCGCCGGAAGGGTTCGGCTTGTCCAAGTGAGTGGTCTCCACCAGCGGATGGTGGGTGGTGCGGTTCGAGCTGCTGGTTGGGGGAAAGCCAAAATGACGTAGTGGAAGTGGCCAGCCAGCCCTCGGCACTTCCGTGTTGGCCGATCCTGCTCTTCGAAGTTCACACCCTCTCAGAACAACAAGTCACGGCACCGCCGTTCCGGGAGAAGCCAACTGCGTGAATTTACCATGACGTTTTTTTGCTCGTTTCTTCGTCGATGTTGGTTGGTAACGGGAATCACGGGCTGCAGTGCAGTTGGTGCCGGTTGAGCTGGCTCAAGGTGCAGTGGTCAGTATGGAACCTGGCCAGCGCTCGGGTATGCCCGCATGCATTCGCCCGTCCCAAATTGAGCGACAAACAAATGGCTCGTTGCCCCATCCTCCCGTGGTTGAGTGAGCATCCAGCTCCACACTTCCTCAGTCGGACTCGCGGTGACCGTGGCGGTGGCAGACGCCGTCCCAGCCGTGCCGCCGTGAAGGACGAGGGCGAGAGCGAGGCGCACACGCCAGCCCGTTGCCGGGACTGCAGTCTGGTCCCCTTCTCTCTTTTTACCATTGGTGCCGTGCGTTACCAAGCTTCGTTTCTTCAAAACATCCCGTGGATTTCTGGCAAGGATGTCGACCCCAACCACCAGTAGGAAATCGGTATTGCGTGCAGCGGGAAACGTCCTTTGAATGATCCAGTCAGAGCGATACAACTCTGCATGGGTGTTCCTCACGGGATTTCAATGACGAACGGGCCAAACCCCCAAAGCTTGTCAGTTCTCTGTCCGTGCGGTTTCACGTTTCGCCAAGCAAAGTGATCGAAGTTCGATGCCCACGAGCAACAAACCCGTTTGCGGATGGAATCTCATCAGTGAACTGCTCTCTGGCAATGTCAATTGCACTTAGAATAGGCCCATGGAGCCCGGCCTGTGCGATTAAATCGCTCTGCAATGCACCCGCGCGTTTGAACGCCAGTCAAACTCAAACTCACACACCGCATCGTCCCGTAAAATGCAATAGTGTCTGTGTAATGTACCCAGAGTCGGTGACCCGCCTGGGCGAAATGCGCGGGTTGAATGGCCAAAAGCTCGAGAGCCGCGGAGGCACAGCCAGAAAATCCCGCAGACTGGGTTGCTCAGGCGGTACCTCGGAGGGGAGCTTCGGCGAAGTACCAACTGCTTGAGGATTTGCACCCAAACCGGAAACGGGGTGGGGCGTGAGTACTTGCTCGGCTTGCAGCACGCAGGTTACTCGCTTGACATTGCGACTTGCATCCCGGGGCCCACATCTGCTCCTTGCCTGCCAGGATCCGTGCCTGCTCCAAATGCTTGGGGCCTCATCACATCGACTTCCGGGTGCACACAGTATGAATTGAGACGGTAAAATGCCCGATCTTGCGCCGACGCCCCCGAGCAACGCAGTCGGGCTGGCCCTGAACAAAAAAGCCTGTACATCTAAAGCTAATTTTTGGGGCGGCACGAGACCAAACGGTGGGATGCCATGGGTGTGCACCTTCGTGCTTCAGTCTTTCACAGCATTGAATCCTTGCCCAATTCCTGCTACAGATCAGCAAGAAACTTTGGAAAGGGCATTGATTTGCCCTTTAAAACTATTGCGTTTGGCCAAGTTCTGGTGTAAAACGGTGGTGGTGGATGGTCATCCCTCAGTTCCCCGGGAAGAATGCTTCGTTATACGCTTTATTTTGTCTCGCAAGTGCGGACTGGTCGTTCTGTACAGTCTTTATAGAAACTGCGCACTGTTAGCCTGGAGATGCTCGCTCGCCATCAGTGTCGCCAGTGGCCGGGTTGTCCAGGTGCCCATTCTGCAGTGCGAGACGGGGTGATCCACCCGCCTCCAGTGGCCAACCTTGTAATAATACGCCGTCAGGAAAGGTCGCTTGGATGGACTTGCGTACAATCCCGCGCCGTGCAGTTAAGGTAGCGTTTCGGCCGCATGGACAGGGTGTGTTTATTACGCAAGAGAGGTTCGACGCTTCGCGCTTGAGCCGAACGACGAAGGAGCTGCGCGCAAAACTTGAAATACTCCGGCCACCCACCGCAATCCCCCCCAAAATCTCTCTTTCCTTTCCTCTCTTTTTTGGATACGCACGGAGGTCCTTCTAAAACTCCCTTCGACGTGAGGTCTCGCTTCTCCCCTCGAGTCCGCCCTCTCCGCTCCAACCCCCCCCTCCACCCCTCTCACTCGGTCTTGTGGGACGATTGCACCTGACCGCATACCTAATCAAGGTCATCGACCAAAAAAATTCCTTGCGTTTACGACCGAGCTCGCAGCCGTGCAATTACCTCTCTTAATCTGCGCGTGGACGCGTGTCTCCAAATAAACAACATCAACCCGATTGACCACCTCTACCTATAACCATTTAAGCGCCCGATTCTGAGCGCCCGCCTACCCGCCACCGACCGTGAGCCCTGCGCAGAGCTTATCTGCTGCAACCGCCGCCCCGATGGCCGAACATTCGACTGCTGGCGCTCCTGCGCTGTCGACCAACATTGAGAGCGGAAAGTTTGATGAGAAGGCGGCCCACGACGTGCCTCCCAAGAAGCAGGTCGTGGAGGAGGAGGAGGAGGACGAAGACATTGATGCCCTCATCGATGACCTTGAAAGCAATGATGGCCACGGCGACGTAAGCTAACTGCCCACCCCCCACACAATCCCATTCTCGCTGTGCATTGTGGC
Organism: Chaetomiaceae sp. B2702; assembly: GCA_023628455.1. Lineage (NCBI taxonomy): Eukaryota > Fungi > Ascomycota > Sordariomycetes > Sordariales > Chaetomiaceae > Chaetomiaceae sp. B2702. The sequence goes on along the minus strand of JAMAKP010000004.1, from coordinate 396,386 downwards.
GCCCAATCACGGTGCAAATTTCTGGCACGCCGTTGCCAAATTTTGCTTTGATGTGGCCCACAAGACCAGCGAGTTGGCGACAATGCCTCTCGTGGACAAATGCTAACGATTCTATGTGCAGTTCGAGGAAGAGGAAGAGGTCGCCGCTGGTGGCGCGCGCGTCATCCCGGAGGACATGCTCCAGACGGACACGCGCGTCGGTCTCACGTCTGAGGAGGTCCTCCAGCGTCGCCGGAAATATGGTCTCAATCAGATGAAGGAGGAGAAGGAAAACCTCATTCTCAAGTTCCTAGGATTTTTCGTCGGCCCTATCCAATTCGTCATGGAGGTACGTCACAATCGCCAGGGCGCTATGTTTCGGCACAGCAGCCCGGAAACGAAACATTTCCCCACTTGCCGCCGTGAACTTTATGCTGACCGTCAATCAGGCTGCTGCTGTTTGTACGTATCCATTCCCCTCAAACCCGCCGTTTCACCTTTCCCCACCAGCCCCGCGAGGCTTGCGTCACGGGAAGCCAAACGGCGTCTTCGCATGCGGCTAAGGGTGTGGTGCCGGGCCGCCAAGCTCAGCACCAGAGCGCCGACCAATAAATGATTGTGGGGGTGAACAGTGTCGCTGACTATTTGCTTTCATAGTGGCTGCTGGTCTTGAGGATTGGGTCGACTTCGGTGTCATCTGCGGTTTGCTGCTACTCAACGCCGTCGTCGGTTTCGTTCAGGAATACCAGGCTGGTTCTATTGTCGACGAGCTCAAGAAGTAAGCGATTCCCTTTACGATGCAATCGATGGGACTAATTACTGATTCGTTCCAGGACTCTTGCGCTCAAGGCTGTCGTTCTCCGTGACGGTAACCTTAAGGAGATCGAGGCCCCCGAGGTCGTTCCCGGCGATATCTTGCAGGTCGAAGAGGGTACCATCATTCCCGCCGATGGCCGTATCGTCACCGAGGATGCCTACCTCCAAGTTGATCAATCTGCCATCACTGGCGAGTCCCTCGCTGTCGATAAGCACAAGGGCGACCAGTGCTATGCTTCCTCGGCTGTCAAGCGTGGTGAGGCCTTTGTCGTTGTCACTGCCACTGGTGACAGCACCTTCGTTGGTCGCGCTGCCGCCCTTGTGAACGCAGCCAGCGCCGGCACCGGTCACTTCACTGAGGTGCTCAACGGCATTGGTACCATTCTGCTCGTCCTCGTCATCCTCACCAACCTGGTCGTCTGGGTTGCCAGCTTTTACCGCTCCAACCCTATCGTCCTGATTCTCGAGTTCACCCTGGCCATCACCATCGTCGGCGTGCCCGTCGGTCTTCCCGCCGTCGTCACCACCACTATGGCCGTCGGTGCTGCCTATCTTGCCAAGAAGAAGGCCATTGTCCAGAAGCTCTCGGCTATCGAGTCCCTGGCCGGTGTCGAAATTCTCTGCTCTGACAAGACGGGTACCCTGACCAAGAACAAGCTCTCTCTGGCTGAGCCCTACACTGTTGCCGGCGTCGACCCCGAAGACCTCATGCTCACCGCCTGCTTGGCCGCCTCGCGCAAGAAGAAGGGCATGGATGCTATCGACAAGGCTTTCCTTAAGAGCTTGAAGTTCTACCCCCGCGCCAAGAGCGTCCTCAGCAAGTACAAGGTCATCGACTTCCACCCCTTCGACCCCGTCTCCAAGAAGGTCACTGCCCTCGTCGAGTCTCCCCAGGGTGAGCGCATCATTTGCGTGAAGGGTGCGCCCCTGTTCGTTCTCAAGACTGTGGAGGAGGACCACCCCATCCCTGAGGAGGTTGACCAGGCCTACAAGAACAAGGTTGCAGAGTTCGCCACCCGTGGTTTCCGCTCGCTCGGTGTTGCTCGCAAGCGCGGCGAGGGCTCCTGGGAGATTCTCGGCATCATGCCCTGCTCCGACCCCCCGCGTCACGACACTGCCCGCACCATCAACGAGGCCAAGTCTCTCGGTCTGTCCATCAAGATGCTTACTGGTGATGCCGTCGGTATCGCCAGGGAGACTTCCCGCCAGCTGGGTCTTGGCACGAACGTCTACAATGCTGAGCGCCTGGGTCTCGGTGGCGGTGGCGACATGCCCGGCTCTGAGGTCTATGACTTCGTCGAGGCTGCCGACGGTTTCGCCGAAGTGTTCCCCCAGCACAAGTACAACGTCGTGGAGATCCTGCAGCAGCGTGGCTACCTCGTCGCCATGACTGGTGACGGTGTCAACGATGCCCCCTCGCTCAAGAAGGCCGATACTGGTATCGCTGTCGAGGGCGCCTCGGATGCCGCCCGCTCTGCCGCCGATATCGTCTTCCTTGCTCCTGGTCTCGGTGCCATTATTGATGCCCTCAAGACATCCCGCCAGATTTTCCACCGCATGTACGCCTACGTCGTCTACCGTATTGCCCTGTCCATCCATCTCGAGATCTACCTGGGTCTCTGGATTGCCATCTTGAACCGCAGCTTGCAGATTGAGCTTGTCGTCTTCATTGCCATTTTCGCCGATGTCGCCACCCTCGCCATCGCCTACGACAACGCTCCTTACAGCAAGACGCCCGTCAAGTGGAACCTGCCCAAGCTCTGGGGTATGTCGGTTCTCCTCGGTATCGTCCTCGCCATCGGCACATGGATCACTGTCACGACCATGTACGCCCAGGGCCCGGATGGCGGTATCGTCCAGAACTTCGGTAACATGGACGAGGTCGTGTTCCTCCAGATCGCCCTCACTGAGAACTGGCTCATTTTCATCACTCGGTATGTTTTCCCTCGATTGACAAAACGAAGAGTAATAACAGCCCGATACTAATATGCCTCTAGTGCCAATGGCCCCTTCTGGTCTTCGCTCCCCTCGTGGCAGCTGGCTGGCGCCGTCCTGATTGTCGACATCGTCGCCACCCTGTTCTGTATCTTCGGTTGGTTCATGGGCCAGGAACAAACTTCGATCGTCGCTGTTGTCCGTATCTGGGTGTTCTCGTTCGGCGTCTTCTGCGTTATGGGCGGCCTCTTCTACGTCCTGCAGGACAGCGTCGGCTTCGACAACCTCATGCACGGCAAGTCGCCCAAGGGCAGCCAGAAGCAGCGCTCTCTAGAGGACTTTGTCGTCTCCCTCCAGCGCGTCTCTACCCAGCACGAGAAGTCGCAGTAAAGCAGCTCACGAGTGGGCGCCGCCTAGCATCGTGCTATAGAATCATGCCAACTGCGTGAGCGATGCTGGAGATCGAGCGCTTACCTGCTTGCCCTAGATGGCAGCAAAACCCGGCCGCTGGGGATAGATAGGCATGGGCGGCCGAGGATATCTTTCATTTTCTGACAAGTCTTGTATGAGACTTTGGGTTCAGGGGCTAGACCTGCTCCGATTTCCTTAGACAATCTAATAAACAGTAAAATAATATTCCGTTAGATGAATGTGACTGTCTGCGTGAAGTGTCTGGCCGCTCACTTGAGGTTGTCTCAACTTCGACTGGTCCGTGAGAGGCGGTTTTGTGTAGCAATGCCATGCACAAACGGGCCATTGAACAGAATCAAATTAGTTTCCGGGGTGATGAGACAGTAGGTACTGTATATCTATTGAGAAATGTCTTTTATTACTTGCCGTCTTCTATGTGGTGTTACCGCACGCCGTGGTGCATGCTGCACAGTACTCCCGGTACGTCCCGCACAAAACCAGCTGCTTGCACCTGTTCGAGCACGAGCGAAACTTACCTGAAATTTCGCCCTCATACCCTGGGGCCCCACCACAGCTAACACCTGCCACAACACAACGACAGTACATGCGTTGTACATGCAACTTTATTAACTTTTCCATCAAAGGCTTTGTCTGTTTCATCTCCTTGTCCGAGTGCACCGTGGCTACCGATCTATTTACGAAGCCGCCTGTGAATATCTCTTCGGGTCAAGTCGAGTCGAGTCGATAAAACCGAGAAGAATTGTTCGCCCGAGTCAGTGGAGTATCCATTTAAGGTGACAACAACCCGGTGAGGGTAAAGGAAACGAATCGGCTGTCAGTGTTATTAGTCGCTCGTCTTTCATGTTCCCCCCTGTCCTATCTTTGGGGAGGCAGGGGGGCCGCTATGTATGGCCCTAATGGCTAACTCTTCCTACCTGCAGTCACGGTGTTGATAAAACTGAGACCTCGGTCTCGGCTTGAGGTTCTTCTTCGCGGGAATGAATCGCGAAATACCTGGGTTCTACTACGGTTAGTCGGTAGTCTACTTTCTGTTTTATATGAATTGGGAGTTTGTCTCTGACTCCAGCAAACTCCCAGACGGCCTCAAACGCAAGTACTTCCGCATCGAAAACAGCCGGACTGCGTCAGCGCAGGCGGCTTGGTCGTCGGAAAATGTGAAGCGGAGGGCAGTGGAGGAAAAGGAAGTCGAAAAGACGCGGCAGAGGTTGCTGAGGGAGTCGCGGAGAGTAAAGAGGTCGAGAGTGAGGGATGTCCCGCTCATGGGGGGTTTGTTGGCGAGAGAAGCGGGCGAGGACTGCGCAAAGACCTTGACCAAGGCATGGGCGGGCGGTTTGCGGGAGAAAGGGTCGCTGGAGCTCTGGCCGGGGTTGAGAAAGGATCGCTGTGTGATCTCGGCTTTATGGGTTGGAGGCGGCGATGAGCAGAGTGGACTGGGCGTTGCGTACGTGGTGCTGAACGGGGCCTATCTGACGGCCTCGTGTCTGCCAAGAGATGCCGACGACCGGTGAGTGCTAACTACTAGAGTCCCGAGGCCGATGTTGTTCTTGCTAATGGCACGAAGGATCAGCTTTCGGTCCGCCGCCGAACGGTATCCTATCGTGCCTTTCCAACCGGCAACCTATGATCATTCTCTACGAGCCATCAAATCCATCGAGTATCACGAACCATCTTCCAAGGTTCTCGTGGGCTACGAACTCGACAACGGCGAAATCTGCATCAAGCACTTTACACCAGGAGGCTCGAGGGACTGGGATACGATTAGACTCCTAGTGGGCGGTATGATCTCTACTCTCGCCTGAGTCACGACAGGAGACAGGGCAATCTGCTGACGAGCCCGCCATCCGCAGACAATGGCGACCCAGGAACCGTTAACTTTACGCTAAGCATCAACGCCGCCAGCACCATCCACGCCTTACGGCCGGCTCCTTCGAGTTCACGGCTAACCTGCATAGCCGGCACCGGCCGAGGCATCGCTCAAGTCCAAAACGACCGCCTCACCTGGCTGACGTCTGCACCAACCCGTCCCAAACACCGCCGCCATCCCCACTCCCGAACCGACGCGGCGGCGGCAAACCCAACCCCCTGGAAAACCGACATCCTCTCCGTCGACTTCCTCCACCAAAACCCAGCCGACCTGATCCTCGCCGGCACCCGATCAAGCCACGTCTGCGTCCTCGACACCCGCGTCCCGCCGCGCGAGTGGTCCATCCAGAACAGCACCTTCACCCACACCAGCAGCGTCGCCCATGTCCGCTCCGTCGGAGCCTACGAGGTCCTCGCCGCGGGTCCGCGCAACGCCATGGCGCTGTATGACGTCCGATTTCTGCAGCAGCGGCGCGGGCATGGTGGGCCGGCCGACGGCATGGGTGGGGGCGGCTACCGGTGGAAGGGCGACGCGACTCGGCCCGTGGTAGTCTTTCCGTCGTACCGCAACGAGGCGCACATCCAGATCGGCCTGGACGTGTTGGCCGACCCGGGATTCGGCAGCGGCGGGGGGGTTGTGGCGGCGGCCCATGACGATGGGACGGTGGGGCTGTACTCGCTGCGGGACGGGTCACGGCTGCCGACGGCGGCGGACAGCGTCGACGGGATCAAGGGCGGAGGTGTGGTGCAGGGTATCAGGTGGCAGACGCTGCCCGGAGATCGACATCCTAGTTTGTTTGTCGGGGAAGGGACGGCGATGAAGAAGTATTCTTTTTGGGCGTGATGGCGCTGTCGCGTCGTGCATGGGTGAGGTGTTACGGCCCAGACTGGAAGTGGTTTTTTTGGTGGCCTGGTGGTCAGGCCTGTGGCGTTTGGTAGACGGCTGGTTGAACCTTGACAGTGGCTGGCTGATAACTAGAAGCCTGGTTGGGGATTCGTGTTGTCACTTCGGCCTCTCTATCTAGGTTGGTGTAAAATGCATGTTTATATTATTTGATGTCTGATCTGTATCGACGCCAGCAAATGCGTAACCAACCGTTGTAAGCCATCCAAAATGTTTGCAAGTAGAAGCAAAGCTTTTGATGCATCACCCCCTTTTCCCTTTTCCCGGCCAAAGTGTATCTACTAAAAATCCACCACTCTCCTCCGCCATGGGCCTCAACACGGCCGATCCGCGTTTGTAAGAAAGAAAGAATATATACCCAGCTCCTCTTGGGGGTCATTCATTTTCCCTCCGTAGATTATAACACCCGCTTAGCGCCGGAAACGCCCGCTCAAACGCCGGCCCCAGAGTCCAATTCCCCAGCACGGCCATGTGCTGCTCAAAAACGGGGTTGATCATCAGCTCCTCGCCCGTGGGGCTCGCCAGCAGCACGTAGGCATCCTCATAGGGCCAGTTCACGCTCAGCGTGGAGGTGAAGGGGATAAAGAAATTATCAAAGGGGAACTCGCCCGGCTCGTACTCGTCAACCAGCTTCTCGCGCATGCCGGGGAACGGGATGTGGTCGAACCAGGCCGGGTGTTCCTTCTCGGTCTGGCCGCGGACGGGGCGGAACCACGACGGCAGGCGGAGGTAGTTCTCCTGGGTGGGCGCCACCTGCCAGCGCATATACAGGAACATGAGGTAGAGCACGCCCACGCGCTCCGGGAGGGTGGACAGGTCGGGGAAGCGCGCCAGGATGTCGGTGAAGACTTTGGAGAGCGGGTGCGAGTAGACCGAGACGGCCGGGTTGAGGAGGGACGAGACGGAGGGGTAGCGCGGGCCGAGGATCTCGGTCTGCGAGAGGCCCTCGGCGGCGCGCTGGCGGCGTTCTGAGAGGAAATCGAGGAGGAGGGCGTCCAGGGGGCAGGTTGGCGGGCAGTTGCGCGGGATGAGGGCGTGGATGGGGGGTGGGGCGTTGGCGGCCCCCGGCGGGGTCGAGGCGGACATCGAGGTTGGGGGGAGGCCACCGGCCACGGGGGATTGGGCGTAGATGGGAGACTGGGTTTGCGGCAGACCCGGGATCATGGAGATGGTGGCGGTCCAGTCGTGTTTCATGGGCACGTGTCGGTACCGCGGGGAGTCCTGGGCGCCGTTGACGCCGTTTTGAATCTTGGCGATCTTGAGGTTGGGATCGACCAAGAAATCGAGCCCCAGCCTATCGGCGCCGAGGTCCAAGCCGTGGACGAGATCGTAGCGCTGCTGGTGAAGTGCGCCCATTTCCTGGGACGGCTGCGGCTGCTGCCCGTCGACACTCACCGAGGTGGCGACCGGGGAGAGACTGTGCTGCCACGGACCGTGGGTCCCAACAGAGACTGGAGAAGCGACGCTCGTTGGTGTCGACGCAGGGTGGTGGGTTGTTGGTGCTGTGAGCGGGCGATGTGGAGGGACATGGCTCTGAATGGGGGATGTACAGGACTGGCCTAGTGCAAATGTGTCTGCTCAGCCCTTGAACCACGACCAAGCACGACCGAGGAGAGGTCAGGCAGCAGAAGACATACCGACACCAGGGCCGAGGATGGGCTGGAGGATGGCCATAACATTGACCAGTTTCCTCTTGACTTCGGCCAGCTCGGCGGCAATGGCCTCCTTCTGGCGGCGTTCCCTCTGCAGCTCCCGATGGGGCTGGGTAGCCTTGAGGTCGGCAATCTCGCGCTCCAGCTGCTCGGTCCGGAGGCGCTGGCGTTCCCGGATGGCGCGCTGTGCCTCGCGGTCTGCGTTTTGTAAGCGGCCGGTCCGATCGGACCCAGAGCCGAGTCCGGGATTCGGCACCCCACTTACCATTGGCCCGTTTCCTCGCTAGCTGGTCGGGCGTCAGGTTGGCCACGCCGCGTGATCCGCGGGCCGTCTTGCGCTTTTTGGCCGAGGGCCCGGCATCAGTGCTGCTTGGCGTGTCGACTGTGGAGGGGACCGTGCCGTCGTCCCCGGGGGGTTCTTGGTGTGGTGTTGCTGCTGTTGCTGGTGGTGGTGACCCGTGCGCCGTGCCAACGGGATCGGCCTGCCATAGCTCTCGGGCCGTGATAGCGTTGACGCGGCCGCCCTCGACGCCGACACCGACGCCGACACCGACGCCCGACGCCAATCCGACGGCACTATGTTTCTGTCCGGACCCCGGCGGCGGAGGATTGACAATGAAAGCGTGACGAGTGGATCCCGCCTGTTGGTTAGGTGCATGGACAGTAGCATTCTGGGGGTTGTTGGCCGAAAAGGACGAAGACGCCATGGGTTGGGATGGGGGTCCCCCGAACAAAAAAAATCCCAAGTGCCAACCAACAGCCAAATGCTATGCACGTACTGTACTTCGTACACAGTACCCGGTTGTCAATAACGTTACGGGCAGCGTAGACTCGGTTAATTTCTGCAAGGCAACCCCAACCAGAATCCGCTTTTGGGCCGCTGGTGTGCTGACCCCCTCCGCCCCTTGCTCGGGTCTGTGAGTTTGATCGGGGGTGCAGTGCCGTACGTCGGTGTGGGTGTTTGTTGGTTCGGGAGCGGTCCGGGAACGCGCAGCGGAGTCGAGAGTGCAGACGGAGGAAAAATGATTCAAGCATTTGGACTTGGGGAAACGGGACCGAGTCATGTGTGGCCAGGCTAGGGGCGGGGGGGTTGGCTTGGCCGGCCCGCTTATACTCAGCTACCTTGCCTACTGTCCAGTACCTTCCCGCCTTCGTCCAAATCATCTCGACTCTGCAACTTCTGCCCACACACTTATGTATTAGTGTACAATTGCAAACTGCAGTGCGACGCATCAGTGCCTTATTTACTGCTTGGATGTATCGGCTCCAGAATGCCCGCAGTAAGGTATTGTACATTTGTACATACCCAAGCCTACGGATAGGAATCAGACCAGGGCAGCACTGGGACGGGTCGCACAGAGCGCCCACTGCGTCGAGCGAGCACTGATAAACTTGCATTGCCGTCCGTCTGCATATGTACGATGTAGAGCTCGGTATGATCCACCCCTTGCCTGTGGCGACCCACCCACGTTGTAGGGTATAGAGGGAAGAATACGAGAGCCCAGTAGAAGTGTGTTTGGACACAAAAGGGTCTTCGTGCTGTAGTAAAGATGTGGCAGTAGTTTCATTGGCAACCAGCTGACTGTCTAAGACTTACTAGAGGACTGAAGGATTCGGCCATGGTTACGACCTGACTGCAACCCGTAGCGGTCACAACGTAACAAAGGGCATCTATCTCTCTCCCAAGACGGCCCCATCCTTCCATACTTGTACGCGAGGGACGATCAATGCGATGCATTGCTTGCAATATATTGACCGAGGCATAATCAAAGATAGAGGCAGAAGATGGCTGATATATACTCTATGATGAAGAGTCTCGTGAGAAAGGCAGGCTTCGGCACTCCGCAGTGAGGACTGGAAGATCAGGCTATGGAAATACTGATCCCGCCAGTCGGATATTTTTCCACTCGTGTCGCCGGTCAACCTGGGTCCCGGGAAAGTCTGCACCGAGATGCTCGGAGGGAATCAAGCCGACGATCTAACATAGAAAGACAAGACAGGGCGTCTTTGATATCGAGACGGGCGGTCATGATGCCTACTATAGTATGGAAGTAGATCTGGTGTAGAGTTCGCTGCGCCCCTCTGCGCGGTCGAGTTGGGAGTCGAGACCCGAATGCAACCTCACTTTCAAATAGCCGGAACCATCACCACTGAAGCCTGCATGGTATGTGCCGTTGTGTGCGGTCCCGATTGCCCGGCTACATCCGCCGTCGACGAGCCAATGTAATACATAGCTATATAATACACACGCCTATGGGGAGTCGGGTTGTTGGACAAACGCCATGTCCACCGGGGGCATGACATCTCGGCGTCGACGCCTACGTAGCCAGAGTAGCCCAACATGACGCTCCTCCACCAGACACTACAAAGCGCCGTCCACCTAATCCTCATCGCCGTCCTCCTCCTTTCCACCCCCGCCCTCGCCGTGCGTCAACGCACCAGCCTCAACACCAACTGGCGCTTCTACCGCACCGAAACCAACACAGACGGCCTGGTCTACGACATCCGGCCCGACCACGCCAACCTGACAAACCTCCAAGTCCTCAAACCCTGGATCCTCCCGGCCGCCAACCCCTTCATCGCCGACCCGGCCAACCACCACCCCTACCCCTTAACCAGCAGCAACGCGACCGCCGTCAACAATGCCCCCTACGCCCAGCCGACCTTTGACGACGCGGCCTGGCAGGCCGTGACACTCCCCCACGACTGGGCCATCGCAGGCCCCTTCTACGTCGGCGAGGACGTGCCCGTCAAGGGCGGGATGGGCAGGCTGCCGGTGCACGGCGTGGGGTGGTACCGGCGGACGATCGAGGCCGAGCTCGCGCCCCCCCCGCGCCGCGGCGGGGCCGGCACAGCCCGGTACTTTCTTGACATCGACGGCGCCATGTCGTACCCCATGGTCTGGCTCAACGGCGTGCTGCTGGGCGGCTGGCCGTACGGGTACAACTCGTTTCGTGTCGACCTGACGGCGCACTGGAGGGCCGGGACGCAGAATGTCGTCGCCGTGAGGGTCGACAATCCCGTCTCGTCGTCCCGCTGGTATCCCGGCGGGGGCATCTACCGGAACGTGTGGCTTACCACGGTCAATGAGGTGCATGTGCCGCTCTGGGGGACGCATGTCACGACGAGGGAGGTGGGGAACGGGGAGGCGGTGGTGGATTTGGTCGTGGGGGTGGAGAATAAGGGAGAGGGGGAGCGGCGGCGGGTGGAGGTTGCTACGGATGTGTATGAGATGGAGGGGAAGGGTGGGAAGACGGGGAGGAAAGTGGCCGAGTTCCCGAGGGTCGCGGTGTCGCTGGGGGCTGGGGAAACGAAGACTGTGAACGCGTCGGTGACCATCCGGAACCCCCGCCTCTGGGGGCCGTGGACATCCCAGCAGCCGAACCTCTACGTCGCTGTCTCGCGTGTCTATGTCGGTGAGACAGCCGTTGACACGTACAGCACCGAGTTCGGCATCCGATCGCTCGGCTTCGACGCCGACAGGGGGTTGATCGTCAATGGTGAGAAGGTCCGGATTCAGGGGGTCAACCAGCACCACGACCTGGGCGCGCTCGGCGCGGCATTCAACTACCGGGCGGCCGAACGGCAGCTGCAAGTCCTCCGCGATGTTGGCTGCAACGCAATCCGGATGTCACACAACCCCCCGGCGCCCGAGCTCCTGGAGCTGACGGACCGCATGGGGTTCCTGGTGATCAACGAGATCTTCGACCAGTGGCACCGGGAGAAGAATCCCAACGACTTCCACCTGATTTTTGCCGACTGGGCCGAGCCAGACCTCCGCGCGTTCATCCGCCGCGACCGCAACCACCCGTCTGTCATTGCCTGGAGTGTCGGCAACGAGGTCGGCGAGCAATACACGGCGGAAGAGGGCGCGGCGGTCGCGAGGCAGCTCCGCACCATCGCACACGAGGAGGACCCGACGCGGCCAGTCACGGCCTCGATGAACTACGCCAAACCCGACATGCCCTTCCCGCGGGAATTCGACCTCGTCAGCCTGAACTACCAGGGCGAGGGCATTCGGGATGCGCCCGCCTACGCCGGGCTCGAGGGCATCAAGACACCACCGCTCTATCCGGCCTTCCGTAAGTACCGTAGCAGCACCGACGTAAAAGAACCAAGAGCGAGTTAACATCCACCCACAGACGCCGCCTTCCCCGACAAACTCATCTTCAGCAGCGAAACCGCCGCGGCCGTCAGCTCACGAGGCACCTACCTCTTTCCCGTGACCAACGAGACCAGCGCGCCGGTCAGCGACGCCCCCGGCGGCGGCGGCGGCGGGGGTTCGCCCCAGACGCTCCACGTCAGCGCGTACGAGCTGTACACGGCGCCGTTCGGCTCGTCCGCCGACAAGGTGTTCGCCAGCCAGGACGCGCACCGCTACGTGGCGGGCGAGTTTGTCTGGTCCGGCTGGGACTACCTGGGCGAGCCGACGCCCTACTACTCGGCGCGCAGCGCCTACTTTGGCATCGTTGACCTCGCCGGGTTCCCCAAGGACCGCTACCACCTGTACCGGGCGCGGTGGCGGCCCGAGCTGCGCGCGGCGCACGTCCTGCCGCACTGGACGTGGCCGGCGGAGCGGGCCGGCGAGGTCACGCCCGTGCACGTCTTTGCGGCCGCGGACGCGGTGGAGCTGTGGCTGAACGGGGTGTCGCAGGGGAGGGTCGCCCAGAACGCTTCTGCTGCGGCGCCTCCGACGTCGTACCGGTTCCGGTGGGACGGGGTGGTCTATGAGCCCGGCGAGCTGCGCGCGGTTGCGTACAGGGGCGGCGAGGAGTGGGCAAACGCCACGGTTAGGACGGCCGGTGCTGCGGCTGGGTTGCGGCTTACGGCCGACCGCGAGGCGATCCGTGGCGACGGGGACGACCTGTCGTTTGTCACGGTCGAGGTCGTGGACAAGGATGGGAACGTGGTGCCCCTGGCGGATACGGCTGTCTCCTTCTCGCTGGACGGGCCCGGCGAGATCGCGGCCACTGACAATGGTGATCCCGCCGACATGACGCCGTTTGCGTCCAAGGAACGCAAGGCATTCAACGGACTGGCTCTCGCCATTGTACGGGGGAAACGGGGGGCTAAGGGGGCGGTGAGGTTGAGGGCGACGGGGGCCGGGCTGCAGAGTGCGCAGATAGCCTTGACCGTGCAGTAGTATGTATGTATGTATGTACAGAAACACGACTTCTACAGAGGTACATACATACAGCAGTTAATAATAACTACCCTCTGAACCAACAACGCCGCTAGGGCTCCGCACCGCGTGGATTTACCCGCCTTCTTGGCAGGGCCAAAGTCACGTCAGGGGGTATGCATGTATGTATCCTGGAGACTGCCTGCATCGGCCTGCGTTAGTTATACAGGTGGCTCTCCGGGCTCTGGCAGCTAACGTTACTGTATTTCCGTTGTGTGTATAAGGCGTTTGTTGGGATCCCTGAACTTTTGTTTTCGGTTTCGCTCTTGGTGTTTACTGTTGAGCGGCCTCTAAGTTCTCACCTCGGCCCAACCAACGGGGGTCCAACGCCCAACATGTCCCCTCTCCGGCGTCTACTGGTGACGCTTTTGTGCGCATTCTCATACGGCACGAGGCCTGCCGCGGCTCAGAATCGCACAGCCGTCGTACAATACCCAACAAAAATAGAATTCGACGCCATCTTCCCGCGCAACGAGACCTACGCGCCGGCGCCTATTTTTCCCATGGTCTTTGCGGTCCAGAACTACCCGTCGGCGGCGGTGTCCAGCTCTCTGTACATCCAGTGGTTTCTTTTCCGGCCGGACGAGGGCTCCTACATCGAGTCAGGCACGCTGGCCATGGACCGGATCGACCCCTATTACAACACGTCTGCCGACCCCTATTACAAGGCGACATGGACCCCCGAGCTCAACAGCAGCGCCCCATCCGGCAGCTACATATTCAAATATTTCTTCGACTACGTCAACTGCACGCGGGACGAGACGACCCGCGAGCTCGAATTTGACGCGCCGGGCTTTGGCGCAGTCACCTGGTTCACCCTCTCCCCGGAAGGGAAACAACCCGACTTCGCCGCCGACGGCGATAGCTGCGCGACCTGGGAGAGCACCGCGTTTGAGATTACCGGGACGCTGCCTGTCGACGATCCAGACGGTGACGCCAACGACGGCCGGAGTATTTGCGCTGTCGTCTCCGATCCACCGCCGGCCCCGAACCCCTGTGCAGCCAGGATCAACGATACCGCCGCGGCGAGTATCTCGGCCAAGCTGACGGCATATGCCTGTGCCGCTCCCTCGCCGGTCCTGACCAGCGGCTGCCCGGCCCCGACCGAGACAAATCTCGGCTCGAGGGTGCTGGTGGGCAGCGAATCTGGGCTGGGTTTGACGGGGATGCTGTCGCTGGTGTGGGCACTGGGGGGAGGTCTCTTGTTCCTGGCTCTGTAGATACCTACCGCCACCAAAGTAATTTGTAATTGTAACTACTGTATCTCCCGGCAGCGGAGTTCCATGAGAATCAGTCATCGAGGTGGACGCCGCCTATCAGCTGGGTTTTGCTCCATTTCGTCTCTGCGCCACCTTGCAGCCCCTCCGAAAGAGCAGGAAGCAACCTGACCACGGCCACGCTGGCTGGGAACTTCTGCAAGAACAGGTGGCTTTGGAACGGTCGCATCGGGAGTCTTTATCCATGTCCACTCGCAAACTTCATCGGGGGAATAAAGGAAGGGGGCCAAGCAAGAAATGTCGAGCCGTGAACACTTTAACACTCCGCCGCTTTGTCACAACACCAGAGCTTTGGGGACACGCATACCCAGTCAGTAGCAGACATGACTCGCCCTGATATTAACAGCAGAGGTAGATAGATCTATCACGATACACCATTCTTGCTCACCCATGTTACCATCTTCCTCCCAAACTCCCTGCAGAGGGGGGGGGGGGGGGGGGGGGGGGGGGGGGGGGGGGGGGGGGGGGGGGGGGGGGGGGGGGGC
>JAMAKP010000004.1:32090-381851 GCA_023628455.1 Chaetomiaceae sp. B2702 | reverse complement strand
ACCCCATTCTTGCTCCCCCTTTTTACCATCTTCCCCCCAAACCCCCCCCCCCCCCCCCCCCCCCCCCCCCCCGCTCCCGATCCTTAATCCGCCGACGCCCTCGCCAGCGCCTCATGCAGATGCGGCGGAAGGCGATACCGCAGCTGGCTGGTATACGCCGTGAGATCGACACTCATCTGCTTGAGCTCGTCGACCATCTGGCGGGCTGTGGCCTGGTTGCCGCTGAACTGGCCCGTCATGAGGCGCTCGCGCTGCTTGGTGCAGCAGATGACGGTCCACATGAGTAGGTTGGGGACGTTGATGGCCACCGGCTGGGACAGCGTTGAGAAGCGTGCCGCATACGCACGGATTATGCTTGGGTCGCCGCCGGCTGTGAGGGGGAGGATGTCGAGGGAGCGGATTTTCTGTATTATTATTGTTGTCAGTCGCTCGTTCTCAGTGGGAGGAGGGCAAAGATGCCAAAGGAGAGGAGAGGAGAGGAGAGATGGGAAGGGGGGGGGGGGGGGGGGGGGTTGTTGATTAGAAAACTCACATCCAAACACTGCGGCCACTTGCCGTGCTCGACCAGACTCTTGATGTCGCTCATCTGCAGCAGCACCGAGCACGCCACGCGATTCGGGTCGCGGATCTTTTGCCAGAACATGTGATCCCTCTCGTACATACTCATCATCGTCTTGGCTAACTCGACGGGATCATCGATCGCCGCCAGACTCAAACTGCTGCCCGGCTGGGCGGCAGGCTCCGCGCCGCCCTCGACCCGCGGCTTCACCGGCACCAGCCGCATGGGATCCTCGCCAATCTCCAGCGAAACCGCCTCGCTCAGCGCTCGGCTGACGATAGACACGACAGTGTCGTAATCTTCAGCTAAGTGATACAGCAGCACCGCATCGGTAGTGCGCCCATTGTCGTCGGCAAAGCTGGCCGCCTGCAGTGTGATGGCGCGGATAAAGTCGTCTTCCTGGCCGAGCGCAATCAGCGGGCCGCGCTCCTCGATGACGCCCTTGATCCGCTGCCCGTCGGGCTTGATGTCGCCGATTAGACGGCTGAACTCGCGCGATTCGAGCACCAGCTCGCGCAGCGCCTCGTGGCAGAGGGTGGCCTGTTGGTGGCCGACGGCTTCATCGGCGTTCAGGCAGATGAGCACGAGGTAGTCCACCGCGGCGGCGGCATTGGCGGCCCGGAAGTCGCGCGTGTAGTAGCCGAGCATGCGGCCAAAGTTGATTTGCGGCTGGCTCCGCGTGTTGTGCGAGAGGAGCTCGTTGGCAGCTGACTGGGCGTCCGCCGGGCGAAGAAGGCCGTAATAGGTGAGGGCGATGGCAAAGTGGACGGCGTCGACGTAGGAGAAGGGGTACAGGTAGGCAATCGCCTGCTCGAACATGCCCGACAGCACCTGCAGATAGAAGAACATGCCGAAGCTGCCGTTAGTGTCTTCGGCTGGTGTCTTGGGGAAGTGCTTGAGGCCAATCTCGCGAATGCTCGTCTGGAGCTCGGTGAGGCCGTACGACTCGCCCGCAAGCTCCAGAGACCGGTCCGTCTCCCGGGCCAGGTTGAACTGCAGCCAGATCCAGTCGTTGACGTCCGTTTGAAGCCCTTCTAGGCTGCGGTTGCTCAGATCGCAGCGACCAATGATCTTGTAGCACGCCATGCGGAAGGGGTCGATGGACCCCTCGGGCGCATTGCGAATCCGCTGGTTGTACTCGCTCATACACCGGTCCTGCATCTGCCGCTTGAGGCGCCGCTCTTCACTGGAAGCATAGCTGTTGATATAGCCCGAAAACGTCCTGTCGATGCTGCGGAAGTGGTTCTGGTTGTTGTTGACGTACTGCGCAGCCTCCTCTACAAAGCCAGCTCTCAACAGGTAGAAGACAATGGCCCAGATGTACTCGCCGTTCGCCTGCTGGAGGTCGACATTGTCAGGCACCAGCGTCTTCCGAGCAATGCGGAGCCGGATGTACGCCTTGATCTTGCTGACCACGTCGGGCACGCCGCCCAGGTTAGCGTCTTGAGGGTATTTCGCGATGAGCGAGTTCACCTCGATCCAGAATTGCTTCTCCAAGAAGGCGTTGGCCCCATTCAGGATCTGCTTCCGCATCGACACCGCGTTAGCAGACTGGGGATTGGGATCAAGGTACTGCTTGGCGAAATGGCGTTCCCGGGGCGTCTCTTCGGCTTCGGGAAACTCGCCGACAATCTCCATCATCGCCTTGTATGCCTCAACGACATGCGGCCCATGGCGATCTCCCGATTTGGACTCCAAGTCGGCCAAGTCGCGGCAGATGTAAACAGAGTCTCCACGCTGTCGGGCATTGTTGAATTCGTGAATCTTCTCGGCGAGCTTGCCCTGCTTCTCGCGCAAGAACCGATCATCCATCGAGCCCGCCCCGCTCAGTGACCCAGCGGCATCCTTGCGAGCCTCCACATCAGTGAACTCACTCGCGTGCGACCCAATGCGACTGGGGGTCCCAATAACAGAGCGCTGCATAGCCGACCGGCCCAGCACACTGGCCCGCTGAGTGGCCCGCTCGCCGAGAGCGGCTTGGCTCGCCTTGCGTCTGGACCGTCCAAATGTGCCCTGGCCCTCCTTAGACGGGGTCGACGCGCGGGCAGCCGCTTGTGGATTACTGGCCATGTCCTCCCTCGGCTTAATGCCGAAATGCTGATAGATCCGCTTGCGCTGTGCCTCCCACTCCATGGTGACGTTTTCTTCCAGAAACGAGTCGAAGTCCCGGACCGACCGGTCCAGTCCATCGGCAATCATGCTGAGCGTCGTCTTGTTCTGCAAGTTGGAAAGGTATGTCTCGACATCTACTTCGCCAATGCCGCCGCCGTACCCGGTCCCTTGAGCAGCCGCCCCCCGCTCTCTTGCCTGAAGCCCGAACGCGCCCAGATCACGCACGGCAGCGCCCGGGTCTACGCCCGAGGCAGCGAGAAAGTAGTGTGCCTTGCCATGCTCAAGGGGCTTGTCCTGTGAGGGGCCAAGCTTCTTAAGACGTTGGCGCAGATCTCCTAGCCCAAGTTGGAGCGATGGTAGCTCGCCCAGCGCCGTCTCGCCCTCGGCCTGTTTCTTGTTCTTTGCCAGGAGGCTATCGAAAAGGGCGCCAGTGGGAAGGGCAGACTGGGGGGTTTGTTGCTGCTGCTGTTGCTGCTGCTGTTGGTTTGTCGAGGCGGCGGGGTTCGTGTTGGTGGTGTTGCCCAGGCCGAGGCTCAGGCCGCCGCCGATGGGAGTGGAGGAGAGAAAGCCCGCTCCAGCAGCCGGCTGGGTGGTGGTCGCGGTTGAGGCACCAAACAGGCTGTTGCCAAAGAGGCTGTTGCCGCCTGCCGCCGCGGGCTGCGTGGTTGCTGTATTGCCTCCGAAGAGGGATTGTTTCGGGGTGGTCGTCGAGGTGCCAAACAGGGAGGAGCCCAGGCCGAGGCCCGAAGAAGGTTGCTGCTGGGTCGGTGTTGTGGCCGCGCCGCCTGCGGATCTGTTCCCAAAAAGAGAGTTTCCTGTTGTTGTCGAGCCAAAGATACTGTTGCCGGCGCCTGTTGTTGCCCCGGGGGTGGTCCCCGTGGACTGGCCGAAAGTTGAAGCGCCCAAGTTGCCCGTCGACAAGGCCGCCGCGGGCGTTCCCCTGCCCATGAAAAGTGACATGGTGGCGGCCGTCTGGTGACAATTCCTCAGGTTCCCGCTGGATTCCGAGTACTCGACGCGTGTAGGACGACGCGTTTGCGGGAAGGAAATTTGCGACCGGGAAGCTCAGTGACTTTTTGTGAAGGTGCCCAGATTCTGTTTCCTGGTTGGACGATGCTCTGAACTCTGAACGCGCCTGCTTGAGGGCCTGTGGGGCACGCTGCAGGGTATCTACCCAGTAAGTTGGCGGGAAGCTTGGGCCACATGCTGCGATGAAAACCAGAAAAAACAGCTTCGCAGCGGTTTCCCGGCCAATTGGCTTCTTTTTAGGCTCCAAAAGTCAACACTGCCCGACATGTTTTTACATTGGATGGCCAGGGCAAGCACGGGATGTACACGATGTACACAAAAAATCATTGTCGTGATCATATACCTTCATTACCATATCTAACTGGCGACACAATGGTCTAATAAAGTAGCGAGAAGAAGAACCATTTAACCATCCCAAGCCTCTCTTAATTGATATCGTCGCCTCAAAAGCTCACCGACTAGACCTCCGCATCCAACGACGACCCCTTCAGCGCCTCGTCAACCTTGCGCCTATACTCCTGCTGAGTTCGGCATTGGTCCAAAAACACCTCATACTTGGCATCTAGCAACTTCTTCTCGGCCGGATCCCCCCGGCTCCAAACCACCTTGCCCGGCTTGCTCATGCGGTCCATAATATTCCACAACGGCTCCGTCTTCCCGTCCTTGTCCGCACTCGCCGCCTTGGCACCCAGCATCGCGGCGCCGTGCACCACGGCCGCATTCACATACTTGGGAATCAGCACCGGGATGCCGCATGCCGTGGCGATCAAGTCCATGAGAATCTCGTTCTGGCACTGACTGCCCGACATGAAGATGCTCTTAATGCCGTGTCCCGAGTTGTTCATCGTCTCGATGATCTGGCGGGTTTGAAGCGCGATGAACTCCATGGTCGAGTAGTACAGCAGCGCCATGCCGTCCTTGCTCTTGTCGCTGCTCATGCCGATGATGGCACCGCGCATGTTCGGGTCGGCGATAGGCGAACGGTTGCCCCAGAGATCGCCGTAGAAAAAGTAGTGGCGCACCAGGTACGAGATGGAGGGCGCTTTGGTGCTCGAGGCGAGGTGTCGGAGGTGGTCATTGAGAAAGTCATAGATACTCTTGCCCGCCGCCTCGGCCTCCTTGAGCGTGGCGTCGTATGCCGCGTGCGTTTCCAGCATGTGCTTCATGAGTTCGCCCGTGGCCGACTGCCCGCCTTCTGCCATCCAAAAGTCCGGGATTAAAACATCGCGATAAGGCCCCCAGACTCCAGGCACAAAGACGGGCTCTCTCGACATGGCCAAATGGCAGGTCGACGTCCCAGCAACTGATGCCAGCCGGGTAAACGCCTGCGAGACATCGTTCGGCGCGACCGAGTCGTCCAGGCAATCCGGGTCCAACTGGACCTTGGCCCCAACCGTCCCAATCCAGCCGGCATACGCGTCAATAACACCACTCCCGATCGCAATGCCCGGAGGGAGCCCGAAATCCTTGGCAGCTTTTTCACACAAACCCCCGACCAACTCGCCGGCGCTCAGAAACTCGCCGTTCTGTCAATCAGTCAGCCATCCACTCTCCTCATCATTCACACAGAGGAGAAGAAGAAAGATAAAATAAAAAATAAAAAATAGAAAAAGAGAGAGAGAGAGAGAGAGAGCTCACCACGCCATTTACCCCCCCAACGCGCCTGAACCCATCCTCCGCCAGCTCCCCAAGCCCAATCTCCCTATAAAAATCCTCCTGCCACCCCTTGACGCTCCCGTCCACCCCGACCGGCACGTACCCCTGCTTGCACACGGCACTGCAGAAACTCCTCGTCTCGCCGCCAGTCGCGAGGTGCGTCAGCGCGTCGGCCAAGTCGTAAAACTTGCAGCGCGCAAACAGCTCCGGCGGCATGTGGTTCTTGAGCCACAGCACCTTGGGCATCTCCATCTCGACGTTCATCTTGCCGCCCAGGTACTTGAGCAGCCGGTGGCCCGTGGCGTTGATGCGGTCCGTCTCGGCCAGGGGCCGGTGGTCCAGCCAGAGGATCACGTTGCGGTCGTCGCCGTTGTCGTTTGCGAAGGCGGGCCCCGTGACAGGGACGGGCTCGTCCGTGTCGTGCGTGAAGACGGCCAGCGAGCAGGTGGCGTCGAAGCCGATTCCTTTGATCGAGGTGGGGGGAGTGTTAGAGTCGGCCAGGGTCTTGCGCACGCAGTGCGTGATGGCGCGCCAGATGTCGGTGGTGGATTGTTCCTGAGGACGGTTAGTTTGTTGTGGATTCTGTGGGCTGGTAAAGAAGGAGAGGTGGTGGCTTACATAGTGTGAGCCCGAGTAGCCGTGGGTGGGCTGCCAGAGCTTGATGTTCTCGCTTGCGAGTGCCTTGATCTCGCCGGTTGAGTCGATGATGCAGGCTCGCGCTGACCCTGTCCCGACGTCGATGCCGATGTAGTGGTCCTGCGCCACCATGGTGAGTACAGTTGTGTGTCGTAAGTGTACTACACACGATGTGTGTGTGTGTGTGTGTGTGTGTGTGTGTGATTTTGGACCAACCTGAGAAGCCCTAATTTATAGGTGAGATTAGCAACCGAGATGACGATGAGGTGGGTGAGGTGCTGGCTGTCTTACATCTTTCCTCCCAAAGCCCGTCAGGGTTGCGGTAAAAAGAGAACCAAACAGCGATTTCTGTCAAAGCTCTGGAAAACTGGTCTACTGGCACTGACTGAATGAAGAACAGTTGGAGTCACCAAGTGACATGAGTTATACGAGAACGAGAAAGTAAAAGGTTGAATGATCGATTTTTCTGATGAACCATATCCCCTCAATAATAAGAAGGGAACAGGTTCAATGTTCTAGAGCTTTGATCATGGCGAATCATCGCATGGTATTGGATGGTTGAGTGAGGGGCAGAATGGAAATCCCATATTCCCCACATGTCTTGTCATCCAGAACCCGTATTCTTCGACTCTTGGGTTCCTTGGGGGTCACTATGGAGCTCTCGGCACAGTCGATACTGCCGCTAGTATGCAGGACAGAGGTCGAGACCTCTTTGAACTTCCTGGTCGTCAACTCAGCCAGCCCAACAAGTGGTAACGACGGCCGGGGAATAAAAAAAAAATTTGGACATCACGCGTTGCGGCCGCAGCAGCAAGATCAGCGATGATCATCGCCTAGCCTTATCCCTGGAACTCGAGGGGTTGCAGCGACGAGAGTGACAAAGAGCTCGACATTCCGGGACACCGAGGAGCACGTAACTTTTGCGGGTCCGCCATGGAAGAGCTGCTCCCGCGTGACATGCAAAGGCTGTTCGCTGTTTGTGTAGGGTTGAAGTGGCCCGCCGTAGCGTCTAGACCATTGCTCCGCTGTGTTGACAGTTGTTGAGTGGAGGATGAGCTCCCCCGCCGATGACTTGGCCCGATGGGCGGGGCTCTGAGCAGCAGCAGGCGGGGTTCCGGAACCCGGAGCCGGCGGGGAGTCGCCAGGGTTTCCGGGTAATCCCCGGACATTCATTTTCCATTCTCTGTTGCCCGGCAGTGGGTGTAGTAGTCGGCGAATAGACATCTCCGCGGGTTGAAGGGTGCTGAAATGCCCTTTTGAACTTTGTTGATTTTCTCGTCATGTTCCTTTTTTTGATCATGTCTTGTTCTGTTCCTTCGGGCAACGGGATTGTGTGTTGGTGGATCATTATACATACTGGAGTTTATGGGAGACAAACTGGGCCGCGGCTGCTTTGGTGGTCAAAAATTCACGAAAATACGGGGATAAGGTAGTGCACGAAATCCATCATCTCATAAAAAAACCGCTGGGGCAAAGCATGAAAATTGTGATGGTGTTCACACAAAAAACGCAAGAGAATGCCAGCGTTGCGGCCTCCATGGTTGATAAGGGCTGCGGATGGCATGACGAACTTGTGAAAATCTTCCACCTTACAACCATACCCAGAACACCCCATCATAATGGAACGCGAAACAGCAGCAACCCACGAAGAAATCTGGGACGACTCGGCGTTGGTCGATTCCTGGAATCAGGCATTGGACGAGTATAAGGTTAGTGGGCAACACGTTTCGAACCCGCGATGGCTGCGCGTTGCAGTCGGTGAGACCGCAGTTTCTCTGACACATCCCGCAGAAGTATCATAGCATCCACGCCAAAGGCGGCACGGTCGACGACATTCAAAATGGCGCAGAAAAGATGTAAGTCTTGGCCATCCCAGACAATCGGGCGACAACACCAGGGGAGGGAGCGAGGCGGAGGCTGGGCCAAGATCCCCTTGCTGATGGCACGGTAGGACTCGGTCAGATGTCAATGCCAAGCCTGAAACGGACGACACAGGCGAGCCTATCGCAGCACAGGAAGAGGAAGGGGAAGAAGGGGAAGTAGATGAGACGATGCCCATGGACGAAAGCGACGAAACATCGTACCCGACAATTTCGGATGTCCAGGGCTCCGGGAATGCGAAAAAGGTAGGGCAATCAGCCCGTGTCCTGCAGGAACGAGAATCTGGAGATCGCCAAAGCTTGGCGTGAAACACCTCTCAGACCTCCCTCTTTTCATTGTTTCCTGTTGACTGACAAGGAGCTTGCATAGGCAAATGAATTGCCGGCCGGGGGCTCTGCTGTGCTGGGACCACAGGTCCTTTTGGGAACTGGTCAGTCTTGAATGCTGCGCAGTGGATCTTGAAACGATGTTGATGAAGCTAACACGCGGCGTATAGTGCAAGACGAGGAGCTCAAGAAGTTTTTGATGTCATGGTACTACGCTGGTAAGTTGTCTCCGCCCCAGCCATTAGCTTTACTACTCCTGACGGTCTACATAGGCTACTACACGGGCCTCTTCGAGGGCAAGCAGCAAGGGCTTAAACAGGCAGAGCAAGCTCGGGAAGAGTCCTAGCATCATTTGCGAGAGTTGGTTGGTACAGGAAATGTCGAATTAACGGGGTGATTTTGCCCAGTAATAGACATGATAATAAACACCAGGTACCTTTGAACTAACTCGCTTTCAGCCAAATGGAACCGACCAGAGCTCCAGTCATTGGAGCCAATTGAGAAAGGTGGGTGACACCTTTCAAAACAGAGCTTGAGAAAACTGGGGAAACGAGTGGAAAGTTCCGGTCTTGGCATCTCGAACGGGAGACCCTGGTCTGCAAGCCCTGGCACAACCCTGATCGCCGTCAAAAACGACCTCCTGCGACGACTCGCGTTCCAAGACCCTGACTTTGCCCACGGCCACACTAGTTCCCAGTCTGAGCACCGCCATGGCATGTGTCAACCACGCGGGCTATTTGCCTCCTTTCGCATGGAGTCCCGCAAGCGCAGGACGCCTTTCATCGCGCGGAAAGCAATTTCCGTCATCCGAGCGGATGAGCTGCGTGCCCGCATCCTCGCCGAATGCGCCGAGCAATCCCACGTGCCGTGGGCATTCCGCCGGGACACCTGCAATGGCTGCACATGTCCCTGCTCACGTTCAGCCCTTCATCAAGTCGCTGCGTTGTTTCATGCACCAGCGTAGCCTTGCTCTTCCTTCTTGGGTCCGTTGGCTGCCTCCCGTTTACCCCAGAGAAAAGGTGGTTTTACGAACATGTTCGATCATTCTCGGCACGTACTGAGTAGCTTTTGGTCGGGATCACTGCCAAGACATCCCGGGTCTACATACACCAGATCAGAGGAATCGGGATGTTATACGAAGTGGACCTTCGGGTCCGGCCCAGCACTCTAATCTGGGCCTGCCGCTCGGAAGCCGATGTTTATCTCGACTTCCACCTTTGCAGCGCGGGCAATCTAGAGTAATCTTCCGCGACACCGCCGCCTCGTCTACTGCGTAGGGGATGCTTTTTGAGGCAACAAAACCCATCGCAGTCATGCCATCCCTGCACGGCAATCCTGCTTTAAGATGAATGACGATGCTTCTCTAGTCGGGCGAAACGCCCAAGCTGACCAAAGAAACATGGCATCCCGAAACAGTCTAGCGGGTCGCGGTATTCATGGCCGCCGCAGTGGATATTCTACATGCCGGGCGGTTGCCGTTTTCTGCGGGCTTACCCATTTACCTATGGGCGGCCGTTGCTGAGGCCCAGCGGTTGTTTAAGCGCGTGGTCCAAAGTATCGGCCGCATGTTTCTGCAGAGACTGGAGACTGGAGACAGATGAAGATGAAGATGACGTTGACGTTGACGTTGACGCCGTCTATCTTTAGCTGAATCGCATCTAGCACTGCAGGCAATGGCAACATTGCAATTCCGGTTTGATCTGTAATTTTTATTTTACAACCCTTTTTTACAGACCCATCATCCCGCCGCAGAGTGCAGACCGGAGCATGAAGGAGATGTCGCCCTCGGGGTCCAGGTCAGGGTCCAGGTACAGGGTTACAAGGACGTTACCGTATGTAAGGTACCCCTGCCGCCGGGGCCCCTTCCATCCTATCTCTGCCGTCTGTGCACACCAAGGCTTGGCAAAATGCCAAACGCCATCCTGAGACGATTGTGTCACAGCCGAGCCTCCTGCTCCCACCCCCTAGGCCTGGCCAGACAAGGCCTTTCGTCGCCTTTCGTCGCCTTTCGTCTCCTTTGTCGCCCGCGCGGCAGCAACCAGCCGCTCTGTGCAAACGCCCCCAGACAAGGAGCAGGGCATGGCGGCGTTGTGACAGGGGAGCCGCTACCACGGTGATGCCTTCCCGACTGTTTCGAGCCCTCTCAGAACTTTCCTCCCCTCCTTGCCCCTCCCCCCCCCCTAGCTGGCCGGGATCTTCGTCAAATTCACAGCCTGGGATGCCGTGTTCGACGATCATCATGCTGCGATTTAAACCCTGCCGGGCCCTCTCCAAGTGGCCATCCTTTCTCTCAAGAAGCCTTGTTTCTCTTCTCTTCTTCACATCTTCCTCTTCCTCCACCGTTGCCTTCTCTCTGTGTGTTCACTCATTTGGTTGATCCGCTCATTCTTTCACTTCTTCACGAGCAGGGACTCGCTTTGGCATCCAGATTATTACAGCCTCTTTCCGTTTCATATACTCAATTCTTCCCTGTCGGAGGATACGAACAGCAACCGCGAGAAAAGACCGAAGCAGACGATAAAAAAGGAGGCACCATGAAGTTCTCAGCAGCGACAGCGATGGCATTGGGCATGGCGCCCCTAGCGTTGGGAAAGGCCATCAATAATGTCTACCCCGTGCGAAGAGACGGCCACATTTCGGTCAACAGCATCAAGGCTACCGATGCCCAGATCGCCGAGCTCTCGCGCCTGATCGGTCTCAACCGGGGTAGCGGCTCCTCGATCAACTTCCTCTGGGTCAACATCGGCGGCGGCGCAGCCACCACTGTCCTTGGCGCCGCTTCGACTGTCACCGTCACTCAAACCGTCGTCGGCGGAGGCGGCGCGGCCGCCACCCCTCCCCCCGCGGTCGTGACAGGCGAGGCGGGCACTCCCACGGAGATCGCTGCCCCCTCGGGCACCGTCGTCACCGGCGGCGCCACCCACAGCGTCACTGTCGGTGGCCCGCAGGGCCTTTCCTTCAGCCCCCAGGAGCTGAAGGCGACCGTCGGCGACACTGTCATCTTCACCTTCCTCAGCCAGAACCACACCGCCACTCAGTCCGCCTTTGACACCCCCTGCGTCGCGCTCGACGGCGGCATGGACTCGGGTTACCAGGCCAACGCCAACAACACCGTCAACCCCCCGCCGCAGGTTGCGATGCAGGTCATGGTTGACACACCTCTCTGTACGCCAAGACCCCAAATCCCCTCTCCCACGCAACACCCCTCAAAAGATCGCACGAAACTAATCATCATGTTCAAATAGGGTTCTACTGCCGCCAAGGCAACCACTGCGGCCGCGGCATGGTCTTCAGCATCAACGCGAACGCCGCCAAGACGCACGCGCAGTTCCAGGCCCTCGCCATCCAGCAGAACGGCAGCGGCGCTGGCTCCGCCATCACGGGCAACGCTCCCGCGCCGGACCCGAACGCCGGTGCCGGTGCCGGTGCCTCCTCTGCTCTCCCCTCGCTCGCCACCCCCCCGGCCGACGCTGCGGGCGCCGCCAACACGGGCATCGCCATGGGCACCGGCCAGATCGCCGCCGACGGGTCGTGTCTGTGCGCCGTGCAGTGCAGCTTTGGTGGCTTCCCTGCTGCCGTGCAGGGGCGGGATAGTTTTGGTGGGTTTGGCGGTAAGTTTAAACTTTCTCACGGAACACCGCTTGATGACGATGATGACGGGAAGCTAACTGGCGTCTGAATAGGCGCCGTCCCCATGGCCATGGTCCAGCCTGCTCGCAAGGCATAGAACAGAGCATCCAGCATCCAGCATCATCATGCGATGAAGTGATGACATTTGCCTGTGGCGGTTCGTTTCTGGGCGGCGGGTGTTTAAATGGGCGGTGGCGGAAATACCATTATGTGTAGACTTCTTTTTCTTCTGTTTTTTGTCAATTTTTTTTTCCTGTACTGTTCACTCTCCTGCTGCCCAACCTGGGTGTTGCTGGGGCAGGGAGGTATATGACTGGTTCGTATTTTCTGGATGCACAAATCTTAATATATAACATCGAGGTGGAATCACGAGTTTTTTTTCCTGGTTGATATGCTGTGTTGGAATGACTGAGATGTTTGCCTTATCAAGACTGATCTGCATTGCCTTCCAAATCGTTTTACATGATCGATGTGTGGCGTATCTACGGTGCTCTGGGCTCTCGAAAAAGCTTGCGTAATCCGAGTTTGACCATCTGTAAGCCACAACCTTACCTACTTCAGGTCATCACCCTCTTGGTTTACTGTATTCGCTTCAGCCTCCCGGGGGTCGGAGAAGAGAGACATCATGTCAACCGTTCAAAGCAGCACTAACCACAATGATGTTCCGGAGGGGCAAGAACGACATGATAAAAAAAAAAGTGCAAGTTACCCCTACCCAGATCGTTGCGCCTACTGACTACTGACTAGAGGTGATGAGGTCGGGTTAAATCAACTTGCCAACACAACACGTCTTCGTTCGACGCATGCTTGTTAAAAAGCCGACGAGTGCCACAGCGTCTGCGCCTAGTCCCCCGTCTCCACTGATCATAAAAGTTATTCCTCGCCGTCTTGACGCCGGACCAGACTCCCCCGGGATAGTTCACCGAAAAGCAAAGATGCGCCCTCTAATGTCGTGTCGTGTGTGTAAAGATGTCGTTTCGGTCATTCGGCGGCTACTGTTCTTCATTTCTTGGTACCGCTGCCTTCCGCGGCCTTCTTCGCGTCGGCTGGAAACCGAGTTAACGATCAGTATGGAGGCCGTGGCACGGCGGGAAGCGGCGTGGATCGGATGACGGAGCGGTGCATACCGGCTGCCTGCTTCTCGCGCATCTTCTGCGCCGCAACCTCCTTGGCTTTGGCAAGCTCGCTGCCGCTCATGCCGTGGCCCTTTTTCTGTAGACGGGATGACGCTCGTCAGAACTTGGCCTTGACGCAGTCAAGGGTGTCTTGTTTACAAAGTAGGTGGCAGGTAGGTAAGGGAGGGTAGGCGTACCGCGGCGGCCATCTTCTTCTGGTTAGCCTCGCGAGCTTTGTCGCGCTGGTTCCCGCGAGCCATTTTGACACAAAAGGGAAGTAGGCGCGATCAACCGAACGGGTGTGGTGCAATCTGGGTATCGAGGGGAGATTCGCGCTTGGCGGTTGCGAGCAGTGCGGTGTTCGTTGGCTGTGAGCGGAGGGTGCGGTGAATGGGATTTTGACGGCCGGCAATGGGACCGGGAAAAGGCTGGTCCTCGACCACTTGGTGTCAGTTGGCGACGGGCGAGGCTGTGCCTGGCCCACCAGGTCGGTGGTTCTGGGCGCTTCTGCCGGTGGGACCTCAGAAATGCCAAGCGATTCACTCCGTTGAAAGCGTACCCAATCAACATGCAGCTTCCTTCTCCCGTTAAACGCGCGGAAAGCTGCTCTTCCGCGTCTGTGTCGGCGTCAAGCGTTTCTTGGCTGTCATTATCCGCGGCAAGGCGGTCTAATCTGAAAATAGGTTCTGTGTACATAGTAGGAGACCGGCAGGAATGTACAGGTGGTTTTTGCGTTGAACATGGGCAAGAACCCTGGTGCAATACGTTGAGGGTTGGGCGCTTGTTCTTTAGCTGCACCTGTGAACGTGGGCAGAAGGCTACCAGACCTGTTCTTTAGAAGGCCGACAGAGAGGCACGTAGCATTACCCAAGTCCACGGAGTGATGTATCGTAACCAAGACACATGTATGCTTTTGCGGCATGAAAATCCAAGGACTGACTGTCTTGAAAGGAATTGAGAATATCTCACCCCTAACCCTCCAGCACTTCACAAGCTCTTTCTTTGTGGCCTGTGCGGTTATGCGACTTCGAAACTCGGACTTAACATGAACTTCAAGCATCCACTCGCTCCCACATGCGCGACATTGAAAAGAGCTTGGTACACCACGCGAGATTGCGGTTTCTAAATGCGTCGCTCCCCCGGTTCCTGACTCTTTTTCTCCGGGCGACAGAGAACTCGGTTCAAGCAGATGCGATATCAGGTTTGGTGGTGTGCCCAAGGCTAAAAAGGCCTGAAACGGCCTCGGCTCACCCTCAGCCAATCGATGTGCTGCCCAGGGTCGGACTTGAAGATGCCCATGCTCCGCGCATCTCAACCCCGGCATCCGTCTGCCGTGCAGAGACGGCTTCTGTTCTCGCCTCCAACGGGGCTGCCCGAACCATTGGACCACAGCGATCGACAAGTCGCGTTATGCGCTGGCAGCAGAGCATCTACTGACTCCGCGTCGGATCGTGGGGCCACGGATCGTCGCGTGCTGGCCCAGACCACAACCCATTCGAGCCATTGCAGTCTTCTTTTTTGTCTGGAAGAAGCATGCAGCCGACGCCACGGCCCTGAACGTGGGGTGGTGGAACTGCTGTGTCGCTCGGCTCCTACATCGCGCTCACTCACCCGCGTGAACCCCCTGCCGACTACATTCCCTTCATGAAACGGGTGGGCAAGCTGGGCTGTCTGCCCTGAAGCCGAAGCAGCGCCTATGGCTTCATTGGCCAGAAGCGCAGGAAACATTTTTGCTCAATGCGAAACACTCATGGGGGGACCACTCGCAAACCAGTTCTTTGCCCACTTGGCCCCTGTTCCTGCTGTTCCCCCATCGCCTGCTCTTTTCTTTGTTGGGCGTCAATTGCTGTACAGCGGCAGCTGTTCCTATTGTTATAAGGCCGCCTCACCACCACAAACAGCCTCGGGTTGGGACTTGTTTTATCCATCGCCTTTGTCGGGTCGCTATTGTAGTGCCTCTCAACAATGAGAGTGCTTTCTTATTGATCTATTGTTCGCATTTCCTTGGTCTGTTTCTCCTTACACGGCACGGCCTGGTCGTCACGCCTCATATCACATTTAACAACCCTCTTTTTCCTTTCCAACATATCATCTCGTCATCCGAACCCTCACAAGAAACCGCCGCCATTTCAAGAACTGCAGGCAGTCCTTTCGATATCGGATCGCATTCTCTCTGTAAGTACATATACACGGCTACCTGGGCCCTACCCCCCTTCCCTTCTCTAGCACCAAGACGCGAAAATGGTCTCCGGAAATGCCCCCAAACGCATTCCAACGCAACCAGCTCGGGAAAACTGTCACCGGTTATGGCACACTCTTCCCTGGAGCTGGCGCGGCGCCCGACGGTGCGTTCCGAAGTATCTGCCCTATCTGAAGGCTCTGCGCACCAACCGGGGCGTGCCTCGATAGTGTCAGTTTACGAGGACGCCCAGGACTTCGCCGCGCTAGCGACTTCCTCCGCGAGATCGACGGATATTGCTAGGCCTACGCGGACTGAAGCTGGGCCGTCTAGGCATCCAGTAGTACCTCTCCCGTCATCACTTCCAGCGCCGGCACGACTACCACATTCTGCCAGGACCCGTTCTCGAGCCCCTGGCTGGCCGCTGGCCAGTAGGCCACTACTGCCCATGCGTGCCCCGGCCGAGACTGGACCATCCAAGCGCCCAATCCCAGTACCATCAGCACCACATCCACCACCCCCACTGCCCTTATTAGCACCTCTACCGCCCTCAACCCTATCACGACCGCTCCCTCAAGCGAGGGCCGTGAGATCGACCGCCAGAGCGGCGGCCAGCAGACGGACAAAGACTAACAGGAAACCAGACAACCCTCTATCCAAAATGTTTAGCCTCGGGCAGGACTCGAAGCTCCTAGGCGCTGGCCACGTCATCCTCAATGTTATCCGGGCCTTCAACATGATTGGTCTTGTTGCCGCGATGTTGGCGAGCATGGCGATGCCAATTCTCGCGGGCATCAAAGGCCATTTCTACTTTTTCGACATGATCACGCATGTCTTCGTCTTTACCATCGCCACGTTTCTCTTCGTCTCGGAGCTGCCTGTGCCCTGGAAGCGCCTGAAGGGGTACTACGAGAGGAATTGGCCGGTGCTGGGCCCTGATCACTCGCTGGCGTGGCTCGGCTGGGGCATGGTGTTTATCGGTTTCCAAATTCTGGGAGATCTCTGGAAACCGGGGTACGCCGTCGAGACGATTGGGCTGGACTGGTGGCGCGCCATTCTCGCCGCGGCCATTCTCTCAGCCACATTCGGCTTCTTCAACATCACTGCCTCGGTGCTCTTCCGCGTCTCCAAAAGCGCAACGGTCGACAATGTCAAGATCACGTCCCGCCAGATCCGCACCCATGGCAACCTCGCGCTGCAAAATGCCAGCAACAAGAACATCGACATTGACCACAGCTTTGTCTCCCACTATTCCCCGCCGCACCGCGATAACTGGTCATCCCAGAGCTGGTCCAAGGAGGAGGAAGTGGTCGGCCCCTCGTCTGCCGTCAGGCGCCTTACGCGCGTCTTCAACCCCAAGAACTTCCGCAAGTCGCGCATCCAGATCAGCAAGCCCATCCTGCCCCCGCAGGACGCGGACGTCGAGCGTGGCCACAGCAGCCACAGCAACCACAGCAATCACAGCAACCACAACAACCTCAGCCGCAGCCACAGCCACAACCACGGCCATGGCCTCGATGATGACCGCGCCAGCCCTGTTCTTCCGGGTATTCAGCGGCCGCCGACTGCGCTGCATCCCGCTTTTACCGGTGGCAGCCGGTACAGTGAGGCGCATATGGACCGCTTCTGATCGCGCGATTGCTCGGGGGACGGCAAAGAGGACACTCTCTTTTGGTTCCTTTTTTTTATAGACCGGTAAAGTCAATACACTACTCGTACATCATGGAAAAGGCATGATGCAGTTCATGGCACCGTGAAGGCGGATGAGATGGGAGTGGGCGTTTCAAGGTTCTGGGCGTTAAGGCTGGCTGCTTTCGGCGTATACCCGCTGCTTTTTTGGAGGATTTGAGTTGGACCCGGCGGGATGGAAATGGGATTAATATCATCTTGCGTCAAACTGCTTATATGCTCAATGGGGGTGCTTTTTCATACCGGCCTGACAATCTGGTGTCTTTGATGATGCTTGTGCAACCCAAGGAAACCCGAATGAGATAGGGGCTGGGCTAGCGTTAACAGTGTTGTGTGCTACATACCCCGAAAGATGTTGATAAGCTAACTCTTGAGATCCCGTTTTGCAACATCTCCGGAGAGCAACGGATCAGTTACTGAGTAGGGACAAGAGCAAAATTATATACAGTTCTCTACGAAAATTGGCTTACATCGTATTGTATTGCTGGGAAGCACTTTGCGTGATGTCCCTCCCGGACCTTTTGCACGCTCCGCTGTGGCTTTGGTGTACTGTGGTCCGTGCGGCGTATTGCTTAGCTAAGAAAACTCCATCTCCGTCTTTCTTGCCTGCCAACCTCTCGGCTCACCCAATGCAAACGTGACCCTCCACTCTGACTGCCCACTTCGACGGAACGCATCCTAACAGATAGATCGCGACAACCCACTGCATTCTGTTTTTGACATTCATCGCGTTGCGAAAGCTTACTCAGTGACACTACTTGATTTAGCCCCCAGGGCCTCCGACAACAAGAAACGATTCCATAACACCTCAAGACGACCAACACTTTTCTTCCCTCCTTCCCCCGCAGGCATCGCACCGTTGCGACCCTCGTTGGGAATTTCGGCATTGCGAGTTTTTTTTTCTCTTTCGCTAAGCCCGAGCCATAGAAGGAAGCTGCTGTGGATGGCGAGCCCATGGTGATTTAGACGTTTGTAAGGCAGCCAGGCAGGCTGGTTACAAGTGGAGGAGGGTTTCGCGTCGCGAAACAAAGCACCTTGGGGTGCCGGGCTGGCCTCGATTTACAGAGGGAGATAATAGCTGTTTTGCGTCTATTGTTCTCGTCTTCTGAATAGGGGTCCACCTCTGGAATCTCCTGCTCTCACTCGTGATTGGATCTGCTAGAGGAAATTCTTTCTGCTCGCTTCCTTCAGTATCACCACTCCTTGGCCATCTTTCTTCGATTGACATCGCCTGCTCGTTGACTCACTACCGACCCAACGCGACATCCAATTGCCGACATAAACATGGCAGACAACGCGGCTGATGTAGCCGAAGATTACCGGCAGGCCCTCGAAGACCTTACTGTCAACTCGCGCATCGAGATTGCGACGCTCACCAATATTGCACGAGAAAATGCAAGCCACGGCTTCGCAATCGCCGAGGCATTGGCGAACCACATCAAGAAGGTATGTCTGGTTGTGGCCAAGTTTTGGAGAATCCATACCAAGTGACCACGCGACCACGCGACTACACGGACCAAGAATACAGAGGCTGACTCCGTCCAGGTACCCCCGTCGCGAACACTGCCAGCTCTCTACGTCCTCGATTCTGTCGTCAAGAATGTCCCGACACCGTATGCGCTGTATTTCGGCCCGAAGCTCTACTCCGTTTTCATGGGCGCCTACACCAAAGTTGATAATGCGACGCGGCGGAAGATGGATGAGATGCTCAAGACATGGAAGGAACCAGTCCCGGGCTCTATTTCGACAAAGCCTGTGTTCCCGCTCGAGCAGGTCAGGCCGATCGAAAACGCCCTGATGGCTGCCCGGAACGCAGCATTCGCCGCCCATCAGAATAGCTATCAAGGGCAGCAACAGCTCATGCGAGGCCGGCAACCCATCCCCAGCCGGGATACACCCACCCCGCCGACCGGCAGGTCATATCAGCCCCCCCCACAACAGCCTCCCTATCCGGGACCCGGTGGACATCGGCCGGATACGGCCCAGCAGTCGTATCCGATCCACACGGTCAGCGTAAGCACTCCTACTCGCCCATTATGTCTGCCCGTATCTGTCGCTAACAGTTTGTTTCCAGGGCCCAAATGCGATCCCGCACCGTGCGACACCGCAGCCTGCTCCGTCGGCCGGGCAATACCCTCCGTATCAGCAGCCGGCCGCGGGGCACGTCTATGGCGCTCCCCAACCAGGAATAAGCATAGACAAGTTGAAAGATGATATCCAGCAACTGATCGTTGCGGAGAAGGCGGAATTTGCACAAGATCCACTTGATACTAGTAAACAGACCAGACTGAAGGCATTGCTGGACTTGCAAACCATAATCCAGAGCCAAGACATGCCTCAGGATCAGTTGATGATCATAAGAGATCGAGTTGCTGAACTTGCTGTAAAAATCCGGCCGCAGCCGGCAGTCACGGGTCCTGCTGCTGCTGCTGCTGGCGGTGTCGCTGCGCCCAACGCTTATCTCGGAGCCCCGTACACCAGCACTCCAACACCTCCGGTTGTGTCTCAGCAGCCGACGCCCGTGCCCTCGGCAGCGGCGGCGGTGGTAGCGGCAGCTCTGGCGCGTCCAGCGTCTGCTGCAGCGGCACCTCCTGCTGCACCTCCATTTGCAGCCGGAGGTGGCGTGTCGATTGACTCACTCTTTGGACAAGGCGCGCTGGCGGCGTTAATCTCGGGGGCTGCGCGCAAGTCTGCTACACCTCAGCAAGCAGCTGCTACACCACAACCTCCAGCGCCTCCCCCCGCTGCTCCAGTGATTGGGCCGGCAGCGGCGGCGGCGATAGCAGCTGCAATGCGGTCACCGCGTCCGCAAAATCCTGCCGAGCCCCCCAAGCCAGTCACCGCGGCTGCTCCTCCGCCAGACCCGTCGGCGCTGCTGGCCATGCTGAGACAGTCTGGCCTGATTAAGCCGGGAGCGACGCCAACTCCTCCGCCGGCTGTTCCTGCACTGCCGGGCAGGGGCGGGTTTCAACCACCGGCCGGTGTACGGGCCGAGGGGAACCCCCAGCTCCGGCCTGCTTCTTTGAAGACGTAAGTCCACCCACTCATTCATTATCACAGCCTGTTAAGACAAGAAATGAAAACTCACACCTCACTCACACAGCTTCCGCCCACACCTGATATCCCAGCTCCACGAAGACCTCGGCCCCCCATGCACGCAGTGCGGCCGGCGTTTTAAGACAGACGAGGATGGCCGCCGCAAGAAGACGGCACACATGGACTGGCACTTCCGCGTGCACCAGCGGATGACTGACGCCGAGAAACGCGGGCAGCATCGCAGTTGGTATGTCGATGAACTGGTACGTTTACGGTCCCTGCCATCCTTCCCTCGGTTAAAAAAAAATCAAAATCAAACAAACTAACCCCGTGAAAAACAAAAGGACTGGATCCGGTCCCGCGAGGCAATCGACACGGATTACATCGCGCCCCCAGACCTATCCTCCTTCTCCCTCGACCCCTCCACAACCACCTCCTCCGCCATCACTGCCAACCCGCTCAACCACGGCAACAGCACCGGCAGTCACGCCAAAGCCAACAGCGCCTCGGCAACAAGCAGAGCGCCGTACATCCCCGTGCCCGAGGATAGCTCAAGAGTCAACGGCGCCTGCCCGATCTGCCAGGAGAAGTTCGAGATGAAGTGGCTGGACGAGGCGCAGGAGTGGGTGTGGACGGACGCGGTGAGGGTCGGGGAGCGTGTGTTTCACGCCAGCTGTCATCGCGAGGCGTATGGGCACGTGCAGGCGCAGAAGGGGCCGGTTTTGGGGAAGAGGAAGGCCGAGGTACGTTTCCTTCTTTTGTTTTCTCTTCTTTTCTTTCTTTCTTTCTTTCTTTGTTTACTTCTTCTATTCCTATTTCTTTTATATTTCCTGGCGAGGCGTGATGATGATGATGATGACGATGCTGACTTGAGTGTGATACAGGATGAGGTTGGGGGCATGAGGGGAAAGATGAAGATGGAGGGGTATTGAAATCAGCTGCTTATCTAGGTTTTGAAGCGTATAGGAAGGGTGGGAGAGAGATGGGAATTGGAATGCATTATCCTTCATTCATTCATGGATGGCGCAAAAGCGGGCGGAGATTGCTGCGGTTGCAGATGATGGGTCCTTTGACCACAAAGTGAAGTCACTGAGTTGTCACCCCTGAACTCGGCAGGCTCCGGCCATGAGGTTTTGGCCGGCGGTATTTCTTTTTTTTCAGTGAGCAAAAAGTCTCGCTGAGGACGGGTTCATGGATGGCGCATAGCGGTTAATACACAGCGTACACATACAATGCCGATGAGTGCGCGCGTGACTACGAATGATCTGAGCCAGGTTATTCCATAATCCGTACTATTCATGACGGTTTGGCATCAGCTATACGGTTTACACCAAGGGGTAGGTTGCTGCCATTCAAGACTTCTTTCCTTTCCGTATGCCGAGCCCACTTCGTCTCCCCCACCCACCATCGCTAGCCCTGGATCAGTGGAATTATGTACATGTACCCACCAGGGCTCCGCTGTCTCCAACAATTCGGAACCGCACACGATTCAATCGGGTATGGTGTAGCGGTAACATCGTTGACTCTCACTTCTCAGGAGTGACTGCTCTCTCAACAGCCCCGGGTTCGACTCCCGGTATCCGAGTACTGATGTTCTTTTGCCTCTACGGCCGGCAGGTATGGCAGGCACCTTTTTTGGGGGGGGTTTTTTTTTTTGGTTGTCCGAGTTTTGCTGGTATGTATTACTGTCGGTGCAATGAGGCCGAATGGATGCTGGGAGCAGCCACTCTCTCCTGCCTCAGTCAGCAGCCAAGTCCCAGATCCTGTGGTTCCGCAATCATCGTGACCTTCCCTCCTCCAATCCTACATCCTCCAGCCCAATAACATCATTCCAGCCAGCACCACGTCCAATCACACCCCCCCAACCAACTTCTCAAACTGGCCCCAACACCTCCCCCATACCTCCCGCCCTTCCTCCGTCCCCCTCCATGCCTCGACCTTCCCCACCACCTCCAAATCCTCCCTCATATGCTCCCCATCCCCCGTCCCATTCAACACCACCACCCCAGCCTCCATAACCAGCACATACCACGCCGCCGCCAGCGAGATCCCCGCCCCCTCCGCCAGTTCCCTCACGAACCCCTCCCGCTGCCACACCCCCACGTTCCCCGTCAGCGTCCAGAACCCCTGGTACTCCACGCCGGCGCCGGCCCGCTGCCGCTTCCACGCCCGCATCTCGGCGTCCCACGCCCTCTCGGACCCCCGGAACCGGTTCTGCACGACCGCCGGCGGCGCCAGGCCGGGGTGGGACGAGAGGGCCTGCACGATCGGCAGGTGGACGTTGGAGAGGCCCAGGCGCAGGATGCGGCCGCGGCGGGCCGGGTCCGGGGAGGTCGGCAGGTAGGACTGCAGGGCGGCCCAGGCCTCGAGGGTCTGCGGGATGGAGGGGAAGGGGGCGTGCAGGAGCAGGGCGTCGAGGTAGGGCGGGGAGCGGTCGGGCGTGGAGAGGTTGGCGAGGGAGGAGGTGATGGAGGCGTGGATCTGCGAGGGGATTGGGGAGGTTGGGTCGTAGGGGGAGGTGGTGTCGGCGGGGGTGAATTTGGTTTGGATCTGTGAGGGAGGAGGGAGGGAGGGGTGGGTGTTGGTTAGTTGGTTGGTTTAGTTGGTTGGGTTTGGTGGGCGAAGGGGGAAGAAAGGGGGGGGCCTTTTGGAGTGGGCTTCGTACAAAGAGGTCTTTGCGGGAGACGATGCCCTCGCGGATGGCGCGGCGGATGCCCTCGCCTGTGCCGGCCTCGTCGTAGTGCTTCTTCATGGCGGCGGTGTCGATGCCGCGGAAGCCGGCCTTGATCGCCTCGTAGACGAGGCCCGCGGTGCGTTCCTTTTTCCAGGCGGTGCCGTACATCATGCGCGGCATGGCCGCGGTCGACTCGGGGGCGGACATGGCGTCGTGTCGGGATGACAAGCTGCGGCGAGTGCTGGGATGGTATCGAATGTTGCATGCAACGAGACGCGAATGTGCTGCGGAAACTAAGAACGGCCGTCCCCTCGGTAAAGCACAATTCATGACAGGCCGGACGGAGTGGGAGAGTTGGGGTTTGAAGTAGTGGGGGGCAGCTTCTACTGTAGTCAATGAGAGCTGTGCGCTCCGCACAACGGGATCTTGGTTATTTCCGTGTTATAGTAGGTGCTGTAAGTACAGTAGGTATGTACATCGACTGCAAAACCGAATTCTGAGAGTCTTCCTCCTCCACCTCGGATTGGAAAACTACCAGATTTTCACGGATGAATACTCACATCTTTTGCACCGGCAAAAAAAATAAAAAATCCACATATTCAATCCATGAACGAAATGACGTCGTCAGGACCCATGCAATATCGCCAATCTGTCCCGGCGAAGCTCTTCCCGGGGTTCTGTGACAGCCATCCCGGGCATCGGTCTGGGCGCTGTCTGATTCGCTGCATCCAGCCATGGTGGACCGCTTCCACGCCGTTTTAGCGTGTCAAACAGCTGAAGATCCAGGGGGTTGCTCCCGCCGTGCTGGCTTTGTTTCGGCTGTTTACCCGCATCGCCGTCACTGCCCCGCCATGAGGCCCCATCTGATGGAGGGGAAGAAGGGGGGTCGCTGGGGACAAGTGACAGCTGCTCTCGGCTTTAAGAACCTGTCGCCGGCACATTGACAAGAGAAGCAGGGCTCAGGGCTTTTGCTTGTTTCCCTCTCTATAATATCCGGTGAGCAAGCTACACAAAACGCATCGACTCGCAAAACCATCGCCATGGCGTCGTCAACTCCTTACACGGTGAAGTGGGGTATCATGGCCACGGGCTGGATTGCTGAGGGTGAGTCGGGGCAGACGCTTGGTTATCTATCCTTCTCGGAATACGACGCGCTAAATCACTCTTGCGTGCGGCAGTGTTCACCAAGGACCTCCTCACCAACCCGGCCACGCGTGATGTGCACGATGTCCGCCACGAGGTTGCGGCGGCCGCCTCGTCCAGCTCCAAGGACAGGGCCGCCGACTTCCTCAAGCTCGTCAAGGCTCCGGATTCCGCCAAAGCCTACGGGTCGTACCACGAGCTGGTGGCCGATCCCACTATCGACATTATCTACGTCGCCACGCCTCACAGCCACCACTTCCAGAACGCCATGCTCGCCCTCGAGGCCGGCAAGAACGTGCTCTGCGAGAAGGCTCTGACCGTGACGGCCTCTCAGGCCCGTAAGCTGGTCGAGACGGCCCGCGCCAAGGGTGTCTTCTTCATGGAGGCCGTGTGGACACGCTACTTCCCGCTCAGCATCCAGGTGAGGAATCTGATCACTTCGGGGGCTATCGGCAACGTCTACCGCACCATTGGTGAGTTCCACTCGACTCTTTCTAAAATCTTACCGCACCATGCTGACATGGACATGCGCGTCGCCCAGCCGACCTATCCGTTGGCCGAGACGCCCCGGATGGCAAGGTGGACTTTGCCGATTCGAACCGCATGGTCAACCCCCAGCTGGCCGGCGGCGCGCTCTTGGATCTCGGCATCTATGCCCTGACCTGGGTGTTCCAGACGCTCTACCACGTGCAGCCCGAGGAGGAGAAGGAGGCGCCCAACGTGGTCGCAGCCGTCAACAAGTACCACACGGGTGCCGACGAGACGACCAGCATCATCGTCCAGTTCCCCAAGCACAGGAGCCACGGCATCGCCCTCACCTCGCTCCGCATTGCCAGCGACGTGGACGGGCAGAACAGCGGCGGCGCTTCGATTCGCATCCAGGGATCCGCTGGTGAGATTCAGGTCATGGGCCCCGCCTACTGCCCGCTGCAGTACAAGGTCATCAAGAAGGATGGCGGCGGCAAGGTCGAGGTGGTTGACTGCCCGATCCCCAAGGACCCCGAGCGGGCCTGGGGCCAGGGCATGTTCTGGGAGGCTGACGAGTGCGCGCGCTGCCTGCGTGACGGTCAGAAGGAGAGCAAGACGCTGCCGTGGAGCGAGAGCATCGTCATCATGGAGGTCATGGACGAGACGTTGCGGCAAGGGGGTGTCGAGTATCCCGACGTGATCACGAGCGACGTGTATGATGCTCAGAGCCCTCTGAACACGGGCAAGCGGTGATGTCGTTGACGGTGGGTCGAGGGAATGGGCCGGGCTTCAATGGGGCTGAGTCGCGGACATTGTGAGCCTTGCCGCTTTGGTTGTTGTTCTCCGAGCCTAGTTAGTTAGTATAAGTTAGCCAGCCAGGCAATGAAGAATGTCGAGCCAAGGATGGCGAGGCTGAGGTGCCCAATCTGTCATATATCCCAGATGGCCAGATGCATGAATGCGTGGGTAGCCTTGGGCTCCGAGGGGATTGTGACATGACGTCGACGTAGCCAACCAGATCTCGGTACTGCCAGCCATCTCTCGATCCACCCCTCGCCGTCACCGAAGAGGAAGCTCGCTGCCTAGCCGTTGGGGAGGAAACTGCGGCTATTTGTCCGAGTGGCAAAAGAGACATGTCAGGTAAACCTTCGGGCGCCGGGGAGGCCAGTGCCTAGTCAGGCACGCCCAGACTTGGCGCCAATGGGGGTGTTCAATGCAAGAACAACTGCCAGGACGCCTTTCCGAGGCTCAGATCCTGGGGTCCTTTCTTGTCCAAGACTCCAAATGCATACATACCTAGGTAAGGTAAGTATCTGATCTCTGCATGTACTGTACCTACCTAGGTACATACATACAAACCATTGTTCCATCAGGATGTCGCGGTGTGGGCGACATATATTTCGGAGATGTAGGTCCGAGACTTGCAGAGGAACGGGAGGTCGGTGACTGCGCTTATTAGCTGCAGAGCTGCAGAGAGGTGAAAAAGGAAGGCAGGATGCAATTCAGTGGAAAATTCTGCAAGTTTATTGTCACATCTGGCGCGCTTATTAGGAGCGCGGGATAGCGAGCGCCTTCCCCCTCGTTCCTGCCCCATGGCGTTGGCGTAGGCAGAACAGAGACGGGAGGGTTGAGTTGAGGGTTGAGGGTTGAGGTCTGGAGCCTGCCCTCAGAAGCTGCCCCACCATCCGAGCCCCGAACCACTACAACCCATTTCCGCACAACCCAACACACCCGTGATTTCCGTGTCCAACTTTAACCCAACCACATGTCAAACGGGCTCCGAACTCCCCGTCCAGGTAAACATCTGGATAGTGCGATTTACCTCGGTCTATTGATGCGAGTCATTGCCTGAGTGACCTGCTTTTGACCGAGTTACATGACTCGGTCACCCAGGTGTGTGCATCGATTTTCTTCTCTCTCTGTTCGCTCGTCCCTTCGTCTTTCTCCCTCATCTTTGTCCCTCGTCTTTCTCTATCGTTTGCCGACGCTTCAGCGGTTCAGCCCTGCCTGGGCACATGTACCCGGTCGTATACATACCATACGTGTGTGACTCGAAAATCATGAGCGTGCTTTATTACCCCTCCAGTTGGTAGGATCGTGCCTATGTCTTACTACATAGTATGTAGCCGCTATCCGCGCTGGCGGCGGAAGATCGGTCTGGCGGTCGCCAAGTGCGTCTCCCGAAGCAAGCCCCCTGTCAGTGCATATTCAGGACTCCCACATACGTGCACCTACAGACAGTGATATGCAGGATATGTCTGCTGCGTACATACATTCCTGCAAGTCGTGGCAGGCTTCCTAATACATGCCTTTCTCGACCGCCACATTTCACCTCTCCCTTCTCCGCTCTTTCGCGCGCTAATTCGGGAACAGGCGGTCAGGGAACTACCGAGACGAAACGTCACAGAAATCCAAGAGCTTCCACGTCTTCCACTCCTAGCCGAGGGGGGGTGGTGTGTGTGACACGGCGGTGTGTGTAAGCGCGCCTGCTGCCCGACCTGACGGGCACCGCGGAGCAAGCAGCCCCCTTTTTTTTTCGCCTGGCAGTGTCTTGCCTTCCCTCGACGACGACTGGTTCCCTGGTCACCGCGCTGTGCGCTGTGCGCTGTGCCAACTTGGGCGCAGTCAAGAAAGACGTCACCGTGGTCGTTGCCTAACCGAGCGGCAGGAGCCCTGGATCTTGGAACTCATGGCCACACCGTCCGTCCCGCCATCGGCCTTGCCATCGTCTTCAGCGGCTGATGCGGTTGCCAAATTATCTTCCGCCGCCGTCGCCGCCGGTAGCGAGACAGAGACCGCGTCAGCGGCGGCTGAGGCCGAAGCCGAAGCCGAATCTTATGAGCGCACTCACGTCCATGGTGTCTACGAGGCCATCGCCCCCCACTTCTCTGCCACTCGCTACAAACCTTGGCCCGCCGTGGCAACGTTCCTGCGCTCCCAGACCGCAGGAGCTGTTGGGCTCGACGTAGGCTGTGGCAACGGCAAGTACCTGGGCGTGAACCCAGAAGTCTTCATGGTGGGCTCTGATCGGAGCCCATCGCTGATCGCGCTTGCCAGGAACCGCTGCAAGCAACTTCAAGCCCAACGGGCTAATGCAGGCGTACCAGGAACGGGAGGGGAGGTCGATGCCGCGGTCGTGGCCACTGACACTCTCGTGGCTGATGGGCTCTCGCTTCCCTTTCGCGAGCGTGCTGCAGACTTCGCCATCTGCGTGGCTGTCATCCACCACATGTCGACTCGGGCAAGGCGGCAAGAGGCGATTCGGCAGCTGCTGCGATGTGTCAAGCTCGGAGAGGCCGGACGGGCCAAGGGTCAGGTCCTGGTCTACGTCTGGGCTCTTGAGCAAGGTACCAGTAGACGCGGATGGGATGAGGGCGGAGAGCAGGATCTGCTGGTTCCGTGGGTCTTGAAGCCCCAGCAGAAACAACCCAAGTCGAAAAAGGGCACCCAGGATCAAGGCATTGGCGGTGCTGATGCCGCTAACAAGAGCGGTGAGGCGCCGCCTACACCAGCTGCTGCTGCGCCAGCTGAGCCAGGGGCAGTCCCCAGCCACACCGACCCCGTCTTCCAGCGTTACTACCACCTCTATCGCAAAGGCGAGCTGGAAGAGGACGTGCTGGCAGCAGGGGGCGTTGTCGTTACCAGCGGCTATGAAAGAGACAACTGGTGGGTAGTTGCCGCCAATGAGCCAGTCCCTCCTGGTGAAGAATGAAGCCCGGTTTGAAGCACAATCCATCCTAGGGGCGAAGATTGCTTCCAACTGGTTGCGCATCTCCCTCCTGCTTGACCGCTGTATCACCTCATCGCCAGTGCGGATGTTCTCTAACCTATCATCACTGGCCTTTGTGCGGCTTTTCCTTGCTTCCGAGTCATGTCATTCGGTAGTCTGCCCATCTAGACACTTCGTCTGGCCACCGATTGGTATTCATTCACCCGTGCTCTTCGCGAGGGAACCGAATCAGCCCTCATTGCCTATCCCATTTTTACTCACGAGCCCTGTCTCGTGTCTCTAAACCAATCGTACAGTAGAAATGAAAGGGTGTCTCGAACGGCCCGTTCCTTCTTCCACTCAGCTGGCCGTGAACGAAGCTTTGATCCCTGACAACACCTAACCAAACCCCACTGGCACCGTTGCCGCCGCCCCTTTCCCCGTTTGCGCCCTGCCCCGAATAGAGATTCCTCTAGACCCCCTTTCTTTCTTATCTTCGTGGCGGTTTTTTTTTTTTCTCGGACGCATTGGCATGATATCGTGACCTGCTTGAAATGGATTGAAGTAGATTGGGAATGACAGTGGTAGAAGTGAAAGGAAGCGTAGCTGGGAAGGTTAAAGAAAGGACGGAATAGAGTGAAGAAAAATCGGGTAGTTCCTCCTCGTAGCTTCGTCATTGTTCGTAAACAAAACCTGGTGGTGATAACCAGCAGTAATGTAATAAGAAGAAGAAAAGGAGGAGAAAAAAAGAGAGGAATAATCGTGATATGGCCCGCCATCGCATCCGCCCACCCGTCCGGCCGCCCACCCCATCCATGCCGTCGCTAATGCATAAGCCAGTAGTTTTTCTTTGGTAAAAAAAAAAATTTAACCAGAAAACCAGAATACGAAAACACAGGAGGAGAGAGAGAGAGAGAGAGAGAGAGAGAGAGAGAAAGAAAATAGGGAAGGATTCCCTTGTAACTCCGTCCCCCCCTTCCATCTCCGTCCCAAATACA
This sequence comes from Chaetomiaceae sp. B2702, assembly GCA_023628455.1. Taxonomy (NCBI): domain Eukaryota; kingdom Fungi; phylum Ascomycota; class Sordariomycetes; order Sordariales; family Chaetomiaceae; species Chaetomiaceae sp. B2702. The sequence continues at coordinate 353,011 of JAMAKP010000004.1, read as the reverse complement.
CAGTGAAAAGAGCGTGTTTACCGAGCCACATCATCTTCACGACACACCCCTCGCCCCCACCCGCGATGTGCCGGTCCTCCCGCTGCCGCCCATCTCAGGTGATCGCCTCATCGTAGTAGTGGTAGGGGGAGTGCTGCTACGGGCATTCCCCCCAGACGACCTGGGTGGATGTGGATGTGGATGTGGATGTTGATGCGGATAGCCTCCTCGCCCCGCTGCGCTGCCACCGACATCATACGCAGCGTCGTACGCTGCAGAAACGGGAATGCGAGAAGTGGGCGTGGGCGCGGGCGAAGCCGTGTCCTCTGCCGACGAACCCCGCGGATAGTCGCCGCTGAGATGCTGCCGTCTGCGGGTTGTCTCGCGCACAGCGCCCATCTCGGACAAAGGGCTTGCGCGTCTTTTGCCTACTCCTCCTCCGCCTCCTCCGCCTCCTCCTCCCGTCTCAAAATGCTGCTGCGGCTGTTGCTGTGGTTGTTGCTGCGGGTAGGGGGGTAGGGCGGGGAGTAACCGCGGGCTGGCACTGCTGGGGATCGGGCTGGAGCGATTGCTTGGTGGCGCCGGGTGTGGTTGTGGGAGGGTGTAGGCCGGCGTGCTGTACGAGGTCGCGCCGGTTGTGATCTCGGCGAGGCTCGGGAGCAGGGTACCGCTGCCGTTGCTGCTGCCGCGTCCGCTGCCGAGGGAGACGGGCTGGAGCGGGGCGAGGCCGTAGCCGTACTCTGTTGGTTGGGGCTGTTGGAATCGGTGCTCGGATATAAGCGGGCCGAATGGATGGCGTGGTGGGAGGCTCTCGCGGCGGGAGGATAGGGGCCGGGGCGTTGGCGGGGGGATGAAAGGGGGGCCTTGCGTCTGCGGGTGCGGGTGCGGGTGCGGCTGAGTGTGCGGGTGCGGTGGGCCTCGGGTGTAGCGCGGCGAGGGGAGGCCGCCCGTGAAGTCGCGCGGGAGGCTGCCTTGGGAGTACGAATGCGCGTGTCCACGGGTCGGCGAGAACCGTTGCGGGCCTTGGGGTTCGTCCGGAGTAAAGTTAAGCGAGAATGGAACCACCCCAGCCCGACGCGCCATCTCGTGCTCACCTATCTGCCAGTGCATGGCCTCGGCGGCCCGCCAGGGAACTTGCATTTCTTCGGCGACTTTGGCCCACATCTCGGGTTTGAACCTGGGAAAAGGGGAGGGTGGTTGTTAGTTTACTCTAAGCTCGGAAGAAGCCAGTCTAACACCCATAGGATGCGTACCTCTCGTAGAGCCTGGCGAGCTTGTTCTTACGCTCGTCATCCCATTCGCTGCGCCGTTCAAGGTAGTTCTGGTAATGAAGGCGGCAGCTAATCGAACTCCGGCCCGGGAGATGCTTCGAGATGTCGTCCCATTTCATGTTATTGCCTCGGAGCTCGATAATAAGCGCATCCTCCTCAGGTGACCACTTGCTTTGCTTCTTCGCCGGCGACTCGAGCGTGTGCACCGGCATGCTGCGCTTCCCGCCACCGCTGCCAGGGCGCGAAATTCGCCTTGAACCTAGTGTCGGTCCGGAAACACTCAGCCCCTTAGCTCTAGTTCCGCCCGCGGTATCAAGACGCGGAGACACAGAGCCGGCTGCTACAGCAGACGAGGCCGGCGGCGGGCCGCTCGGGGGTCCTGTCACCGCTGTAGATGCTGGGGCCGGGTTGGATGGAAGTTGCTGGGTGGGAAAGATGGACGACTCATCTGAGTCGGGGCCCTTGAGAAGAGCAGAGATATCCACGATGGGCGGTGTGGCGCGCGGCTCATGGGCACGCAAAGTGTGCGCCTGGTAGCGAAGCCGTCTCTCTCGGCCGCACAAGAGGCTGGATGCCCACTTTCGGGCGTAGAGACCTCGCGTCCTATTTCGATTGGGAGCAGGAAGCTCCGCGGCTGGGTCTCGCTGTCGCCTGAGGCCCAAGTAAGGAACCAGTGGCCGATCCTGATGTGTAGACAGCACGAAGTAGCTAGTTCGCCGGCAAGGCGTTAGCAGTATGAAAGGCGGTTGCGGCTTTGCTAAGTTAGAGGAAGAGTCGGATACAGAGGGTTGGACGGTTGATGTGATGGGATAGACGCGGCTCAAGATCTCCGAAGTTGCGGACAGGCGTGCGAGGGTGGAAGGTATAAAAAGGGGCTTCACCTGTCTTGGTTCACTTTGTTCAATGAGAGGGAGAAGGTCCCTTGTCAGATGGGGCTGCTGAAGATGTAGCTTTCCTCAAGAAGGCGCGGCCCGTATACACAAGATGGTCATCAACATGGTGATTGGTTGTTCGTAAGTGGCTGTCCGCCAATGAACGCGTCAAGGCCAGCTGAAGGGATGTGCACCAGAGGAAAGGAGTGCCGGTAGATGGATACGCTGGTCAAGCGAGGTTAACAGGGTGATGTTACTTGAAAAGAGAACGCTGCCCTCTCCCCCATAGTCGCTGTCGTCAAGCTTGCGAGGAAGCGGAGCCAGTGTCGACAGGGAAGGAGCTTGATGGGGAAGGGCGGGGATGGAGAGGGCTAGTTGGTGATGGCGTGTCCTGTTCCGTTCGAGATAATAAGAAGAATCGGGCGACTAAGCCAGGGTTCAGTGGACCGAAAAGGAGATGTAACAGGGAAGAAGAGAACTTTATTAGAGATGGATACCGAGATCAGAACGGGCATGTACAGAAGTAGCTGCAAGCCAGAGCGATGGCAAGGGCAGGGGCTAGCTAGTAAGTAAGCATGGATGTAGAGATGGGTGGACGATGGGGGCGAGTCTAGTAAAAAAAAAAAATGGAGCAAAAAAAAAAAAGAAACAGAACAAGAGATGTGCGCGAAGGGTTGAGGGTTTGGTGTAGGCTCCCGTGCTGGGCATGGACCCGGGGCCTGGGCTCTGCATAGGGCTCGAGTCGTGACTGGCAGCACTGCCAGGGGGCCCGGATGTACAATGCAGTGCCCCATGTCTGCCAAACGCTTGACTTGTCTGGTAGAGACGACCTGTAAGAGGCGGGCGGTCCCAGAGAGGGCAATCATCCTGTCTCGGGATGTACCAGAGCGGCTTCGACTGGTGTTTGGGACTTCTAATTTGGTAAGATCAAGAGCCGGTGCCAGCATTGACTCTGCTGTGGTCGTGTTTCCACCCAGGGATGGAGAGAACGAGGCAAGAACTTGGTTCACCGACACGGTCCATCTGTTCATGGCCGAACGAACTGCACCAAACATAGTCCACTGTGGCTATGTTCCTGTTTGGAAAGGATGAACCGAGGCAGAACTCCCTCAAGGTTTAACATCCACACTATACGTTGACTGGGGAGCTCGGATAATGTCAAGCAACAAAGCTTGGGGGTCGAACAATGGGTTGAAGGTTGGATGTTGACGGGGGGCCCACGCAGCCGTGCATGCATTACCTCTGATGGTTCGTGTGGCTGAGGGTTGAGTCTACGGACTTTGTCGTGCTCATGATCGGACGTGCGGATAGGATGAGCCTCTCGGGGCGCACAGAGTTGAGTAAGGGGTACTGTACAGAAGTGGTTCGCGGCCCGTGATAATGGTCGGGTTGAAATCGGGGGAGCCTCGAGGATCGTTGGGCTCGACCGGCCTGTGCTTGCCTCCGTCTCGACGAGTAGCAAAGCGCAACCGGGAGTTTGTCCCGCGTCCTAGAGTTTAGGAATGGTCGGTACCTGCTGCAGAGAGGAACCGGTGGCGTGGAAACACGGCAAGCCGTTGGCCAAGTCAACACTACAGCTGCATTGGCCCCCAGCCAGCATCATCCCGAGTGAAGCAGGCAGCGAGCGTCATCGCCACAACAATAGAGGTGGAGACGAAGGGGAAGAAAACCACAACGAATGAGTCGCCGCAAGTGGGTAGCTGAGAGGGACGGAAGCCCATGAGTTCGAAACTGCCGCTCGTACTGTGTGGATTGCTGGGAACTTGGTCGGAACCAGATAGGAAAGGTATGTGGGTGTGAGAGGGGGATTTGCGAACGATGGGAAGCGCCAACTCGTGGCCCATGCCTCGATTTGAAATTCTTCCCTGCCCTCAACGCCTGCTGGCCAGACGCCCTGCTTGGCCTCGCCATTTGGTGGTGTGGTGGTGCTTTGTTGGCCAAGCTCGGACGTCATGAGCACAGTTGCACTGCCCTATTCGGTGTCTGCATCAACAAAGAGGCCATATCTGGCCGGCGGACAATGCAAACGGAGTGATTGTCGATCGAGGAGTCGAGGGCGAAGGGGCGGCACGCGAGGCTCGCATCGATCCGCATCTACCCAGAAACAAGCACCCTCTGGTTCACATCTTGGCCCGGGTCACACATGGGTTTTGAGATCTAAGACCCTGGCTGTCAGTGGGATCTAAGCCGCCTACCCGATCTGGCGAGTGCCATCGCCCATGCCCTGCAACGGTGTGGACTCCATCCATTGCTTGATTTTCGATCTCCGTGCGCAAATAGTTAGGGCCGTGAGCCTGTGCGTTCGGCCTCTCTCCGAGTCCGGACAACCCCTGTCACTCTGCGGCAAGGATGAGCAATCCAAATGGCGAATGCATTGCTTGCATGGGCCGTGAGAGCAAATGCCCTAAGATCGTAACATCGATCGAACTTGGTTGGGTGGAGTGGCAAGAGTGCCGTTGAACACCACTTCCGCCAGGGTCCGGGGCTGCTGCCAGGCGTGCACAGTACTGCGGAGTTACTGCGTAGTATGTAGTTTTGGCCCCATGTCTGTGCGTTTTCGGGATTCCTGGCCCGTATCACAACAGCCTCCAAGCTCCTTGTCCGGACGACGTCTGACCAAACAATGACCAACAATAGGATGTCAGTATCTGGGCTGTTAAAGTGCCGAATAGTGACGGTCCGATTACTCGTGTACGCAGCAGGGGCGCGACGAACTGGCGGTCTGCTTGCATAAGCTTCCCCGCATCAAGAATCAAGGTTCGTCCTGGGCAACGTTGCCGACAAGGCGATCATGGATCGTGTTCCCGTTTGGGGCCCGCGCGCTCGAAAATTCCCCGGTGTAAGAGCGCGCCCGTTCGCCGGACCAGCGTACGAAACCCATGGCCCATAACTTGTGGCGTAGGTCATGGGTAGGTGTCGTCACGATGCAATGCCTTCTTCTCGCTTGACTGCCTCGAGCCTGCATACAGTGGTCTTGGGCTGCGTGTCTTGGGCCTGTGTCATTGAACGCACCGGAATCGACCCCATCTCCGCCTCAACTTATGCTGCCCTACGAGACACGCATCATGAGCGATACCGCCTTCCAGAAAAAACCTACAACCTCAGCCTGAGACCAACAAAAGTCGGCTTCTGCGTTGTCATACAACGATCCCGGCGACGAGGGAACCTTGAATACGTGGGCTTCTATGGCCGCATCTGGCAGAGACAGCAGGGGTGAGCCCCCAAGAGGCGGGCGGCAAGAAGCCGAACATACGTGTTGCGGTCGATATCATTCTCAATCTGGATGGAGTTCGCGAGTGTGTTTCCCTCTGCGGACCGTTTCGCCAGGGTTGCGGGTATCAAACAGCTGTCGAGTCAAGTGAGATGAAATGCATGTATGTATGTCGACGACGTTTTCCACACTGCTGCCGGTGAGCCTATGGGAGCCCGGCGAGCTGCCGTTGGCGACGGATGAGTTGAGTCGCTTTTCACCTAGCTCGCAGTGATTGGATGACAGATCGGCCCAGCGCTCTAGGGGAGGGGATGCCTAGTCCCTCAGCTGTCATTGACGATTCGTGTTGTCCTTGCATGGGCTGGCTTGGCTGCGGCATCTTGGATCTAGAATTCCCCTGGGTACGTTTCTCTGTATGTGGCTGGCCGGACGGATGGTTTCAAGGCCACGTGTGCGGTGAGAGATTTGACTCTGTATGTACATATACACATCCCGTCTTTTTCGTTCCCTGGACCGAGAGGCCTCGTGGGGAGACTCTCGCATAGAGACACCCCAGAGGTACACTCAGGACATACCTCGCAACCCGGTCGACATGCCGTCTTCCAGCCCGGCGTCGAAACGGATATTAACCAAGGCGCGAGATCTTGTCCCGCAACCCAACCTGGCGGTGAGCGGCACAGGAACAGATCTTGGGTAGCAAACATGCATGTCATCTATCACCCAACACTCGTCTCAAGCCCATATCCCTGCCGTATCTGGCCGCGAGTAAGAAGACGATGGAAGAAAACCCTTTTGCTACGACTCTGCCGGTGAGATCAGCTTCCTCGCGTCATGGCTACGGTAGAGAGCCATGACGTGTGTATGCAGGTCGCCCAGGCCGGTCAATTGCATTGAGCGGTGACCCAGGTAGGGATTGATGATGCAGAGGTAAACGGAAGACGAGCTGTGAGTGGCCGGACGAGACAATGTCATTCTGGCCAGGGACGTTTCCATCGGGTACGGGCCTCGCCGAAGCATCAGAAATCGCCCTGGCGGGGCGATTCGGCAGATAGAGTGACTTGTCAGGGCGGAGCTGCAACTACCCATTTCCCAGCCGTTTGCATGGGTAGGGCGGACACGGGCGGGTCGTACCGACTGGAGGTCCTCGGCTCCAGGCATCGACAAGTCAATCGTGGTCCGTGGAAAATCGGCGGAGGCGGCGTGGACGAGTCTGGTGCTACTTGTGGGGCTTCGACCAATGGTTGTCTGCAGCGCCGTTTGACACTCAGCCTGCCGCGGAATCTCATGTTTGACGGCATCGATGCCGCGATGTCTCCAGCCGGTGATTCTTGAGGAGGTCTCCAATGGGATCGTCCGTGGAGACGACTGCAAACGGGTGTGACCCAATGGAAGCCCAGCGCAGAACATTCGATCCGTGCAAGTTTCCGTCTCAGCGGCGCTCTCCTGTGCTGGCAACCGGGAGGCGGCGGAACTGGTTTCGTTGGCAACCGTGCATTGTTGTGGCGAGACCAAGTTGATTTTTCATTTGGAAACCGATGGCCTTTTTTCGGATTAGGAGAGAGAAGGAGAGAGAAAGGGATCCCTCAAGTTGCAAGACCCAACCAAGAGTTCCAGGTTGGGGAAAGAGCGAAATTCAAACCATCATAAAGGGCTCAGCCACAGCCAGCCAACGTTCCGGTGGTTAGCCCGGCCTATTTGTGGCTGATGATGTGGCACACCACCTTATGACTCCACTGGGCGCCAAGACAACCCGACGCGCTGGGCAGTTGCGATCCAAAGACCCCTGAAGCGGAGTTTGACCGTCAACCCTCAACGCAGTTGCCGGTGCCTCTTGCGTTCCATTATTACCAGCCTACTACCGAGGTAGGTACCCAGGCACCTTTAACGTATCGGAACTATCACCCGGCGGGCATTTCGATTCAGCCTCAACGACATTTGTGGATGGTTTTTCTTTACATGCCTTCAAGCACGAGCACTTGTCGTCAACCCCTTCTCATCCACTGACCAAGTCGCTTCCCAACAACTGCCTTATAAATCTCGGCTCCGCAGACACTGTTGGTGGTTCGAATCCTTCACCAAAACCAAGTCTCAATTAGACCGCCGGTGCCAACCATGGCAGACGTTCCACTCTACGTGGTCTCGGACTATGCGTCCTCAGAAAGGCGGATCACGCCATCATGGTCCATCTTTCAGCTCAAGACCAAGCTTGAACCAATCACAGGCATCCCACCTTCTTGTCAGCAAATCTTTCTCAAGACGCCATCAAACGAGAAGATTGCCGTAGAAGCTCCCGACGAGGAGTCTGTCTACTTGCAGCAGTTTCCCCTCACGCCTTATGCCGAGTTACTGGTCAGTAAAGCTCCACTCCGAGACGCATTCTCCTTGATGGCCACGGCGAAGTGCCCAGTGCTGGCTTGGAACGAAAAGATGCGCTTGGGTCCTCAAAAACACGAATTTCCTCGGGACCTGCAGCTGATCGCGGCTCCAGGTAACTGACACACGGCCCGCCTCAGCGAGGCCTAATTTCTCGAGCGCGGCTGGTGTTGAGAAGTTCGTATTGCCCGTGGAGGAATATGAGAAGAAGTCAGACTCAGTCCTTGCTTGGAAGAAGGCTGAGAAGCTTGGGCGCTTCGATCCCAATGCTCCAAGTCACGAGCAGGCAAAAATTGCAGCCATTGCTCAGGAGATTGAGGCTCGCGGCATCGCCGTCGGGAAGCGATGCAGGATCGGCGAGGAAGATACCAGGCGCGGAGAGATCAAGTATGTGGGCGATGTCAAGGAGATTCCGGGCCTGGGTGCCTGGGTGGGCGTCCAGCTGGACGAGCCAGTTGGGAAGAACGATGGAAGCATTGGGGGTACCCGGTACTGGGGCGAAGAATCACAGCTCAAGCGTGGCGTGTTCGTTAGGCCAGAGAGGGTAGAGGTCGGCGACTTCCCGGTTCTAGACGATCTGGAGGACATGGAGGAGATTTGAGAAGAGACCCTCGCCGTGCCAGCTCGTCAACTCAATGGAAACGTGCACCCTGGCCTACTCTGGTTGATCTCCAGGATTGAGGACGAGTCATAAGAACTCTTGTGTTGCGCCAGCCATATTATAGCATGATGGCACAAGGCAACCAGCTTCACGGTGTCTATCAGACGGCCATTTCGACAAGCTCCATTGGCGCAGCACCGATTGCGGCTACGACATCATCATCATCAAAGTGGTGTTGTTATGATGGCGGTTGCTTTCGTTTATGTGTTCCCAGCGGCAAGCATCAGGATAATTAGGGCTGGGAGTTGAAACCACCCGGCGGGCATTTAACCGCGCTGTCAGTGCCGATGCTGTTGTCAAGGACATGGGTGCTGCAACATCCCCTGTGTGATGTCCAGTCCCCACATCAATAACACCTTGCCTGCCCCTGACAAGTTTTGTCTACTCATAAACTCCGGCTGTCTCACGACGTCCCCATTCCGCGTGCAAGCCAAATCTAGACGACCATATCAAAGCGGTGAAAAACACTTGGGATTTCTGCTCATAAATCCCAGAACGGTTGCGCCTACCTCATTCTTGGGGCAATGAGTCTTGGGCGGAATTTACGTGACAGACAGGCACGGAACGGAAACGCCCCCCCTCCCCCCTGGATTCCCCTAATTCCCCAAACTCACTAAACTCCCTGTCAGAAAATCCGGCAGCTGCGTTTAGCATCTGAGACGTGAGCGGTCGATCACCAGGCGCGGCTGCCGGCGAACCGAGAAAAATTCCGAGCCAGCCGGCTAATGTCATGCGAGGCGCCAAAGAGTCGGGGCTTTTGTTTGACAACATGGGAACCCGGAGAGGTTCCGGGTCTTGGGCGCCGTGATGCCCTTGTCACAGGGCTGTCAAGTTCCCATTGTCAACAACAAACCGAACCCGGAAAATGCAACAGAGCCCCACTAACCACCGAATGGAATAGCCTCAGCTGAGAGGACAGTTTTTTTTTTTTAAGGTTGGGCGGGTATTTCGGAACTTTCCGGCGCTTTTGTTCAGCCATACACTGTGCTGTAATCTGTACATCTCCGTGCCAGACGTTTCACTAAATTGTCTCTTCGACAGCAGGTCGAGTTATGTACCTCTCCTAGGCACTGTACCTACGAAGGACAAAATTTCTTCCGCTAAGTTACAGTACACAGACTAAACATACCTAGGCGTCACGGTCCCTCAGCAGACGTGATGACGGGATGAGATCATGGAAGCGTGACGTCTTTATCAACATCTCACGTTTCCTATTTGGATGCGTGCTCTCGCCGGTGAGCTTGCTCAGTGCGAAGTGGAAGGCCCAGGGCCCCCCCCCCCTTGTAGGAGACCAGACCCACCCACATTAGTACGATGGCACTGCACATAATGATGCAATCGGCGCTTGGGCGCGGGGCTTGCCGTTGCTTTAAGTCCCAGCAAGCACTAAAACAGTTCCAAAACGCCTGGGCTACCCTCATTGCTTCCCCAGCTGCGCAACCGCTTCTGCTCCATTACCCCACACATTTCATCTGGACCTCCAAGGCTCCAACCCACTTCTCCGCATACCCATGAACTGCGGCGCGCAGCCTGGCACGCGACGAGAGTAATGTACCACGCCAGTAAATCTCACCACTCGACACGCACCGTATAGGTCTCTTGATCCGGGATACCCAGACACTCTCGATTCCTCATCGGCTACCTATCCAAGGCAGTAGGCCACATTTGCCACCGCTGTTAGAGCTATTCCGACTGGGCCGGCCAAGCTTCTTTGTTCTGGGCGAGCTATCCCCCCGCGTCTTAGCATACACTTTCTCGGACGATCAGGAATCGAGGAAACCAAGGACGCGCGCCACAGAGCTGCACAAGCATGGAGCCATGTCCGGCAGCCCGATGTGAGATGTGAGAGGCCCGCTCTACCAAACAACGTTTTGTCTCGGCCACCCTTTCCGCTCTCTCCTCCTCCTCCACCACTTCATCCGGTATCCATCCCGCTCCGCTTCTCTATCGCCGCCGCGCGAACTGTGCCCAGCCATCCTGATTCTAGCTAGCCCGCAGCGACGTCGACCGTCGCCGGCGCCGGAACAAGATGGCCTCGCTGTGGCGATTATTCCTCGTCTCGCTCCTCACAATCCCCTCTGAGGTCTACGCCGGGGATGCAAGAATATCGCCCATCTCGGAGGCGCCCTCATGGCAGCTGGCCTCGCTTCTGCACCTCCAGCTCACTGCACCCGAGTCAGAGGCGTTACAGCTCACGTACAGCGTCTATCCGCTAACGGAACATGCGGGGCTGAACCAAAGCGATAGAAGCGTGAGATTCGAGCCTTCTTTTGGGCGAAGCCCATGCGGAGAGCCGTCGTTACTAACACATCCCAGGCCATCTGGATTCGCGGGAGTTTAGTCGCTGCCGAAGTCCTGGCCAACTCCGAGCGTTTGGATGATTTGGAGACGATAGCTTTTCTTAGCTGCGACGGGGAAAATGCGACCGAAGAGGTGAACCAGCTTATGGAGGACCGGCCTACAGCGATTCTTCTTTACAGTACAGATGGGAACTGCTGCAGCCTTGAAGGCGACGACCTGAGCTACACAATGATATACACGATGGGGGACTCGACCGAGGCGCGAGACACCATGAACAACACGGTCCGTGCTGGTGGCATTTTGCGGGCCACCATTACGGGCAACGCGAACATAACCACGACGCCGCCGGGGACGGAGGAGCAGAGCGGCAGCAATTCGGCGGTAGCCATGAGCATCCTCTACAGCATAACGGGCCTCATCACGCTGCTGTTTTTGGTCATCATTGGCACAGGAGCGATAAGGGCGCACCGCTACCCCGAGCGATATGGTCCACGATCAGGTTATGGGGGGCGGCCATCGCAGAGTCGAGCAAAGGGGCTGGCGCGGGCCGTCCTGGAGACGCTGCCAATTGTCAAGTTCGGGGATCCGAGCCCGACAAAGCCGGATCCAGCTCTCGAGCTTGAGTCTCAGCCAACGGCAACCCCTCCAGATTCGGGAATGGGGACAAGGCTATCGGCAATTCCGGAAGAGCCGCGGACCCCCCAAATTCGCCGAAGCAATGCCGCACCCATGTCGGGCGCAGTGCCTCAGCCGGAGGCCGCACCGGTCAACAGCCAACCCCACGTCTCGGGGATGGGCGATGCGGACAACGGCGAACCTAATACTAATACGGGTGCCGCGGAGGAGCACCTTGGCTGCTCCATTTGCACCGAGGACTTTACCGTCGGCGAGGACGTCCGGGTTCTACCATGCGACCACAAATTTCACCCACCCTGCATTGACCCCTGGCTGATCAACGTCTCCGGGACCTGCCCACTATGGTAAGCCTTTCCATTTTCTTCGTTCCTTCTTCTGTAAAGCCATTGACAGCCCGCTCCTCATAGCCGTCTCGACCTGCACCCCCACAGCCGACGATCCAGTAACCCGGACCCGGATGACCCCTTTCTCTACTCCCCGCCTCTCGCAGCAGCCGAAAACTGGAACGAGCACGACGCCACGGCCGCGGCCGCGGCCCCGCAACAACGCAGACGATCGTCGCGTTTCCTCGACCTCCACCGGTTACGGCATGCCTCGGTCGAAGAACGCATCGAAATTCTCCGACGGCACCGTTCCCAGCAACAGCTGCGGGAGTCGACGTCCACGACAGCAGGCGGCGGCGAAACCGAGGAACAGCGCGGCCGCAGGACGAGGCTTGCTGACCGCCTCAGAGAGAGATTCCATATCCGGACGAGAACGCAGAGCCCTGCGAGAGGGACGACGACCACAACAGCGGAAACGAACAACCAGGCTGGCGAGTCGTGATGACGGTCAAAAGCGCTGTATTACCCCATTTTCTGACTCACTTCTACTGTTTATTTTCTGAGATACCCCATACCCATATCCCTTCTTATCATGAAATATCTCTCTGCTTCGGAGGATGATATAATGGTTAATGCTGCTGGCTGGTATTGATTTTGATATTTTTTTTGTCTATTTACTAGTAAGAGCCCGGCTACCGCGGCGGCGGGAGCTGGGAATCGGGGTTTATTAGGACGATGCTGTCAGGGTAGACGGTATTGGCGCTGGGGGGAGGTTTGTGTGTATGGGGTTGATTTAGTGGGGTTGGTCCTGGCTGGGCGCTTTGTTCGGATTTCATGCTTGGGCGGCGCGTTTGAGCACACAGCACGGCACGGCACAATACGGCATTGCATGGCGTTGCAGGTTGTCTTCAGGGAGGTAAAAACGGGACTGGGGAATCAATATTGATATAAGAGGAGGTGACACGAAATGTGTTCTACACGACAACAACTTCGAAGTCGTTTACGGTACCTATCACCACCTATCTTGATCGGATACCTGGGAAGTGGTAATTTGACTGGGATAGTCTGGACCAAATCGTGGCAGAATATGAGGCATAGTACACACCCATCTTAACTCAGCTTTTTAGGTGAGGTAGTACAGACGGGAACAGGCCAGAGTGCGAATCGAGCGAGTAAATAGAGTCCGGGCAGCTTCTTGTGGTATGTGTAGAAAAGTCAGGGTTGCCCCTGAATGTGTTCCACGGTTGTGCCACAGTTCTCTGGGATCTTGCTGGCCGCATCCGATTTCTTAGGTGACTTAAGGACAAGCTTATTGCTATCTAAGGTTACCCAAGGTGTCCATCAACATTATGTCTCGCCGTATTCCGCATTCCGTATTCCCTAGGCTTTTAATAGTTAGCATACTCATGGAGCAGGGTGGGAAACTGATTGAGTGCCGGAGATGAAACTCTTGGTGAAACTGAACGCGTAGGTCCCGACACAATTATAGCTGACGAGTAAATCAATCAATTTTGCAATCTTTGTAACCTGGGACTCGGTACCGAGGTCCACCACGGCACGGCAGATGAGAGATCGAGCCAAGCCCCGGATCCAAGTGAGGTGTCTCCACTTTCCGTCCAGCGGACGGGAGCTTAGAACCCCGGACTGATCGGCGCCAGGTGTGCAAGGGTCATGGCTACCTTGTTAGCGTTGCTCCACTGCCTGACGCAGTGACCTTGACCTCGATTTTTGCGGTTTTGCGGCATCCAGTTTCCCATGTAGCGGTTGGTTTTCCATCAGTCAATTTTCCTCCCCCATTAATCCATGCTCGCTATTCCTTGACAGTTCCTTTTTCTTTTCTTTTTTTTTTCTCCCGTCCAGCTTGAAGGCAATCGGGCACCAATCAGAGGCCAGCACTCCGGATCTTCTTGCATAGGTATGTACAGTACAGTGCATGCCTACCTCCTGCTTCCAAGAGGTTCGTCTGCCGCAAAAGCATTCGCGCATCGGCGCTTGTCGCCATTCCCAGCTTCCCGCTCCGGCCTCGACATCACCTGGGCCAGTGCGTCGTTGTGACCTATTCTCAGCGTCCCAGCCGCGGCCGGGATCGCTCCCGGGGATTTCGAGCTAATGCCATGCTTGATACGATGAGTTAGCGGCCTCTCGGTTATCTCGATGCATGACGCCTTTGATGCGAGCATGACGGTGCGTTGGGCACGGGCGCGCGCGAGGCTGGCCAGTCGCGCAACGCTCCCGTCTGGATCTGACTCGCCGGATCTCCCGCGGGATGCAAGTTGCTGCGCCTGCACCGCCATGTAAATAGCTGGACAGTGCTGGACCAGCGCGTTCCGGGAACTCGGGAAAGCAACGTGAACCACAGGCAAGGGAGGAAATCGATCGGCGGGTTTCCCCCCCTCCCACTTGATCTGTGGGCTTCCAAGTCAAGCCACGGCCGATGGCTCGCATACCGCAGAGCTGCTCGTGTTGGTTACTCCGGGTGGTCTCGCTGCATGACACGCGCAATGTGCTTCTTCTTTCGCATCTCGACCTCATCATCCCATTGTTTCTTTTGTCGACGACAAACATGTTCTCGAGACCGATCACATATTATTAGACTCACCTCCGTGTTTGGTCGGTAATGCCACCCCCGTGAATAGACCCCTCGAACACGAGCGTTCGCCGTTTGATCCGTCTTGGCCCCCATGCCGCAAGCCCTCTTCCGGCCCTTCTCGTTCTCCAAGTCCTCCAATGCGCCACCTCAAGCCACACGAGTGTTTGGTGAGGCTGCCAAGCAGAATGGCGAGCTAGCAAACGATTGCTGACGGTAACTTGCAGCGAGATGGCGTTGGTTAGTCCAACCGGCGACTTTCGTTTGGCTCAAAACTCATCTCATGCGTGGGACTCGGACAGCAAGACTTGGACTCAACATGCCGCTTCCCGCCCTTCTAGTTCAGCCCAGCTGCACGTTTGTGCCTGGCCCTGCCCCGGAAAATGCTGGTAATACATGGGCCTTGCGTCTCGTCGTCGGGATCGGAGCATAACGCTCAACGGGCAGGAAGATGGGGGGAAAAGACCTTTTACATGTTCATAATCTCGTAGAAGGCGGTTTCTGATCACATCCTCGTGTTCAACCGACCCGTGTGACAATAGATTTCTACCCTTGAAGATCCGCCTGAGACTGTCCGGTTTCTTCGCCATCTACGACCCTTCCAGCCGCCGACACCTCTTTCTGTCTGTGCTCTGCCGGTGTTCTGAACCATGGTTCCAAGGCCTCCTCTATTGACCTTACGGCATGGGCCGACTCAAGGGAGCAGCGAGCCTCTCTTGGGCTTGGTGTTCAGCGTCATGCTCTCGATGCTATCCATCTCGACCATCTCGGGTTTTACGAGTGAGATGGCGCCCTCGTTCCCGGACCGTTCCCCAACAATAGGGCTCGCTAACCAGTGATGGAGCATTCTAGCCCAGAGATATCTCGCAGTTAAGAGCTGGAGGCAGCTCCCTTTTGTGCAATGGCGTGCGTCCGATACCCCTGCTACCCCCATCATCATCAGGTGGCATTTTTAACCTAACGGGATCTCGTAGTCGTCTTCGCCATCTACATTGACTCGTTTCTGTTTGTCCTCGCCACGGGGATACTCCAGTTCGGGTTCGGCGTTGGGTACTCGGGCTCCGTCTGCGAGTCGGCCATCCTGCTATGCCTCGTGTGCTATGTGACGACAAAGGTAACCCCTGGTTCAAGCGGACGACATTGGCAAGTGGGCAATATACTGACACGTTTCACCCACAGATTGTTTGTGCTCTTCAGGAGTGGGAATATCAGAACCCGGGCTGACTCTTTCAGCAGCTTATCTACATGTTCTTAGTAGAAAAGGCCGCACGTATCCCAATCCCCTCCGTCGGAAACTCGGCAACTGACGCCAAACAGTACATAATACGATCGGGGAACAAGAAGCCCCGCCTCAAGTCAAAACTATACATCTTCAACTCGTTTGGGATGATTGGTGAGTCGCTTCACGGCTCTTCTTCTTCGCGTCTGGGAGGTCTGCTAATGATTTTCAGGGGCATACTGCATGGTGGTGGTACCCAACTTCGTCTTGTACGTCAACCATATATGCGTCTCTGCTTCCGGAATGCTAACGTCGGCTGGGCAGGCGCTTCTCAAAAGTGGAAAATGGCGAGTGCATCATTGGCATGCAGAGACCGGCAATGATACCCCTGATAGTGTTTGACCTTCTCGTCAACGTAAGTTCGTCCTTGTGTGTTGGGCGCCAGTGCTTGCTAATGACTCAGATATACCTCACTATCATCTTTTTGAAACCACTGTCTAGTATGTCTTCCAGCCGCCGTGACTATCTGAGCAACCCGCTGACACCTCGTAGGCCTCTACTCGTACAAGAACTTCGACCGAACCCCTGGGAGCCGAAGGCTGAGAACAATGGCCATGAGAACGTTTATCGGGTGCATTTGCACTCTGACAAGCAGCATCGTGTACGTCACATCCTCTCCATCATCAAAGGTTTGCCCATGACTGACTCGGACAGAAACCTCTCCGTCCTGGTCGGCCTAAACGGCGAGCCGGGCTGGGTCTGCCTAATGTGCTGCAACAGCGACAGTGCGTTCCCCCTCCCTTTTCAAAGTACCTCGTCAAACCTTGCTCACGACCCCCCTTTGCTTTCAAAGTCCTCTTCAGCGCAGTCGTAATCCACTGGGTCACCTCTCGCGACAACGCCACCGACGACACAGCGCCCTCGTCCGCCGCCCACAACAACCAGCACATCCCCGGGTGCGGCGGCGGCGGCGGCGGCGACGAGCTGAGCGCCATTCCCCCGCGCGCAGCTCACCACCGCATCCCCGATGATGTCGACATTGACAACGACACGGAAGCCGATACCAAGTCCACCTCTCACACCCGGCGCTCCCAGCTGTCGCTCAGCACCGACGCCGGGGTGGAGGCAATGATGGTCGCTAGCGTGGACAAGACGCCCATGTCGGTGTCGGTGTCGATAGCCAACTCGGACGGGGGCGCAGAGGGGGACGTGCCAGGGGAGGTTGGTTCGGCCCCCTCTCCCTGCGGCACCAACGCCACGACCACCACGGCCACGACCCTCAGCGGTCCGACCCTCCTCCACCCAGACGACGCCAGCATCGGAGGGAAAGACAGCAAGAAAAGCCTGTTCGGCATCCTAACCACAGAGGAAGTGCACGTGGTATGTCCAAAATCCGCACTACTTTCTATGATCCCCTTTTCGGCTTATTATAATCTCCAAAAAAAAACACCAAAAAAGAAACCGGCGTTGTTGCTCTCAACACCGCCTCCCAACCCAACCAGAACGGACCAAACTGACAAGATCGTCAAACAGGAAGTCGCAGAGCGCAGCTGCACCGACCCGACCTCTCCCTTCCCCCCGCCACCACCACCCGCGCGCAGCGCCCTCCGGAGCCGGACTACGTCCGAGGTGAGGGTCGACGTCGACTACGGGGCGACGACCGTGCCCAGCAAAGAATGGTGTGTGTCCCCAAAAAAAATAAAAAAAATTTCCCCGGGGTTGTTGTTCCCAGCCCCCCATCCTATCGTTCAGCAGCCGTCTCAACCCCAACCCCCCCCTCCCCCTCTTCCCGGGCGGGAGGGGGGAAGTCATCGCGGTACCCAACACGGCAACCCCCATTCCCGGGCACGCCGTATTTATCCGAACTGGCACGGCTGACATTGTTTGGACAGGCGTGACGATAACGGGGAGGAGATGAGGCTGGGGAACTCGGTGGTGATTGGGGCTGGGGGGACGACGAGTCTGAATCTGGCCGGGAGATTGAGGGGACGGGGCCCGCCCTGGCGATAGGTGGATAGATACCTAGATAGATGGATGGTTGACTGACTGACTGACTGGCACGGGTACTTTGAACGGCCAAGGAGGGATAAGTTTGTACATACATACATACATACGTAATATCTTGTCGGGGGGGGGGTTGCTGTGTTTGGACTGAGGCGACAAGTAATTGGGCGGGATTTGTCCAAGTTAGGGGTGTCAACTGATTGGGAAAGGAAAATAAGGGTACTGTACAGTAGGAGCGTTCCATAATATAGTCGACCAAAGTAATGATATTGTTCCCAGCAGGTCGCGGCCTTAACAGCCCGAAGCCAATTCAAACAGTCGAAGAGCTCTGGTAGAGGAGCATCAACCTATCTAGCATGCCCATCTAAAGCGAACTTGCAATTGTAGCTGTTTTCTGAGAGATAATCGAGGCTGAAGCCGGCACGGCCGTCCCAAACTGGAGCATATTCTGCACGCGGAAGCCGAGGACGGAGCCCAAGCAGACTTCAACCCATGTTCCCTGGGACTCTCTGGCTGTATGGGTGTATCTCTATGTCCCAGGTAAGATCCATCAGACATAAGCACAGGTCAGCTCAGTGGAGCAGCAAGAATTGTAAAGCCATCTTCATTCCTGTTTCGTGGTCTCGTGAATCTAACCATGTCCCCGTCTAGATAATCGTGTGCCATGGCCCATCCATGCACCGATTCCAGTCTCAGTTTGCCCGCGCCGTTGCGAAATCCCATGTAACCGTAACCGTTTCCCACAAATCATACAACGAACAAGAGTCATCACTACCTCAATGGGCAGGTAAACGAATGAAGAGAAGACAAGAAAAGTTGTGAACATATGTACAAATGAAGCGAAGAAAGTAAATGGCGGAAGATGATGGCCAAGCATGTTCTTCTCTTGTGCTCTATCCAGGAATGAATATAGCAGAAGATGGAAACGTAGCCACGATGTTGCCATAAGAATTGAATAGCCTCCAGACAACACTCTCAAGCGCCATAGGCAAAGGTGTTGCCGTAGGTGCTGAGCGAGTTGCCCTTGACCAAAAAGCCGTCCTGGACCATAAAGTACGAGTACCGCTCGACGAAGGAATAGGTCGAGTTGGTCTCAATCTGGTCGATGACGGTCGCGAGCTGCGAGTTGATTTCGTCATCCGAGCCGCCAAAGGCGAACTCAGTGATCCAGACGGGCTTCTTGAACAGATCGTTGACTCTACGCAGGTGGGCAAGGAACGTGTCGGTGTCAACGCCGTAGATATGGATGTTAACAAAATCCACGGCGCAACGGCCACCACATGCGCTGAACCACTGTTGCAGCCACTGAATACCTTGGTTGGCAGCGCCGCTGTTCGTGATCGCTGGAGCTCCGATAAGCGCCTTGCCCGAAAAGGGGTTCATGAGCTCAATGTGCTTATCGGCAGCGACCTGCGGCGACATGTTGGCCTGCTCGCCGAGGTCTGGCTCGTTGAAGCTGAGCAGGCACTTGGATCCGGCGTCGATGGCCTTTTGCGCGTTACCGGGCCAGGTCTGGGCAAAGTCAAACTTCAGACCCCACAGCATGGGGCAGAACTCGAGGTTGGTGCCCGAGTCGTCGTACTGGCCCCAGTTGTAAGCCCACGAGACTTTGGTGCCGGAGCTGAGGAAGCGCTGCAGTAACTCGGGGTGGTTGTATGCGAGACCACGCTTGGCGCCACCCCCAACGTTTCCGCTGCCACTGCCGCCACCGTTGTTGTTATTGTTGTTGCCGGTGTCTTGGCTATTGTCTGCCGGAGCCGGGACGGGAACGGGAACGGGAACAGGTGGCGAGGCAGCTTGAGCAGTAGAAGAGGGTACGGGTGGCGGAGGAGCCGGCGTGTTCACAACCTCAGGCGGGCTGCTGGACGAAGGCACGGCCTCGACAGCCGGCGGCTTGCTCTGCTCGGGAGTAGCGCTGGTTGATGTGACCTGGACGATTGGGGTAGGCGGCGGCGAAGGCACCTGGATTGAGCTCGTGGTGCTCTCAGAGCTAGGCTGAGGCTGGGCCTTATGCTTGTGAGAATGGGTGTAGAAGACTTTTGCACCGAGGCTGCTCTCGCCCTCTGTGACAGTGACGGTAACCCAATCCGTGACAGTCACCAGCTCGGTAACAAGAACTCTCTTATGATGCGCATGCCGAAGACCATGCTGGTGGGGACTGGCAATGGCCTGGCCGACAAGGCTGGCGGCAGCCAGTGCAATGAGAGTTTTAGAATACATCTTGCTGATGTTTCGAGTTGAAAGTGTAGAATTTTGACTGATGTAGGCGAGTCGATGAGAGTCTCAAGACTTGGTGGGGTAGAAGATGACTCGGGTCGATGTTGGGTTGCTATTTCTCGAGGTGGCCTGCTGGGCGGCGATGGTCGGGAAGGAGCAGGCCGGGTATAGGTGGTCGGTACGCAGGGTATGACACGGACGCTGGACGCAAGTGAGAGAGAGACGCAGAAGACCGATAGGGGTAAGGTGTGTTAATAGTGCAAAACAATGGCCAGCACGACAAGTCGTGAAAGGGAATGAAAGGACGTATCGTTGAATACGTGCCGGTTGCTCCAGGCCACTGTGGGGGAAAAAAAAGGGAAGGTAGGTGAGTTCGGGGAACCGAGTTGGCGTCACCGTGGTTGTGTCGCTGTCTGTCAAAGACGCAGAAGGAAGGATGCAAATCTCTGAAAGTTGGGGGAGGACAGTGACAACCGTGACCAGAAGGCGCCAAAGGTTCGGTTGGATGGTTGAAGCTGGCAACCAGTCCGGGTACGCCGAAAACCAATGTTGTGGAAAAGGAATGGAAAGGCCCAGGACCGTGAGTGAGGGTGAAGAGAAACCGGGATCGAGCAGGTGGAAGGGGAGGGAAGGGAGCGGCAGCGGGTTAGTTATAAGAGAGCGGGAAGGAGCCCCGAATAGGAAGTGGGAACCTGGAAGGATGGAAGGAGCGATCTGGAAGCTGGGTTGGATGATCGACAGGGGGGTGCCTCACGGCGGGGTTCTCGACCAACGCAGGACGAAGCGGCTGCAGGGGGGCAGAAAAATAGGTACTGTACCTAGTGCCAGAAGGTATGTCCAGTACAGCACAGTAGTAATCAATTGGATGCCTGGGCCGCAGTGTTGGATCAGAACTTGCATAGTTTTCACGGGAAAATATCGCCCATGGACTCGGAATCATAAGGCGCAATTATAGTGTTTCTACTGCAGCTTCCCGGCGAAGCAGTGCTAAGTTCGGATGACCAGTCAACGCTGTGCCTCTGCGTCTGGGAATCGGATGAAGCATGGAACCCAACCGCGGATGAGGCCCAGTCAGGCCCAGGAACAGACCGCCCACCATTCCGGCTCCCCAGCGCTGACTGAGCGCAACCATCATGAAGTTGGGCGCGAGCTCGGACGACGCAGGGTCGATTGTCAGCCAGATGATCCCGCCCGCGATTTGGCCTCCTGCCGGCCGTTCCGTCGAAGGCCCTAGGTCTTGGAATCGTGTATGGTTCCGAGGAATGGACTTTTTTCCCGGGCGAACCGCCCATATGCGGTCAAAACATCGCCCGCCATGGTTCAAGGATTCTCCCCAAGAGCAAAATCGAAACGAATCGTCCGACGATAGCGCTGAACCAAGTTGCCGCTTGGCGGGGCAGGGGGGGTGTTCGGACGACGCTGATTGCTCGATGAGGCCTGACCAGCGTGGTGGGCTTGAGAGCTGACTCCACATTTACCCACTCCCGGGTCATCTCGCCAATCGTAAACAACTCCGGTATGCAGGTACGGAAGCTCAAGGAGGCAAAACAGCTGCAGGAACGCGGCACTTTTTCCCGCATACAAACCAGGGAAAAAAAGAAGGAATTGTGCCTGGTGCGCTGGCTATCACATTTTCCTCTTGTCGGAGACGCCTCCGCAGCCCCGATTGCTCGAGGTTGCTTCGATGGAGGGCTCGGTCGGTCCCCACAGCCCGCCAATCAGCTGCCATGTGCTTCATCCTGAAACAGGGTTTCGGGAGCTTCCCCTCTCGCCAAATGCACCTCCTAGATGCTGTGTAATCGCGCGCGCTACATATGTACCTTGACAGGTGACGAGAACTCCGAATCAGCATCACGAACGGGCTACCTGCAGTCAAGCGCTTGTCGTCTCAACTTCTTCATTCTGCAAGCACAGCATTGAACAACCCCGCCGTGCCATCGGACGACCCCGCCTTCATCCCCCATCCATGTTCTGCCCTGCCGGTAATCACGACATTGACATTCGACGTGGAGCCAATTCGCCGTTGACAGCTCACCACGGGCCACAAGCGAAATTGCATCCGCCGCCACGGGGCGCCAGGAACACGTGGGCCCCTGTCTGGGATCTGGATCAGAAAAAGAAAATGCTTGTTTTTTCTTCCGGGCTAATTGAGCTTTGTTAGCGCTGCCGATCTCGAGGTCGAGACCAAGTTTTCACTGGCTGGACTCCTTCAGTATGTACAATATGTACTTTTACCAGTTAAGCTTGCAAAGAACTCGTCACTTTACTGTCGAAGAGAAGTGGTGACGCATCACATCGCAAATTTTTGCAAGACGCGAGAAAAATGTGTTAGCGGATCCCTGCGGCAAACTTGTTTGAAGCTGAAAAAAGTGGCTGCAGAAACGTTCACCAACAATGATGGTGGCAGCATCTTCCTTTTTCGTCCCCTAGTTTTTGCCGCGCTGTTCTCTCTCCCTTGTTTTCGTTTTCTTTTCCCTTTCCAGCTCCTCTTTCTTCAATTGACAGGGTCCCGATTTGGCCTGATGCCGTCCCAGATTGGCAGCCCGATCCAAATCGGATCCCAGTTCCATCATGATGCTCCAAGACATTTTGGTGTCAATAAGCGCCAGGGGGGAAAACCACCACAGCGTCTAATGGAACAAACCAGCAATAGTTTGTCTTGATCATCCTTACCCCGTGCGAGGTATGTGGTTGGAAACGGCCGTGATGGCGAAAAGATCATTTGTGAGTGATATGTTGCCAGCCTTGTCACGCGGATCCTTGCGTGACACCGGTGAGCGTGAATCTCATCACCTCATAGACTTGGTCACATTGCCTGTTGTTTAGCTCGCAAACGAGGAAGTGAGCGAGCAGCCTCATTTCACTTGACTGCGTAATAGACGAGCATACGTTTGTAATTTGGATTTAGGTATGCCCTGCCCTTCGGTTTTGTTACATACCATGGTGCGCGAGCTGTGGTTTCCTGAGGATCTATCGCGCGACAACTATCTTCTCCGGTCATGTGTTTTGTCAACCCCAGAAGACGTGTCAGTCTGCTTACTTCACACACCAATCGCTATTCGCTACCAACCCAATCCAAAGCGAAATTTTTGTTACAAGTAGAACCATGCCCAGTAAACTCTACACAATAGCACAGTCGTGACTATGTACGAAACTCATGCGGTGCATGCCCACAACTCTGCTCTAGAACCACAAGGTTCTGACGCCACTTTGACTCGACATCAATATCATCAATATCGCGGGATGGCTTTCGCCCGCTTCCCTGAGAACACGAGGTGGGCAACCTCGAACAGGCCATAGGTCATTGTCGTCTCATCCGGGCTAATAAACTGGGCGAGGGCGCCAGTCGCGGAATAAGAGACATTGCCCTCAAACTGATATATGGGTTGTGAAATCGAGCCAATCGGAGACGGATAAGGCAATACTGACGCGGTTTACAGTTCTCAAAACTCAGGAACAAGGTCGGGCAAAATCCAGGGCGGCTGGGCCGTGATTCATCGCAGGGTCCCAATCGAGACCCTACTGTGCCAGAATAACTAATGGCTGCGCTGCGGCTGCTCGGATGCCGGCACTGGCCAAAAGGGCAACACATCCGTCGATCGACAGTTCTGACAGGCTGAGGTACGGGGCCAGCCGGTAACGGCTCGTTGTGCTGTGCAAGGCTGAAAGAAAGGCTGACTTCTTCCCGTGTGGTTCCATTACGGCGGTGCTTGGGCCGGAGGAATATTACCCGAGCAGCACTGCGACGGCCGGCGCTGAATGGACGGCTCCGCTAGAGCGCCTGCTTGGCTTACCCAAGAGCCCTACCGGCCCGAAAATGCACCGGGGCAGCGGTTGTTGGGGCTTGGGACAGGTTGGCTCGCTTCGGCCAATATTTGGGCGGGATCAGGAGGCAAGACGTCATCCGCCTGCACACCTATTTTGCTTCAATAGTAACATTAGGTGAACTTTGGGGTTGAGGTACACTACAGTATTTTGTTCACCAACCCAAGCCTCGTTCGTGGGTCACCCCCATGAATTGATCGACACACTGCCCCCCCCCCCCCCAAATCCGCTCCACAAAGCGGCGCGCGGGGCGGCTTGGCGCTGGTTGATGAACGCGTCCTCAACGGCCAAGTCCTGATCCAAGAAACTCGGTGTCTTACCTATGTAAATGTGCGCACCTCTCTTGGGCGCAACCAACGGAGCGACGGCTCAGGATCAGGATCAGTAAACTCTTGGACAGCAGTCAGTCGAGCAACCTACAAACATGGAGGCCCTGCCCAACAGCGGTCCCATGCAGGCGGGCTACGCCCAGCCCGAGGACGCCCTGCCGATCCTTGCTTTGGACGACAACGACGTTGGCGATTTTGACTACTCGGCCTTCCTTCAAGACCAGCAGGACCTTGGTTATCTCGGCGGGGAGAGCTCAGAGACGATGATAACGCCTCCCACCTCCACATCGCCGTCCGCAGCGACACTGTCAGACGCGCCCCTGCAAATCCTGGCACCGCAACAGCAGCAGCCCCAGCAGCGGCAGCAGCAGCAGCACCTTGCGCCATCCACAGCACTGGTGGCCCGTTCTTTTGGAAATGTTGCTGGTAGGAGCACGAGCCCCGAGGTGCAGGCGCAGCGCAAGCAGCGGCTAGAAAGACGGGGCCATACAAAGAGCAGGAGAGGGTGTTTTAACTGTAAGAGAAGGAGAATCAAGGTGAGCAAACCGCGAGACGAGATGGCGGTTGGAGAGTGAGAAGGAAAAAAATAAAATATGCGGAGACTGATGAGACTTCAACGAATAGTGTCAGGAGACGAGGCCTGCATGCGGGCATTGCGTCAAGCAGGGGCTCAAGTGCGAGTACCCCTCGCTGCCGACTATTGTGCATCAGGTACGTTTCCCTGGTCTGGTTAGTTCTAAACGAGGCAGATGAGGTCCCCTAACCTCCCTGACCTCCCAAACCAGCCGCAACATCAAATCCCCCTTTTCAGCCTTCAAGACATGCGCTTCTTCCAGCACTTCCTCCTCAACTGCTATCCACATCACCCGCTCGGCTCCGAAGACATCTGGACACATGAGATTCCCTGTCTCTCTGAAAAGGTATTCACTCTCTTCACCCTCCTTCTCCTCCTCCTCCTCCTGCTCCCCATCCTAACCTGGTACCTACAATACTAACCCCCCCCTCCCCCCACCCCGCCTTCCAGTACGAATATTTAATGCACGCCATCCTGGGCTACTCCGCCTCCGAACTCATGGCCAAGAACGACCCGTCGCTCGCCGAAGCCGCCATGACGCACCGGCTCAAAGCCATCAAAGCCATCAAGAAATCCCTCTCGGCCGCGGCCTCTTCCTCCACCTCCTCCACGTCCCCGTCCCCCGGCAACTCGGACCCCCCCGCCTCCCCGGGCCCCTCCTCCCGCGAACAAGACGGCCGCCGGCACGACACCATGTTCGAAGAGGGCAACGCCCTCATGGCGACGTGCTTCGCGCTGACCTACCAGTCGGTGCTCCTCGAGGACGGCCTGACCGAGTACATGACCTTCATCCGGGGGATCATCATCGTGGCGATCCAGATGTACGTCAAGGGCGCGACGCTGCTGTTCGGGCAGCTGCTGGGCGAGCGGCAGAAGGAGGTGCTGCGGCCGCACATGATGGAGCTGGACCTGATCGACGCCGACTGGACGGCGCGGGCGGTCCGGGGGGTCGCGGGGCTGCGCGGGCTGGTGGACGGGGTGCCCGGGCGGGAGGTGGAGAAGAGGGGGTGGGAGTTGCTGGGGGAGATGGCGCGGATGTTGGGGGTCAGTTCGTGGAAGGGTATGTTTTTCTTTTCTTCTCCTTTTTTTTACTTCTCATTTTTTTCCTCCTTTTTTTCTCCTTTTTTCTTTCTTTCTTTCTTTCTTTCCTCTTTTTTTTGGGAGAAAGAGAGAGAGAGAGAGAGAGAGAGAGAGAGAGAGAGGGAAAATGCTTCTATAATAGAGAGGCTTGATGCTGACAACGGCCCTCTTTTGATCTTGTAGCATATGTGGCACTGACGGAGCATTACACGTGGTGGATGATGCTGCCGCACGACAAGTTCCAGCGGTTGGTCGACCCGAGCAACCAGGTGGCCCTCCTGCTGGGAACGCACTGGATTGCGCTGGAGCAGATCATGGCAGTGATTTGCGAGACGGAGCAGAAGGCGGCGGTCAAGACGCCCCAACGGTCGTCGGGGGCGGGCGCCAGCTTGGGGAATATCAAGTGGATCAGGTACCTGAATTCGCAGATCGACCTGGAGCATCTGGCGTACAACCAGTGGCCGATGTGGGTGGAGGCGCAGCTGGAGCGAGATAGGGGGTTCTTTGGAAAGACTTACTGAGGGTGTGTGGTCTGTCAGGGCATCATCTTGGCCATTTTGTGTCGGGGTTTGATGTCGGTATGTTGATACTGTAATTATTAAGAAGAAAGGCGTCGCTGGTTTGTAGGTAGGCAAAATAAACTGGATCTTCCTCGTTGAGAGACCTGCAATTGCATGCACTGCCCCACTACACTAAGGTGGCTCGGTGGCTCAATGGCTCGGTGGGCTCGGTTGGGAGACCCTGGCTGCCTGGGGGGCGCTGCGGGAGGGACCCACCGCCGTAATTCGCATCGAAGCTTAAAGTGGGCCTTCCCGCAGCGCCAGGGACCCAAGAGCGGCAAGCCGAGACGTCAGTGAGCGGTTCACCCACATCATCGGCTGGGTCAGAGGGTCAAGGTCTTGTCTTTGACGCTTCTCAGCCACAAGCCCATGAAAGCGGGGGCGAACGAGACTTGCCCAGCCAGAATGGCGAGGGGCGCCGTATTCTTCGCTTGTCGAAGTGATTGGCTGGTTAGTTGGTACTGTAGAATGTAGATTGGGCACGAGCATGATGGATGGATGCTATGCCTTGCAGATGGATGGATATATAATATGGTTTCGTAGCCTGGGCTGCATGGCGATGGTTGTTCACGTTACTTATTACCGAGTTACATCTGATCCTCACTTCGGTATACAGTCTTCTTGACCATTCACCCACAAAAACCTCACGCCAACCTTCACAGTTCACACACACACATACATACTCGGCCACCTTACCTATCGTTTATCTGGACTTGCCTGGATGGCTCACACCGGCACTCCTCAAGAGGTCGAGCTGGCCCGGCACGTGCACAGCGCTTCGGGCTCAGACCTCGAACCACCTGCGCTCTACGACGACGCCCCTCCGCCCTACGACGACGAGCAGCCGCCTTCGGCATCGCCTTTCCACCCCTCGGTCCACTTCCAGATCGAGACCCCCGGCAAATCATGGCTGTCACTCCCCCTCCCGCCCCGCCCAGACCCCATCCCCGTCTTCACCCTCCACCCAGAAGACTCCAGCTCCGCAGCCGTGTCCAAGACCAGCCCGCAGTTCACCTCCATCCGCCCAGAGCGCTCCTCAGGGAGCTGCTACCTCATCACCACCACCCCAGCGAAAACCAGCGACGCCACCCGCGACACCGTTCCCGCTCTCGCCACAACAACCTACCGCTTCGGGCCCAACCGCTCGCCCGTCGTCCGCCTCTTCTCCCCACACTCGGCCCCGCTGTCCCGGACCACCCTCCACACCTTGCTCTTCTCCAAGCCCAGCAAAAAGGAGCCAGAGCCACACCCCGGCCCCCAACAACAACCACAACAAGAAGAAGAAGAAGAAGACCAACCCTGGGACACCTTCCCCATCACCTGCCTCGGCCTGCTCACCCGCGCCACCCGCTTCGCGACGCGCCTCGGCGTCTTCGAGTGGCGGTACGCGTCGCGGCGCGAACGGCACGCCGCCGCCCGGTCGCTCGGCGACGGGCAGGAAGTGTCCAGCCTGCTCGTGCTGGAGCGCGTCGTCCGCGTGTCGGTGCCCGTGCGCTTCTCGTCCCACCCCAAGGGCGACGGCGGCTTCCGCGGGAACACGACCGGGTACGAGGACGTGCGCTCGCCGGTCGCGCGCTTCGTGCGCGGGCCCGGGACGCGCTCGCCGGGGAGCCGCGCCAGCAGCGCCGGGAATGGGGGCCGGTTGCTGGTTGATGTGGCGGCGCTGTCGGCGGGCAAGGGCGAGGGCAAGGAGGTTGCGGAGATGGCGGTTGTGATGGTGGTTGCGACGTGTCTGGTTATGCTGAAGAGAGAGGTGGATCGGCGGAGGGCGCAGCAGATTGCCATCATTGCTGCTGGGGCGGGAGGTTCGTAGGGGTATGAGGTGGTGTGAGGGGAGGAAATTCTTTTGCTTTTTTTTTTTTTTTTGGCTTTGGCTTGGTTCTGTTTGTTCTTGTTACACACTTTTCCTCTTTCCTACGTGCTGCATTGTAAGATAGAAACAACTAGGTCAACACGGCAGAGTCGATCTCTCATATATCATTACTTTCACCTGACGTCCTACCACATACGACCAATGGGCATGGCCTTCTACGGCCGGGCTGCAACGAGACCTCGGTGAAGGCAGGGGAATACGGAAGCCGAGAGGGCAGTTTGGCAACTCACCTCACGTGCGTTCTTCACCATCTCTAATCACACGCACTTGCCAAGAGATATCAAGAGAAACAGGCACGGCAAGGAGATGACCGGGCCGCATGTCAATACCGGCCCGGTCACGAGCCGCGCGACGTGGTGGAGGCGCACGAGGGCGGATGAGGAGCGAGGAGCGACTGACAAGGTTCAAACCCCCATCTCCATCACGACGCGGGGCTATTCCTAATTTTTAAAAACAACCAAAAGAAGAAGGATAAGTACAGCGTACACTCCTACAGAAAAAAAAGAAAGCTAAAAGATGGATTCGTCATCCGAATCGTGTCCAGTCATCATCACCACCACCGCTCCTCCCCCTCACCCCTAACTGTCACCAATCTCAGGCAACCCAGCCGCCGGCTCCGGCTCGCCCAACGAAACCGACAGCGCCAGCGGCACGCACTGGCTCGCCCGGCCGCCCGTCAGGATAAACTGGACGTCCTCCCCGTCCTCGCCCTCGCCCAGCGCCGCCCGGAGGGCGCTCTCGTCCTTCCACACCGCCTCGGTAACAAGGAAGAGCTTGTTGAGCTGGTTCCGGATGGCGCACATGACGGGGAACAGGGACGAGCCGTCGGCGGCGATGCCCACGAGGACCTCGAGGGCGGCGCCGTCGACGACCACGGGGACGGGGACGAGGCTGACGAGCCGCGACGTCTTGGGCAGCTTGTCCCAGGCCGCGAGGCGGAGGCGGGTCGCGCCGAGCGCCGAGACCTCGGCCGGGAAGTAGTGCAGGTAGCGGCCGGCGCCGTCTCCCGCGACGAGGTGGGTCGCGCCGGCCGAGATGGCCGAGAAGGCGCGGCCCGCGGCGTCTTGGAGGAGCAGCGGCGAGAGGTCGGTTGTGCCGTCCGAGACGGCCGAGGCGAAGAGGTTGCCGTTGGCCGCCGGGTAGATCTCGAGCGCGCCGGTGGTGTCGCGGATCGTGGCTTTGCGGACCGTGTAGGTGCCATCATCGGAAGAGGGGGCGGCGGAAGCGGTGGCGCTCGCGGCGCTGCCGGAGACGGCGGTGGCGCTGGTGGTGGCGCTGGCGGTGTCAATGTCGGTGCTCGAAGGGATAACAGAGGTCGAGAAGCCGGTCGGGGCAGAGACCGAGGGCTCGGAGACGCCGCTGGACGACACGGCCGCGCCGGAGACGTCGTCGGTGGAACTGGGGACCGCTGCGCTGGTCGTGTTGGCCTCGTCGCCCCCCTCGATCTGGCGGGGGACCAGGTCGCGCTTCGAGAAGGCGCCGTTGGAGCGCATCAGGGCAAGCTGGTTGCCCTCGATACCGGCGACCATGTAGAGCGGATTGCCGGAGCCGCTGCGGATGTCGCGGTACCAGACGACGGCGGACTTAGGAACACCAGGCCAGGGGTCGGCCTGGAAGTACTCGTTGGTGATGGGCCATTTGCCGCCCTTGGCGCTGTTGTACATGCCATACCACGCGCCCGCGACGCGGTTCTGCACGGGGCCGTACACGACATCGACGAGCTGGATCCACCCAACGTCCGCGGCACGGCCAAACGACGGGTCGGGGACCAGCATGTTGCTTCCGCCGGTAGCAGACGTGGCCACCGGTCCGGGCCGGATGCGGATGAGGCCCCGGTCGCTTATGTGCACCCACGAGCGGAGCTCGGCGCCGTAGCGGTAGAGCATGGAAATGGTCTTGTGGATGCCGCGATGGCCATCCAGGGAAGGGTTGGCGATCACATAGTTCGCGATGGCGTTGGTGTCGATATCAAGGCGGTTGCCAATCTGCCAGTTCTGGACGGCGTAGTTGGTGAAGTCGCGGGTGCCGAAGACGACGCTGATGATCTCAAAGGGACTCATGAGCATCATCGAGTCGATGTACGGGTCCCTACGCACCGTGCCAGCCCGAGCCCGCGCCCAACAGGTCTTTTCGCTCGGATCCTGATTGGGCTTTTGCATCCACGACACACCGGCACAGTCGGCTTGCGCCGCGCACCACGCCATACACTCCTCGCGGGTATCGAGCTTGATGCTGGCCGTATCGTGGTGTATGTAGTCGAAGCCGCAGCGGATCTGCCACTGGTTGCCCTTGTCGTCGGTATAGACGGTTCCGTCGGCCGCGGGACACTTGAGGCTACCATCGTCCTCGGGGAGCTGGGGCGGGAGGACGGGGGGTCCGTTATTGTTGTCATCGTTGTCATCGCCGCCGCCGCCGCCGTCGCCCTCCTCATCATCCTCGCCTGGAAGCGAGCGGCCAATGCAGCCTTCCGCCAGGGTAGGACCGGCCCATTCGTGAAGCGTAAACTCCGGGCCGTCGTCAATCTCGAGAGCGACCTCGTTGGTGATGCTAATGTCCCACGCAATGCCCATGCACTCGTCGTTGCCGACAGACGTGCCCTCGGTGCCAACGCTGACCTCGAACTCGGCCGTGGCCACCAACGCCGGGGTGTCAACCAGAGCAGCACCCTTCTTGAAAGCCCCGTTGAGAATGTCAATGCCGAACCACAGCTTGACGGGCAGGCCAATGCCGGCGGTAGCCTCGACGGCACCTCGGACCTGGAAGGTCGTGTCGACGTTCGGCTTCCACCCGCCCTGAGACGACCGGTCCGGGTTGGCGATGTCAAGAGTGGCATGGAAGTCGGGCCAAGTCAGCGAGCCGCCCGCAAGAAGTTGCCCCTCGGCCTCGGCACCGATCATAGCCTTGGCGCTGAGGATGAGCTTGGGGCCGAGCGTCACGATACCGGGGATCGACCAGCCCGGCAGGCCCTTGGAAAAGATCTCCTTCTCCCACTCCTTCTCCCACTTGGTAAAGGCGTTGACGCCGAGGTAGAGACCAGCGTACATATTGCCACTGATGCCAAGCGAGGCCTCCTTGACACCGCTCAGGGGCGTCGCGTTGATCTTGCCGGTCGCCTTGACGGAGCCACGGATACCGCAGTTGACGCAGAAGATCTCGATACCGGGTTCGGGGTTGGGGACACCAATAAACTCCTCGACGAGGTTGTCCAGCGCAGACTGCGAGGCCGAGAACTTCTCGTCCTCGGCGCCCATCTTGAAGGTGTACACCTTGAACGCCTTGCCCCAGGGGGAGTCGACAAGAACGTTGGCCGGGGCGCCGATGGCGATGGGGAGAGTGAGCGAGTTCTCGTACTTCCCGGTGACGGCGAAGGCGACGAGCTTGACGGCGTTGACGGCGAGCGCGACCGTCACCTTGGCGACCGCCACGGCGACGCTGACGACGACTTCGACAGCCTTCTTGATTACCTCGACCGCCTTTTGGACGACGGTGACGACGACATTGGCTACAGCCTTGACGACGTTTACAACGGCCTTGAAGATGCTGGAGAACCCCCAGCGTTTCTGCAGCCCAGATTGCTCCTCAGAGGGACCGACGAGAGCAAGGACGGCCTAGCATAAAAGGCATTTTTGTCAATAAAATAATAAAAGATAGATAGGGCAGAGGGAAGCGGTTATGGCACGGTATGACTATGACAACGACATATGTACTTACTTGCTCGCCGACGCCACCCTCGCTGTAGTAACCAAGCGCATCGTCGAGGCTGTTGTCAAAGTTGGTACCGCAGGCGACTGCCGGCAGGCCGCGTAGGGTGCCGGATGAGGGAGTGCCGCAGCTGTCGTCCTCCTCGACGTTCTGAGGGAGGGCCAGATCGCCAAAGTCAATGTCGAGCTCGGCGAAGATATCGGCAAGCTCGACGGGCTGGCCCTGGGCCTCGAACGAGAGGGAAGCATCGTCAAAGGTGACGGTATGCGCCAGAAAGAAGGCAGTGCCGCCGGCCTCGGGAGTGCAGGACTCGGACGACGTGATCAGGAGGAAGTCTTCCCCAACAGGCCAAGCGCTTTGGGCAAAGTAGTAGGGGTACGAGGTGTTGTACCGGCCGTGGAGCGATCCCGCCTCGCAGACGACGTCGCGGATGAAGACGGAGTGGTCAAGGACAACCGACGGGTAGTTGTACGAGATGCTGACCTTGACGGTGGTGGGGCCGAGCTCGGTGCCGTCGCTGTCGGTCTGCTCGCCATGGTACCACAGCGTCGCCTCGGGTTCGGGGGTCAAGACGCCAGTGCCGGCCATGTTGACGCCGGGGGGCGGGACGGGGCCGAGGGTAGCGATGGGGGCGGGGGGCAGCTCGATGGGCTCCTCAAAGTAGTCCTGCTCGGTACCGGAGCCTATATCCATAGGGGCGGCGGTGGGGAAGGCAAAGACGACCTTGGGCGACCGGAGTTGCTTCGCAGTCCAGACGTGTGCCGCATTGCCGAGCTCGCCGAGGGCCTGCTTCAGGTAACACGCTGGGGCGACGAAGCTGACATCGACGCAGTCATGGTTGCGGTCGCAGGCGGCGATGCAGTCCTCGAAGCTGTTGGCCGTGGTGGCGGTAAGGTCGTTGCCGCCGTAGTCGGCGCCGCAGATGATCTCATAGAGACCACCGCTGGGCCCGGTATAGTTGGCTCCGTTGCTGGCGCCGTTCTCGCAGCTGAGCGGGGCCTGGGTGTCGGTTGGCTCCGCGGGAGTGCCCGTCGTCGACGCGCTGTTGGCCGTGGTCGAGGGCTCGGGGCCGGGTCGAGGCTTGCGGACAGCGCCCCAAACAGCAGGGGCATCAACAGCAGGGCGCTGCTCGCCTTTGAGGTAGCAAGCAGGGGCGACGAAGGCAACGTTGACGCAGGCGGGGTTGGCATCACAAGCCTCGATGCACGCCTGGAAGCTGTCGACGGACTGGGCAGTAAGGTCACCACCGGCATGGTCCTTGCCGCAAGTGATGTCGAAGTCGGAGTTGGCCGCCGCAAAGACTGCACCGTTGCTCTTATTGTCGATGCAGGAGAGGGCGTCGGGGGCCGGACCGGAGGGCGTCTCGACAACCTTGGCAGACCAGACGTGGCCGCGGTCAATGGCCTCGCGGGTGGTCTTCTTCATGTAGCACGCACCGTTGACATAGCTGACGTCGATGCAGCCCGAGGTGGAATCACAGGCGTCGATACACTCATTGAAGGAGCTGGCCTGGGCCGCGGCCATGTCGTCGCCGGCATAGTCGATACCACAGAGAATCTGGAACGTCTTGCCGCTGGGAGCCGAGTAGGTGGCTTGGTCGCTGGCGCCACCCTCGCAAGTCAGAGGGGCGGGACCGGCATCCGCGGCCGCTCCCGCGCCAACAACGACCTTCTTGGCAGTCCAGACCCATTCAGGACGGGCAGGCGTGGTGGTCGTCAGGCGATCCTTGAGGTAGCAAGCCCCACCGACGTAGCTGACGTCGATACAGGTGGCATGGGCGTCACAGGCGTCGATGCAGAGGGCGAAGGTGTCGGCGTGGGCGGCTGCAACGTCGCCGCCGCCGTAGTCGGTGCCACAGAGGATCTGGTAGCTGTCACCGCTCGGGGCCGTGTAGAGGGCCTGGTCGTCTTGGTTGCCGACACAGGTTGGGTTTGTCGGGCCGGCGACCACGGAGCCGGCAAGGACCGCGAAGGTCAGTGCCTGGCTGAGGAGCCGAGCCATTGAAAAAAGAGTGTGGCCCGTGGATGGATATCAACACGGGAATGATGAATGAGTGGACTGAGCCGACTGGCTCGGGAGATGGCCCGTCTGAACGAGAGGACGCGGTCGAGACAGCCAACACGCTAATGAGTTGTGAGTGAGAGAGAGAGAGAGAGAGAGAGAGAGAGAGAGAGAGAGAGAAAGGGAAACCTTAATTTTATAATGGAATAAAGCCGGAACTGTCCTCACCAGTGTCATCGCTGACTATTCCCCATCGTCACCGCCGCGGGGCCACCAGCACCGATGAGGACGGTTCATTGCTGCAGGGGGAAACACCAACTATTGACGACCCTAGTGGATTTTCCCCTTGTTTTCTGTATAACGATTCCATTGGCAGTACTTTGCACAGTACTTCGTAACGTCAGTTGACTGCATGCCACCTGAAGCATATGAGGCGCCGGCGCGCCGCCGACCAGGCGAGACAAAGCCCACACGGAGAGAGCAGAGGATGGTGCAGGCAATCCATGCTCCCGCGTCTGTAGCATGATGGCATCTGTCAAAGCCATCAGCCTCATCAGCCTAGCGGAAAATGGAGAGCTAGAAGCAGACATCTTGGATCTTGGCAAGGGGTCATTTGGTTCGCCAGCCCGCCGCTCCTGGCTCAATATCGCTTGGCAAAAAGTAATGTGGCGTCCTGGGTGTGGTTTTGGGAAGGACGCCATTGAAAAGGTCGAGCTGAGGCAAGTCTGTTGTGGGGTTAGCTGAGGGTTCCCGGCATAAAAAAATAAAAAAAAGACAAGCCAAAGTACGGATAGTTGAAACAGCTGAAAAGCTCGTGCCTCACCAATCTCGGAAACCCCGGGCCGTTTACGTATTTGAACGTGTATCAAGGGACCAGACGCCACCTTCAAATTCTGTCATACCCATCGACTCGCTTTCACAACAGAGCTGACAGGTGGCAGAGCAGGGGCGGAGTGGCTGGGCCCATCTCGGCCCATGTATGTACAGTAATTATCTGTACATACGTAAGATCCTCCATTCCCGTCTTTCCGTTGGTGTTTTTTGCGTTCCGAGTTTACCCTGCATCTGCTGCATCGACGCCCTTCTCTAGAAGCATCCGTGCACTTACATTGAGGCCCTCGGATGATGCGAATGAAAACGGAGATGCGATAGTTGATTCAAGGGAGCCATCCCAAGGGCGGCTAAGCTATATGGAGCGTGAATTTCAAAGAGAAATCCATGATGACCACTGCAGTCCATATCATCCATGGTCTCTGCAGGTTTGGCGGTCCTCAGACAAGACAGATAAACTAGGCTGCATCGTGTCCATGCAACTCTGGGCGTCCAGTTTGAAAAGCCTGTATAGGAAAGGCTCCAGGGGGTTTCTCAGACTAGAGGTCTTCTATGGCGGAAAAGGGGGCCAACTCAAGCTCGGTGACCGCTCCTTCATCGGACCGTCTCGTGACAAGAGACACCAGGACCGAACAGAAACCTTGCAATCTCGTTGGGACACGGTAGCCTGTGTTTTGGACCAAATTGGCCAGGAGCGCCGAGAGCCAGTCCGAGCAGATGAGTGCATTGGAGCATTTGAATTGCCTTTTTTCTCCGCCGCTCTGGAATGCTTGTAGGATTTTGGGATTCGGTTTCGTCTGGATCTTGTAGCAGAGAATCGACTGTGCTCGTGAGGCAAAAGACAAGAAATGTGATTCCGATCTACATTGCCACCCACCCTTTCCCCAATCGCAGACTCGATCTCTTCTAGTCGAGCAATCCGGCTTTGGTGACGCACTCATCAAGAGATCGACTATGACCCGAAATTCCTAGGGATACTGTATCATTCCATAAACAGCCCTCGACGGTAACCGTGTTGTCGCAGGACGTGAAGAGGGTCAGTGAAGACCAGTGAATCCTGGGTGTTGTATGTTTTTGTTTGGATTTTTCTTTTTGGGTCTTCATTCCGAGTTCTTGGCATAACTGGGTCTACGGAATACTATTACACATGTCGATCACACCCAGACGCTGATGATTCGCCGGCAGAAGTACAGGACAACCCGGGCCGCGCCGCTGTCTCGTCCTGCAGGCGAACGGCCCAGGGGTACGGCAAGACCTCCTGATAACACTACATCGCCGGGAGCCTGGGCTGTCCCGCGGCGACACAAAAGCATGCTTTCAATTTGAATTACTTCGTATATTATCCCACGCCGGGGAGCTGCCGATACCTGAACTCCTCTACCTAAACCTGGCCGATCTGAAAATACGGAACCTCTAAACTTGACGGACAGTCATAACGCAGTCAAGACAATCATGCGGGCCCGCGCTCGGGCAGCTCGTTGCTCGCGTTTTGACGCTGCAGGCAGAGCAGCATCAGAAACCCGCCCAAAAAAAAAAAAAGCAACGAGACCATCCCAAACAGACCAATCCACCGGCTCCCGAATGGCCTAAAGCATCGCCGCCCGAAGCCGAGAGAATGCATACCCTGATATACTCCATAGCCATCCCAACCGAGACCCATCCACTGCGTGTACCATCCCTGCCCTTGTGTTGTTGGTTCCCATTCGTTCCCAGGTATCACCAGGTATCTCCGTTGAACTGCCGTCCTCTGTCCCCTATATGCGCCGTGTTGAAAAAAAGAAAAATGAGCAGAGGTTATCCCTTGAAAACCATCATTGCACCCAATAACACCGATGGGAGTAGACCCGTGTCCCCCCATGCCCAGCCCCGGTGTTGTGTTATTGTACAGTGCGGCATCGAACCAGCGACCGCTCATGAGTTCCTGTCAACCGTCCGTTGCGGTCGGTAGTCTGGCATCTCGTCAAACCAGAACGTCTCCTCGTTGTATCTGTAGGCGTGAAACTCGATTCCATACGGCTTCGGCTCAATAGCATAGAGAATGCCGAGCGGCAAGTCAAGATCCGCAATGTCGTTTCTTGTGAGGTCCATGAAGTAGGCCATCAGCACCCGGCAGACAGACCGGTGTCCGATGATGAGCACGTGGTCCGTGATGCGCTCAATCTCGCGCACCATATCGCGGAGCCTGCTGATAACCTGAAGATACCCTTCTCCTCCCACTCCCGGGTAGATGTACTGAAGCTTGTCCCTCGCCCGCCTCGCGTACTCGTCCGGGTGCTTCTGCGCGATTTCTTCGTATGTCATGCCCTCAAAATCGCCCGCGTTCAGCTCGTTCAGCATCTCCCAAGCCTTGACGTCGTAGTCATCGTCCGCCTCAAAATACTCCGCTGTCTCCACGCTGCGCTTGAGCATCGACGTCCAAACGCAAAAGTTCTTCTCGTCCAGCTCCTGGTTCAGCTCGGGATACGGCGGTGTGTTGTCGCCAGGCTTCGGTGGGAAATTCGAGGCCGCGATCTTGTTCTTCTGCTCAATGAGCCACTCCTTCCGCTTGTACGTGATGAAGTTGTACAAGGCTTGGCCGTAATAGTGGCCGCGCTCCGTCAGCTCCGAGTTGCCACCGAGTTTCTGTATCCTATTATCTTCACTCTGGCCGTGGCGTGTAATCCAGATCTGTCTCGGTGACAGATTGAACGTGCTGAGATACGAGGCAATACCGCCGCTCAGGAAGCCTCTCAGGCGATGCTGGACAATCTTCCTGCCCACATCGATCATCTGCACACCGTCAGCATGTTGAATGAAGCGCTGCGAAGTCCAGATATAACCAACCTGTATGTATTGCAAGTCGTGGTCCTCTTCCCACTTGCCTAGCGGCTCGTACGCACTCTCATATGCCTTGACTCTCTTCTTAAAATCCTCTAGGGCCTTGTGCGGATCCTGATCTTTGTAGTCCGGCCCGAAGAGCTTCAGACGCATGTTTGCCTCGAGGAGCTACAAACCGTTAGTTGGATGGCTTCCCCCCCCGTACAGAAGTGATTGGGAAACATGTGAAACTGACATTCTCGTCGTGGCAGACACTCTCAATAAAGAGGATGCCCAGCTTTGGTTCCCTCGCCCGGATGTGGTCCACAAGAAGCTGACGCCGATGAATCGTGCTGTTTGTGGCGTCCAGAATACCCACAGCGCCGCCTTGATGGAGAAGGTAAGCCAGGAGCTCGTCCAGCGTGTCAATCGCCACCTGCTCTCGAAGCTTGGACGCGGCTTCATTCTTTGGGTCAAAGAAGTTGGCTGACTGATCCATCTTCTCGCCGGATGTCACGCCGGGTGCAGGCTTGTCCAGATCGAGTTGCGTTGGTTCTTCTTCAACAACAATGTCGGGGCCTTTTGTACCTTTCGAGAGGATGGTCGCCGCCTGACTGGGAACATCGGTCCTATTGTTCGTTGACGTTGGAGAGGCATCGCAAGGATTGGCCACGCCGGCAGCAATGCGTCTGCGGTGGCCTACATTGAAAATCTTGGCGTTATGCTGTTGCCACGACAGATAGCGGTGGATCTTCTTTGTGATGTACGATTTGCCTCTGGCCGGTAGTCCGACCATGATGATGACTAACTTGGCGGCCACGTCTCTATCGGGGATACGGCCGTCAGGGGAGGCTCGCGAGCGTGTCATGCCCGGAATGTTGAGCGTGGTAGCATGGGGGCGAACCCGCGGCGTCTGACTCCCGGAGTTTTGTCTGAGGGGAGGGCTGTGCCGCTGTCAGCAACGGTGACACAAACGCGGGGGGATTGAGACCCATGGCAGCGCACAAACGGGACACAACGCTGAACCGGGCTGGATTGGTAAGCTTACATCCGCGGTGAAGTAGGCGCCGTAGACGAGATGCTACGGGAATAGGGCGAGTCATAATGATGGCCGTTGGGAAGGCCGGAGGCGCCGGAGTCGGCCGCCTTCAAAGTCTTCAGCGCATTTGTCAGGGCCGGCGGAGGCAGCGCGCCGGGGTGATGATGATGGAATTCGGCACGGTGGCCATCTCCATGGGCATGGATCGTGGGCGAAGGAGGGGCTGATAATGCTGCACCCATCAAGTGGCTCATAGCAAGCTTCCGCAGCGATTGTGACTGTAACTGCGGCAAGCCGGCGACGTCTTCGTACGAAATTCCAAAGTCAGCCGTGGCGTCGGTGGTTTAGAGGGAAAACTCCCTATGAATGAAAAAGAGAAGCGTATGGATGTATAGGAAAGATTGAGACCTTTGATTTGGAGACTCGTGTTGTCGGGGAAAGGAGCCAGATATCGTGGCATGGGCGGATGGGAAATTCGGGCGAATAAAAGGAACCAAAGATCGAAAGAAGGTTGCAAGGGGGGTTGCAGGGATCCTTGAGTGGGGTGCAGCTGAAAAGGTCAATTAGCAAATCAGCTAACGCAAGAGGTTGCAGGGTATGATGCCCGAGAACATATGCCCGGAGCATTCGGTTGAGGAACCGTGCGAGGGGCTCAAAGGGGGACAATTAAACCGGCACTGGTCGCGCCTGGGCAGAGATTGGGGTCGCAACCTGATTGATCGCCGGTTGGGGGGAGAGGGGCCAGGTCGTTCCCAAAAAAGCGACGTAAACATAAATGGAAACAGCACCACTCACCTTCGTGCCCCGTTGCATAGATTGCAGTCGCTCAAGTTGCGCGTTTTTGACTGTGCACACAAAATGGAGTGGATCCCTCTTTTTTGTTGCTTTGTGAGTCGAAGGCGGTTTTCGTGCGTGGAAGATGGGGATTTGGCTTTCGGCTCCCTCTCCCTCTGGGCACGGGTGTCCAAGTTGGGAGCTGGATGACGTAACTGGACTCGCACCCGCCTCGCTGTGGGGTGACTCGATCCTCATGCTCGCCCTGTGCTGTGTGGTCTTGGGGCGCCCTGCCAAGGAGGATGCAATAAGGGTATGTTCACAGTTGGACCCTCGGTCCTGGATATAAGTCGATGGGGCGATGGCAGATGACTCGATGCTGGTTCCGGTGGCACCGTCGAGGAGCGTGTGATCGCGCAGCAATTGACAGGCTTCTTCTGGTCGTCTGGTCTGCCGGTCGACGTCTGCTGTGCAACTCGATGTGGGCTGAAAATGTGAGTCGGAGTTGATCGGGGGATATTGCCAGCATTTCAGTCACGGCTGCACGGCCTGACTATTTCAAGAACATGTGTGAATACAGCCCACGTTTTCGCGTGGAGCGTTATCGGAGAATAACTACTCGTAATGCTATGACAAAGGTGGTGGTGGTGGCCGTCGGGTCCGAAACAACCCTACCGGTGATCTTGAAAGAACAAACCGGCCGGGCTGTCAATGGCGCCAAGTTTGCCTGTAATTCGGGACATTTCATCCACTGTAACCCGAAGCTTGCATTTATTACTATGTATTTTCACACTCGGGTTTCAATGAGGCTTTGGGAATGGCCGGCCCGGACTGCGAAACGACTTTACCATATTGGACGCGGGGCGGATCTTTTCTGCTTCTAGAGAACCGCCGACTTGGCTTTCTTGGTATCTGGAGATCGGTTGGGGTCAACGACATCATGATCGCTCACCCGCGAGCATCTTGGCGGATGACGATCCAGATCTTCGACAGATGCCAACGACTTGCGACACTGCCATGCTGAACATGACAACAACAAACCGGTTCCTCCATGCCACGAAAGTCATAGTACAGATTTCGGAAGCATTTCGGCCGTACAATGGGAACGGGTGGGTGGGTTGGAGCAAGCCCCCCACACGGAGGGACAGCGACCGGGACGGTGCCAAGAGCGGCGGGCGCTTGCCGTCAAAGGGGCTGCATGGTCGGTCAACGTTCAGTGGATCCTTGGAAAAGGAGAGATCCGCTGACTACGAAGTACGGCGGAGCGAATCCTGGTAGAAGAGGGGCTGACCGACCGGAGTCCATGTCGGAGTCTCCGGATTCAAAACTTTGAGCAACCGACAGACAAGAGAAACAGCGAGAGAGCGCCGGGCGACCCGGTCCTGGGAGGACGGTTTGCCCTGCCACAGTAAGCTCGGACGGCCGGCATTGGTCACGAGAAAAGTTCATGCACCTACTCAACTGTTTGCCATGATCCTCAACATAAGTGTGAGGTCAGAAGAACACGACTGGATAATCATGAATGCCGAATAAAGACGGCATCATTACGCACTACCCGCCGTTCATAGGTAAGGTACCTAGGAAAGGTAGGGGACAAAAAAAAACATGATCCACTCTGCAGCCCCAAAGTCCAGAGGGAGCGAGCTGCTCATTTGATGTGATTCATCCGAAATCCGAGATAGGTATCCAGCTGAGGCGCTCCGGAGAAGCAGCATCAAGGCGAGCGGGGACACCTGCTAGCGACGCCAGTATGTACTGTACATACCTGTAGGTAATCTGCAAGCATAATAATAAGCGCAGGTTGGGGGAAGCATCCAGGCGGGTCAGGATGGGGGCCGATGCCGCACAATGCGGGGTCAGCGCAGTCTGCAATGTGGAGGTGTGTGGGGACTGCTAAGAGCAGGCTGCATGGTGCCTGCCACGCGCCTGCCAGGGTCCAGGGACAAGGCGGGGCGGGTCCCATTTGCCAGGACCACCAATTTTTCGTGATCACAAGCCTGTGAAGCAGAACCAATGTTGTCGCTTCCAGTTTTCTTTTTCCTATGAGGAGCAGAGCTTGTTCTTTCCCACGCGCCCGGGCTGCACTTGGTAACCGCAATGGTTTCTCGCTCCGTCTTCACTTCATTCGCTCGCAGTCATCTCTTCCATTCATCACCTCACTCCCTCTTCAACGCACTCTCGCAGAAGCCCCGCAACCCCGCGACGGCACCTTGAACCTCTCCAACTCGATCTCTCTAGGCGCATCCCTTCCGAATACCGCACGGCCGTATGCTTGTCTTGGTTACAGTCTTGCGTCAAGTCCCATACCTAGCCTTCGGGTAGCCGACTGCTCGGTTCCGAAGGCCGCAGCCGACAAGATGGACGAGGGTGACAGGTCTATCAAGAGATCGCTTGCCGCCCAGGATCCCATTGTGCGGGAGCTCATTAGTGATGAGGTCGAGCGTGGCGTTCTCATTCCGCTGAAGACGACGCTTGAACTGCGGGACGACTATCAAACAGGCCATGTGTTGATTACTCGAACGCCAACCAAGTCGGCCAATCCCGCCATCCTGTGCGTTGCACGCTGCCCATTCCCACGCTGCTCATCATTACTAACGTCGTCCACAGTCTGCTACGCAGCCTGCTACCAGATGAAATCATTAAGGGTGTCCCTCATCTTCGCAGATGCGCCAAGCCGTCGGACCTGCCAGCTCATCTCAAGGCGCGATTCATGAACGAGTCTCCTCAGAGCCGGCAGATACACACGGGCAAGTCGAACTGGATATACATAATTGTGGGGCCCGAAAACATGCTCAACCGCGATGAGGTTATCCGGGCACTGTCTTCGGTGGAGGGCATGGAGGAGGAGGTGTTCCTCCAGCGTATCCCTGTTCCGATGGTGTCGCCGACGTCGCAGGTGCAGGCCGCCATGTGGTCGCAACACTTTTGGCCAGCGCTGTACCGGAAGAACAACCCTCTAGGACCGCATCCGTCCATGATCGCTCGCCAGACCGACGAGATAGCCGACGATGCCGCGATATGGATGGCGTTGGCGCACAAGGCAGCGAGGGAGTCACATGATGCAGGGCACGGCGAGCCTGTTGGGGCCTGCGTCATCCAGCGAGAGGAGGGCAAAACCAGGCTTGTCGCGCTGGCTGGTGATGCTCGCTGGTGTCAGCAGGGGAAAGTTGGGTGTACGGGAAATCCCATGGCACACTCCGCGATGCGCGCTATCAGCATCGTGGCCCAGAAATTGGTCCGAGCCGAGAATAGAAAGACACAAACAAACCAGCCACCCATCCTCGAGTTCGAAGCTTTTCAGGACAGCCCGATTCTCGAGGACGAGAAAAGAGTTTTCGAGTTGGAGCATCCGAACCCCGACGGCTACCTCTGCCACGGGCTCGAGATGTACCTTACGCACGAGCCATGCGTTATGTGCTCGATGGCTATCCTACATTCGCGCATGGGCAAGGTGGTTTTTCGTCATCGTATGCCGCTAACCGGCGGGCTCTGTGCCGAGGATCGGGGCGGAAATCATTCTTCACTCAAAGGGGCCGACGGTGGTCGAGGGCTCGGCTTGTTCTGGCGTCGGGAGCTGAACTGGAGTATGGTTGCTTGGGAATGGGAGTCAAGCGGCTGCTTGCAACCGCTCAAGGTGGACAAGGCGATCCATGCCTAGGTCTGCATCTCGACCAACACCCGCGGGTTGTGTGTATACTGTTAGGATCTTATGTGCATTGCTGTTTTTGGTTGGCAAATCGGAAGCCGGAGGAGTTAGGTAGTCCTCTCGTCGGATTGGCATTGTGGCGCAACATTTTTTTGAGCAACGGGGAGACTCGAGGCTGGCATTAGAAAAGTAGCCGTCGTGAGCCCGGCGTTGCCGGACATGTAATGAATGGATTAGCGGGCGTATGGACAGTTAGAGGTGCATAGCAGAGGATAGATGGCGTTGATGAATATCATTTGGCATTCTTTGAAACTCAAGCCCGGGAAGCTGTTTGTTACTCAGTGTTGAACCAGGGGGACATATCATCGCCAAGGCATTGTCCATGACAGTGCCAATGAACCCCACACGATCTGCATCTCCGACCACCCGTGGCACCCAACCACTGATGTCACAGGTCGCTGCAGAACCATGCCGAACAAGCATTCCGCAAATCTTGGCTGGAAAGCTTGTGTGCTGAAATACTTCTTGGCCTTCTTGTGAGAACAAACTGGCGTACTACCATTGAAAACAACACAACAGGCAAAATCATCCCAACATCCGACAACAACGAGTGTACATCCCTGTGGACCAGCGCCAGCTCGCTCATCAATCAGCGGGGCGATTGCTTGCACGCCCCTCGCCAGCGTCACGTTGATTCGACGCTCTGATCCTGTCCTAAGAGATAAAAAAAAAGTGGGCGGTGATTCCGCTTGCTCGCTAACCGCAGCATCCATCCAACATCACCATCAATTGTCGTCCGTTTCATGATCGCCCTATCTGAACCAAAGCAATCAATCATACATCCGGTGGCAGGAATTCTTGCCAGCACCGCGCTCTATGTGGACGCGCCGTATCCTCGATCGCTCGGTTCTCATGATTCGATAACACTGGTTTTTTATTCTCCCGTTGCTGTAGTTTCGGAATTGCCTCTTCAAGGGCCTCTGCCTAGCTGAAAGGGCCGCCACGGGAGGAACGAATCCTGAGCAGACTGCAACTTGGAGACTGACTTCGCCCCGAGTCTGTAACTGTTGGTAACCCGCTCGGTCAAAATGCCAACTTTGGCGACCACCAACTTCAACATCATCCTCAGCGTGTTGGGGGGCTGGGTCTCGCTGTTCGGCCTGGTCTCGTACCTTTGTAAGGAAAGTTTCTATCTTTCCGAAGCTCGTATGTGAGAGTCCAACCCCCCCAAAACCCACAAACTAGCACAACCCAACTAACCCCCCCCTCCCCTTAACCCAGTAATCTCCCTCCTCGCCGGCGTCGCCCTCTCCC
Organism: Chaetomiaceae sp. B2702; assembly: GCA_023628455.1. NCBI lineage: Eukaryota > Fungi > Ascomycota > Sordariomycetes > Sordariales > Chaetomiaceae > Chaetomiaceae sp. B2702. Next base: position 309,013 of record JAMAKP010000004.1, on the reverse strand, counting down.
CACACGCCGCCAACTTCATCCGCCCGCTCGACTACGCCCTAGGCTCGGAAGAGAATTTGAACGCCATCACGCTCGCCTTCTCGCGCCTCGTGCTGGGCGTCCAGCTCGTGCTTGCCGGCGTCCAGCTGCCCAGCCGCTACCTCAAGAAGCAATGGCGCCCGCTCTCCATCCTCGTCGGCCCCATCATGGCCGCGATGTGGCTCGCCACCAGCCTGCTCGTCTGGGCGCTCGTGCCGGGCCTCACCATCCTCCACGCCCTCGCCATCGGGTCGTGCGTCACGCCCACCGACCCCGTCCTGTCCGCGGTGATTGTCAAGGGCAAATTTGCCGACCACAACGTCCCCAAGGAGCTGCAGCAGATCATCATCGCCGAGTCGGGTGCGAACGATGGGCTGGGGTATCCGTTTCTGTTCTTTGCGCTGTACCTGATCAAGTATATTGGCGATGGCGGCGTGGCGGAGGAGGGTGGGGCGCGCGTGGCCATGGGCTTGTGGTTTGGCGAGACCTGGGGGTACACCATCCTGCTGAGCGTCGTGTATGGTGCCGCGGTCGGGTGGCTCGCCAAGGAGCTGCTGCACTGGGCCGAGGAGCGCAAGTTTGTCGACCGCGAGAGCTTCCTCGTCTTTGCCATCTCCCTTGCCCTCTTCATAGTGGGCACGTGCGGGATGATTGGGAGCGATGATGTGCTTGCTTGCTTTGTGGCGGGCAATGTGTTTACGTGGGATGACTGGTTCCGGCTGGAGACGCTGGATGACTCGCTGCAGCCGACGATTGACATGCTGTTGAACGTGTCGATTTTTATGTGGTACGGTGCGGTCTGTCCCTGGGATATGTTTGTGCACAACGAGGTGGTGCCGTTGCGGAGGCTGGTTCCGCTCGGCATTCTGGTGCTGCTGCTTCGGCGCCTGCCGTGGGTGTTCGCGGTCCACCGGTTTATCCCGCAGATCGAGGAGGTGCGGCAGGCCATTTTTGTGGGCTTCTTCGGGCCCGTGGGCGTGTCGGCCGTGTTTTACCTCTACGTTACGTTGGAGTTCCTGCACACCTTGAATGTAGACGGCGAGCCTAGGGCCGATGTTAAGGCACTGCCTGAGGCAGTCCTTGTGGTGGTGTGGTTCATTGCCATTTGTAGTATTGTGCGTGTTTCTACTCTCCCACCTCGAAGATTAGATGCTGACCGTGGCTCTGCAGGTTGTACATGGCCTGAGCATCCCGCTCGGGAAATTAGGGTTTTACCTTCCAAGAACCCTCTCCCGCAGCGTAATGTCGTCGTCTAGCGACGAGCCGGATGCCCCTTCGCCGTTCACAATCGGCAGCCGAGTAGCTTCGCTTGCCGCCCGTCGTCAACCCGGAGCGGAGTTGGGCAATGAGCACAACGACCCCCCGGGGGGCTCCGTGTTTAGGATCGGTGGCTCCATTATCCCCCAGCCACAAGAAGACCAAAGCGGGAAGCTACCTGATCGGCGTGAGGGGCCTGGCATGGGTGAGAACACGTCGGCCATCGCCCTGGATACGGGGCTCGGTTTGGCCGGCCAGGGATCGGTACCAACCGGTGGACGGACGATTCGGTTCCCCGACGAGTCGCCGTCTGCCGTCGGGCAGACGGCACGGCATACGGCTTCGCCTGAGCAATAACAGAACGCGGCGCTAGGGAGGCGGCCCCGACAAGACATACCGTGCCAGACGCCGTATTGGGTCCGTGTACGTCAAGAGACAGGGGAATAAGATGCTGGTAATGCCCATCAAGTTTCCTGAGCTTTGCGAAGCCCCCGGGAGCAGTGCCGCAGCGACACTTGTCCCACCTGATGGAACGCGCCACAAAAGCTCTTTGATGGTCAATCACACGGGAAACATCCTCGATGAGAACGGAGATGTCGTTTGGCAGGTTACACGACAACAATGAAGACAAGCATTGAGCAACATCGGCTTGCGGTGTCTCATTGAGCAAATAAAACTACAGGATGTTGATGCGGCCAAGAGGCATGGCGCTGGAGGAGTTGAGAGGTCTTCTTGTCTGCCTTGGCAGTCAACCCTCTTGCGATATCTGCCACATACAAGTTTAGAACCAAAAAAAAACAAAAAAAAAAAGGAACAATAGCCTTTATTTTCAATTTACTGCATAGAATAAGCCCCAATAAGGTTCTCCTTGCGAATTGCATCCCAATGGATGTGTCAAGAGGGTCCACCAAACAACTCTCCACCAAGGGGGCTGGGGCCAGAATGTGCGTGGTTTGCGAAATTCATCCAGGATCCAAACCCATGAGGTTTCTGATAGAAAGACCCAGACGCTACGCTCCAGCTGTCAAATGGATGCACTAAATTAGCGTCAGTTTATCCTCATTCGGGTGGCGAACCCACGCTGTCTGGGCTTGAGATGAACTTGTTGGCCGGACTCACCTCGGAAGGTGTATTATTATGGACGTCTTCGTTCGCAAGCTTCACCATACTAGCAAAGGCCCAGTCCATAAAGGCATTATCCTCTTTAAGGCCCAAGAGCGAAGAATATGGGGAAGTTCGTGCCTATACTAGTGACACCGGTCGACTGTAGGAACTTGAGCCAGAATGCTGAGATCTGAATAGAGGCAAGTTAGCGACGTTGAGGGAACGCTAAGAGAGCAGGAGAGGAGTAAACTTGCATCGTGTATACAGTTAACTGAAGCGAATCTGCGGCTTTCTCGCCATCTCTTAATACGCTAAGGCAGCGAGAAGAGGTATTGAAGGCGGCCGACGTTCTCGATCTTGATATCGTGCCAGATACCGCGGATCCGCAGCTCCGCAATCAAGGTCTGGGTATTCGTTTTGCCAGTCTTGTGCTTGCTCTTGAGCTAAGTGAGGCAGTTGGCGATGTCCTTCGGTTGGTGATAGTGGTATTTACCAAACTATCCTTCCCGTTCTGGGAGGTGGGTGGTCTGAAGGGCGGTGAAGAGCTGGAAGTTGGTATAGTTGCCAAGGATACTGAGGCACCAAAGCTGCCCCTCGGCATTGATGCTGAAGCGACGGTTCTTCGGATGTTCTGCAAGCGTGAGGTGAGGCCCATGGTTATAATCGCCGTGCAGCATCTTGAGGAATTGAGACTCCCCATAACAAGGTCAAATGGAGGCCCTGAACTTGCAGTCAATCTTGATACCCTCCCTTATCGACAGCGGTCTTTGGACGGCCTGTAAAGAATCACTACTAGTCATTGAGAATGAGCTCCAAATTCCAGCACGACGACAAAAAGTATGGAGCCGTTCAGAGGTAGAAAGCTTCCAGAAGAAACGAGGCCGCTTCACTCTACCGGAGACAGCCATATATACAGTCTCCGATAACTCCAGACGCCGCTATCTCATCGTCTTCCCCAGCCAAGATCTTTTCATCCTACAACCACACGATATTACAGCCGTTAACTGGGACCTTATATGGGATAGTTTCCCCAGTTCTCGTTTTCGTGCGGGAGATTGGATACAGATACGCTGGGCTGAATGTGAGCGCTATATGGCCCTGGAACACAACCCTGCGTGGGATAAGGTAGCCTATAATACCCGAGGGCCCGCTTGGGACTTTATGGTCGACATTGTTGAGAGCACTGCTCTAGCGGGTTCATTCTCTCTCTGGTTTATCGACTACCGGATTAAGCGCAGTCCAAGATACCAGGAACCCACTAAGGAACAGGCCACAGGGCTGGGAGACAAACCCCAAATAGCCTTCTATGCGAGCGACCGCCGGTTTCTTGAAGTGAAGAAGAGCAGTTTGGACAGTGGGTTTTGAATTGCGTAGCATCAAAACGCGATGTACAGAATATGTGTCGAATCAATGATCGTCCGGCTATTGAACTCCGCAGCTCGTCATCTTGACTCCTTTTGTCGTTCAAGAACTCGATGCTCTCAAGGCTTTGGTCGAAACGGTAGCACAACGAGATGTGGTAGTGTCTCAACAAGCGAGAAGCTGGCCTTCAACAGCTTGTTCAGATTCGTGTGGAGATTATTGTGCTGTTAACCACTGTGGCTATTCAGGGCACAACTTCACAACCATTGCACCACGAACTAGCGCCCCAACAAGCCCCAACAAGCCTCAACAAGCCTCAACAATGTATCAAGTCGATCCGGTCGGTTGTGGCGGTAGGTGTAAGAAAGGCGGCCGATTGTAACTGGAAGTAGGTGGACGTGATGCGCGGGGGTCGAGTTAGTAAGTGCTCTATCGTATCCGCAAACTTGAGACTTGAGTTAGGTACTTACAAATATGGGATCGAATTTTTGAGATCGCTATGCTGCGTCTCTGCACTGGCCCTGGTCACATTCAAGACCGGGTTCACAGGCGGCACCACGTGGAGTCTAAGACTCTAAGCCATTCGTCGATGAGGACGTGGAACTGGTCTCGCTACTCTTCCGTAATTCTACCGGCAAGAACATCAGCTTCCAGGCTCGTCTTCTTTTCTTCGCATTTCTTTTGGATGGAAACCCAATTGATCTTCTCGATGGCTGATGGCGGGTCATGTGAAGCTTTATTCCGATCCGAGTACAGGCGTATCGCGTCGATCAGCTTTTGTCGCGATATGCCTAGCGACGCAGCTAGATGTTGGATCCGATCCTGGAGACAAAGCGGTGCGCGATTTGTCTCCGGGGTGCCTATGCTTTAAGGATGCTGACATTTACCAAGGTCAAAGATGCCATGGCGGCGACGGGCGTAAGTCACCACAGGATAATCCACTGTTTTGAATCAACAAACTCGGTCGCACGTCCTGACTCGCACTAGAGAAAGTAGATTGATTATTTGCGTAAGTGTGTGGGATTGCTATCTTTTGGAACTTGGTGCGCTGACATCCATTGGCGATAGCGTGTGAGCGTTCTGGGCGCGTGGTCAGCATTCCCTTATTATTGATGACGCACTCTATCTAGATTCAAACTGACCGACGCATTAGACGCCAGTTGTCAGTGAGTGTCCTCAGTTGTTTTACTACTTGCTACCTAATGTTTGCCACGAGGCTAACACATTGTATCGTGGAAGATATCAACTAGTAACCGAGGGCTTCCCAAAACCGCTGCCGTTACCTTTCACCCCTTGGCAGGAGATCTCTGTAGATTATATCACCCCCCCGCCGCCCTGCGAATATAGACGGTGGACCTATCGGCACGTTGTACTAGTCGTTGACCGGCTCACCACTTCATCGCTACGGAAACCTTGGACGCGGAGGAGCTCACAGATCGCATGATCGACCGAGTCTACAGCCTCCACGGATGCCCGAGCACTATCGCTGAAACCGCGGCTCACAGTTCGTTTCCACGCTCTAGAGAGCGCTGTCAGCCAGATTGGGGATCAAGCTCCGGCCGTCATCCGCCCGCCACCCGCAAACGAACGGCCAGACCGAGAAAATCGACGCTGAGTTGGAACAGTACCTGCGGCTTTACATGGCATGGGAGCAGGATGACTGGGTGCGTTGGCTTGCCGTGGCAGAGTTCGGGGGGAACAACACCATCTCGGAAACCACAGGATGAGCCCCTTCTTTGCCAACTACGGCGTTCATCCACGCATGGAAGCCGAACCAACGCAACCGCCGAACATCATGACGCTCTTCGCGCTATTTCTAGACCTAAAGCCTGGCCATCCTCAGCTACCGCCCACGGAGCTGGTTGCCGATGTTACCGATGTTACCACCATCGAGCAAAACCTTGATGAGGAGTCCGACAATGCCGTTATAAGAGAGGATGATAAGGAGTCCAACGATGCCGCTATAGAAGAGGATGATGATGAGGAGTCGTTAGTCGCTACTGCCCACGGAGCTCCACTTTATCCTTATTCACGGCATTCTATTCTCCAAGAAGATGCCTGAGAGATTGGATAAGCGAAGCCAGAGGAAACGAAAATGAAAGAGGAGGAAAGGCAGAATCGTGGCGAGGGACCGAGGGCATGAAAGTACTATCGTCAAGAGTTGACCTCGCAATCCAGCAGCTGGCACGCGGGCCACGACAGGGTGGCGGGGCACCAGGAATGAGGGACAAATTCGAACCGCGGCCGACCACTCAGAAAACGGAAGCCTCGACGGCGACACATAGATTACACTCCACTCCTGCATCACACAGCAACGTTATGTGCGACTCATCGCAGGAGGTCTCGGCCATCACGTCGAAAAAAAACGTCGCTATCTTGCATCCGTATCCTCGGCTACTGTTTGAGGTAAGGGGGAAACCCGGGAAAACGTTCAATTCCGTCATATCTGGATGTGTGGGCTTCAAAGCAATTGGTGGCCGGCGCGGGCGAATCGACTCACCGCTATGGATCCGTGGCGCTGGCGTTGCTGTATTACAACATACGTGCAGCTGTCCATGGCCTGTACCTTGACTACTGTAGGGGAGCTTTCCATCGCCGAAGAAGTGCAGAATATCTAATCTGGCGAGTTGTGGTGTGGTGCGCAATTGACACTGCGGACCAATGTCACAGGACAGGGAACATGGGATGAACTGGACCTTGAGGTCTGGTGTTGGGATCCTTTTGTGCAGCCAATAAACGCTTGCTGCTTTACTACTTGCATATCGCTATAACATGTATTCTTATCCGGCTGCGCATCAGCCACCTGGCGCTAGTCCCTAGAATCGGGCAGTCAGTTGCGTGGCCCTGCTCAACCTTGGGAGTCGAGTTTTGACGTGACCGAGATTAACCTCTGGTCTGCAATTTCTTGACCGCGGGGAGGGAACCATTGCACTTCGTCTAGTGCCTTCCATCTGCCGCCATTCCCAACGCTCTCTCCCGCGTCTGCTTCTTATCTTTCGAGGATGCGCCAGTTGTTTACCAATTCTCAGTAGTCGGAACTGATTGCAGCTTTCCTTTCCTTTTCCCAAGTCTTCGCCGCTGCTTTCGCCGCCTCGGAGCCCACCAGAATTGCACCAATTCGACCATTATAACGAGTCGGCCAACTCGGACAAAATGGCCGACCAAGCGCAATGCGATACAGAATTCGATATGTCGGCATTTATCAACGAGTCGCACTTCGCTAACGAGTTCATCGATTCCGACGAAGGGAGTCCGCTCCCCGACCTCCATGGAGCCTACGATGCCAGCCCGCGTCCTCACCGCCAACACAGTCCCGGCGCCGATTCTTTCCACGCCATGGCCGACGCGCCGCAAGATTGCGGCTCTCCTTCAGAGGCCCTAGGCTTTGTGGGCAGCAGTCCCCGGTCCATGGATGGCCCCCATGGGTCCACATTCGACTCTGTATCTTCTAAGAGAACGTCAGACACGGCATTGACACAGATGACCGCCGGGGATCTGCCCATGGAGATTGGTGTCAATGGGAAGACGGACTGGGGCATGATGGCTGACGCATTCCGGGGGACTGGTGCCAGCGTCTTCCCGATGGGGGACCGGACGTTCGAGTACCTCAACGGCTCTGCCGCCACGCAGTCTCACCTGCATAGCCCGATGGACACCGGCAGCCCATTCGGCTCCGCCCTTACTTCGCTCTCGCCAGAAGCAACTATGGCGTCACCGCCGGCTGGCGAGGACAGTTACATGGTAAGTTCCCCGTTGCGCCGTGCGCCGCTTGCTGCATTGCTAATCAGTTGGAAGCCGTTCACATTTAAGCCTCCAGGAATGCAGTTGGATGCCACCACAGGAGCACCGCTATGCCTACGTCCGTCACAACCGGGAGCGTCTACCAAATTCGAGTTCCGTGGCCCCCAGGACACAGGTGCTGGCTCCGCGGGTCTAAACGGAATAATGGACGCCATCTATCAAAACACAAGTCAGCTCTCCGCCGCGGGGCCGTTCTTCCCCAATAATGCGCATATAGCCGCCCCACCCCCAGTCGAACATCATCAATACGGTCCTGGGCCGTACACATTAGAAGTCGGTGCTACCAACACCAAATCCCGAGTCGAGACTCAGATTACGATCAAGCTCAGGCTTCCGCAACTGCCACTTGGCGTTACAAAGGTCCATCTCCCCAAGCACACCATCAGCAAACCCAAATTTTGGTCCAAACCGCCCCCACAGCCATCTCCGGATATGCTTGAGTTGCACTCTATGCTTGTCTGCACCAGTGCCATGCAGGTGCAGCAGCAGAGGACGGCGGCGCTGCTGCGAGCGCAGCAAGCCGCGGGGATGCGAAAGAAACAGACTAGTGTAGAGAAAAAGGAGGAGGAGGAAGAGCCCGTCAAGACGCAGGAGGGAGGAGAGGTTCGGATTTGCGAAAACTGCATAGGCAGGGAGCGGAAACGAGCCGGGCGCAAGAAGTCGAAACATCCCCAGGATGAAGAGGCTTGGAGACAAGACGAAGCCAGGAGAGTGATTGTTTTCAACACACAGGAGGTCAAAGAGTGGGCGATGCAGAACCACCCAGAATCCGGTTCACGGAGGTTCTGGCAGGTGGAGGCCCCCATGAGAATTGCCTGTTATTGTCGGCACCATGCCGAAAAACAGGGGTTCCAAATAATATTCACCCTCACCGACCATCTCGGCCAACTTGTCGCCCAAACATTGTCAGAGTCCATCATGATCACCGACGATCACAAGACGACAAGTCCCAACCCTGCGCCTAAGCCTGGCCCAGGAGTGTCTGCCGCAATGCTGAATGCGCGGGAAGACTTGCCCGCTCAGGGTATTCCTGCCCCCGGGCCGTCGTTGGAGTCATCCCCGAGCTTGGACCTGCAGGCGGCAAGACGCAGCTCCTCGGGTTCAGTGACTATCTCAGCGATGCCGGTCGAACAACTACAGACGAATCTTGCCGCTCAGCATCTCTCTCGCCCAGCTTCGCCGTCATTCTCTTCGGGGCCAGCCAAACGACGGAGAGGGAACAATTCGACGACCAAGATACCCAGCGACTTGGCCATGACGCCCCTGGATACCTCGTTCTTGTCCATTACACGGATGCCCAATTCTACGACAAGCACGACCATGATGACCCCTGCAACATCATCATTTTCCCCAACTCCCCCTCCGGTGTATCCCTCCCCTGCAGAACTGCAGCTGTTCGGTCCCGGCGCTGCGGCACCTGAAGCATCGACGAGTCCGTTTGCAAACAATCCGCAGACGGGCGGTAACAATGGCCAGCTGCTATCACCCAATCCAAACAGGACGTCCAGCCTGGCCAACTTGGCCATCTCCATGTTCGGCACGCCGTCCTCGGCTCACCAGAACCCAGCCATCAGCCCATCTGTCCCGCGGCCCATGCCAAATGCTGTCGGCGGACAAGGGAGGGCCCAACCGGCCCAGACACAAAGGGCCATTTTCAAGGTCATACCCGGTGAGGGACCTGTCGCCGGTGGCATCGAGGTTACACTTATGGGCCAAGGGTTCGATGCTGGGATGCAGGTCATGTTCGGTGATAAGCAAGCTCCGGGCACCATGTACTGGTCTTCAGAGTCTCTCGTGTGCCTACTACCTCCATCTGAGATGGCGGGCATCGTGCGAGTCACTATCAAGGGTCTCAACCTGGCGCCTCAGTGGTTCCGATACGTGGACGACAGTGAGCAACAGCTGCTGCGCACGGCGCTCATGATTCTCGGCAACAAGATGACTGGTGGATACGAGGATCCAACCGAGTTCGCACGCCGGATCATCAAGGAATCGTCCAGTTGTTATCCCTCGCCTGGCGCCGATATGTCTGGCGTAGAAGGTTCTTCTAACCGTGGCATGGACAGCTTTGAGGGCAACCTTCTCAAGTTGATGGAGTTGATGGATCTCAGCAACAGCACCCGGAAGCCACGGCTTAACCTCAGGAGGAGGACAACAGGACAGACCATGTTGCATCTGGCATGCAAAATGGGCCTGCACCGTTTCGTTGCCGGTCTTTTGGCGCGAGGCGCTAATCCGGACCCACGCGATAACGGCGGTTACACGGCATTGCACATGGCATCCATGAGCAATCACAGCGAAATCGTCCGATTGTTGATTTCTCATGGTGCAGATCCCACACTCCGGACGCTGTCAGGTCTTACTGCCGCGGACGTTGCTAAGTCAAAGGAGGTTGTGCGCATTATCCAACGCTTCGAACAGCACAGACGGTCGCAAAGTGATAGCTCATCACACAGCCGCGTCCACAGCCGTGTCAACAGCGTCACAAGCCTCAAGTCACTACGCGCGCCGATGCCCCTTTCTCAGGTGGTCGCCGTCGACACGTCGAGCGACGAAGCCGAACCTGAAACGGAGAGCTCGGAAGAGTACTCGGAAGCCTATTCCTCGGATCTTCCAGAGGAGTCTGGCGGCGGCGAGCAGATTGAGCTCCGCATGCGTCGCGGCAAGAGCGGTGCCAACACTCCTGCGCGCGTGAGGAGCCCGTCCCGTCCTCGGCGACGAGGCACTGATGCTACGGGCGCACTGATGGCCGCAATCAAGGAACAAGTGGCTACTCAGTTCCAGCAACTCCATCAACGAATGGGACCGCACCTGCAATATCTACCACAGTTGCCTCAGTTTCCCCAGCTTCCTCAGTTGCCTCAGCTCCCTCAATTCTCACAGCTTCCAAATTTCCCGCAGATGCCGAACATGCCCCCGCTACCGGAGAACGCCGTCTTGCAGCGGCTTGCGACAATGATTGGTGGCGCCAGGCCGGGAGCAGGCGAGGAGGAGCCTTTGAACAGAGGCCTGGAGAGCGCTTGGCAGTACCTGTCGCCGTTCACGGCCAAGGCCGCCACTCCGCCACCGGCATATGACGAACTTTTTCCCCAACAAGGCAATCTCGACACGAAACGATCGTCTGCCACTCAAGCAGCCGCCGACGCTGTGGCGGACGCCAAATGTGCCGCGCTGTTTGACCAGGCTCAGACGTCGGCCTCGGCCAGCACCGGGGCCGCTGTCGAGAGTCCAGTCGCCGATACGGAGGACAAGGACGAAGACTCGGAGGGCCAGGAGATTCCTGCACTCTTGCAAATCGGTCGGAAGGATGCCATCACTCGGGAGCAGCAGGCGACGCTCCGGCGGGCGCACGCGCAGAATCTGAAGAAGTTGAGCTGGGACCGGAATTTGTTCTTCATCTGGGTATGTTCAATGTCCGCCCCCCTTGGTGTTGTTGCAATGGTTAACTAACAGGTGTGTCACCAGATTCCTCTGCTTATTTTGATGATCGGTGCCTCCATCCACCACGGCATGCTGGGCTTTGGTACGGCAACTCGCAACCCGATTTCTGTTGTCCCCAAGGCGCAGGTCGAGGTGCCGAAAGCGACTCCTGTTCCCGAGACTCTTGTTTTGGCGCCAACGCCGGAGAGGATTGTTGCGGCTGGGGTGTAGGATGTTTGGTGCAATGCTGTTGACAGTGTTCGTGGGCGGTAGGTGTACGGTTTTTCCACTTATTTGAAGAAGTTGGGTTCGGGAATCAACCGTGACAGCGTCGGCGCATGGGGCGTGGGAGTTTTGGGTGACATGTTGTCAAGAGAATTTACTTTTTGGAATGCAGCGGATATGTGCAAGGCTAGAGCGGCGGGCTGTTATTACTTAGGGGCTGTTGTCTGCGCTATGTTTCCAGAGTGGGCACGTTTCATTTTCTTTTGTTGCATGTAACAAGCCGGCGATCTCGGCCGAGGAAGGTCCGTCTGTCTAGCGTTGCGGTTGAGATGGTGTGATGAGGGAGGATAGAGCGTGTATGCCCTTCGGCCAAAGTACTGCTGTCTTTTGGTGTTTACTCTTCTTATATATAGATGCACAATAAAGACATGCTTAGTATTCTTAGAGAAAGAGCCTTTGCCGTACGCTATCGAGTTTCTCTGTCATCTTTGGTTCTTCGCTTGGCTCCAACTTTTCTTGAACGTCGTTACTCGAAAAAGAAAAAAAAGAAGAGGAACGCCAGTTTTCCTAGAGGCTCCCACTGTCCCATCTATCTTCCTCAGCGGCCAGTCCCACGTCATAGTGAGCAGGGAAATATACCTGATATATACCGTCGGTAATAACTCCCCATGTCGACCCCCTCGGACTATGCCACATGGCCACACACATACATGACTCCAACCCCGATAAGCCTTCTTCTTCTCAAGGCAAAGGCTGAGGTCAACTGAGAGAAGGAAGGCAGACGGTTAGTTATCAGACTTGACGGATGACTCCCGACCCACCATTGGGATTCACCTTGGAGACATCACATGCCAGTCCTAGGTGGGGTCTTTTAATCGAGTATGCCGCTGCTGGCCAACCCCCTGATTGTACCCTCGAACCCCACGACTTCACTGGCATCGATGCCGAGCTCCTCAGGCGAGATGAAGTCGTCCCTGCCCGACCAAGGATCACAAAGCTCGCCAAACATGAACTGCCACGCCAGCTCCGTGCCGGCAGGTCCCCAGAGCTTGGTCCACATCTCTTCGGAGACCTGAACCAGGACGCCCTGCTTTCCGGTAATCTCGCACCACTTGTCCATCATTTGCTGGAACGACCACCTCTCCAGCGCCACGTTTGCGTACTTGCCGAAGGCGGCAGAACCGGTAGCGAGGGCCTGCCGCACCCAGATGCCCGGGTTGACCGTCATGTCGCCGGCGAGGAGAATCTTGGCCTGCGGGTCGGTAGCCAGTAACTGGACGTACTGGCCGGTTCTGGGCTGGAGAGGGGGGGAAGGGGGGGGAAGGCGACAAGTCAGCATCCAATTTCTAGACAGACAGATAGACGTACCGTCCACTACTCGCATCCGGGGGGGGGGGGGTAGAAAACTGACGTATTCAAAGGGCTTGATCAGCGGGAAGTAAGCCATGTTCTGTGGATAATATCCAAAGTAGAGGTAGGTTGTCTTGCGCGCCAGCTCGGGCAGCTCGGCTTTGATGCGCGCGTCGACGTTGGCCTTGTAATCCATATGGGGCGTCTCGAGCTTGCCGGGGAGCATGCGCTTGGCGCTCGGCTGCGTCGACCAAAGGTAGTGCTCGAGCGTGGGCGTCTTCGCCGCCGCCCGCGCGAGGTTCATGCCGTGGCGCTCCTCAATGTCACCAGACTCCCACTGCGACTTGCCCGAGAAGAGCGACTCCCACCAATTGGTCACGGCGAAGACGGCAGTGACACCCTATAATGAATTAAATGAAAGAAGGGGGGGCGGGGGGCCCGTTGACGGGCTGACTACGGTGACGGGGCGAGGGGGGACGACATACCTCGAATGCTTCGACCAGTGACGCTTCGTCATCCCAGTCGGCGCGGACGACCTCAACCGAGCCATCGGCAGCCAGCTTCTTTGCGGCCTCGCTCTCCGGGTTGCGCGTCACGGCACGGACTCTCCAGCCAGGCGTCTTCTTCATGACGTTGACGACGCCGCCGCCCTGCGCGCCCGTGGCGCCCGTCACCGCGATGATCTTGCCGTTGGACATGATGAAAGCCGCCGCTGGCCTTTGAGTTTGATCAGCCCGTATTCGCACTATTGGTGACTGCCTGGATCCTTTTGTCGAAGCTGAAGGAACGCAACGTGCCTGTCGATACACATTGCTGATAGGAAATCCGTGGACTGATGTGAATAAGGGGTCAAATAACCACCTGTGCCGAAACTACTTAGTAGATAATTTGTGGTGGACATGGTCAGCTTGAGACCTGGTTATCGTTACAGTCCCCGCCTGGCTCGTTATAGCGCAACACTTATATAGACCAGGATCTTGATCAATGCATCTGAATCTGAATACAGTACTTTGTAAAAAGCCTGGGATGGAAGGGCGTCTCCGCGACTGCTTTTGTATGGTTTCGTCTCTTCAACTCTTGTATCTGTATCAGAAAGGGATTCTGGGCTGCACTTTGTGCTCTTTCACCGTGTTCCGTCCCTCCGTGTGCAAAGTAAAACTTACAAGTAGATTGGATCCGGGACTAGGACGAGGACTCCTGTCAGCCATTCTGCGGTCACAATCATTCATGGGTTTTGCACGGAGTGCTGGCCCGGGACTGTGCACGAAGGTTCCAACCGTGGGGGTCACCGCCAAGACCGCCTTGCTCAAATACCCTCCAAGCTTGGCCTGACCAGGCAGGGATTATTAGAAGACCTAACCACACCTTTGATAAAATTAAATAAAAAATTAGGAATTGATCCAGAATCGATTGGGAATTACTTGTACGGAACTTGTTATACTTTAACTAGAAATATCAATATTTTTGGTACAAGGGAGTCGAGGCTGACCTGACCAGATATGTTTTGGATCGGTTGCAGCAGCAGCATTTTGGGGTTTGGTCAAATCTGTGATCACCTCTTCTGGGATTGGAAAGTGCCCACCCCACCCCACTGATACTGTAACTAACCGGAGGAGGAACTGGTGAACCGTCGGGGGCGGTCTCGGGCCGAGCGAATAGGAACGCTGTGTTCGCAGAACCGACTGACTGTTGGGGAAACTCCGCTTGACACCTGGCCCCGCCTTATTACTCTTACTCTTTCACATGCCCACTTCGAACTCATTCATGCGGCCCGCATCCTCAGCATTGCCTTGGGGTGGCTCCTGCAGCGCGTCTTGCAGGCCACTTTTCTCGCCGTGGATCATGGCGAACCACGGTTCGTAAACCAGCATGTTGCGTACATTGCGCCCACCCCCCTTGCGTTCCGGCATCTCGTACCAGAACAGCACGTCGTGCGCTGTCTCGACCGTCTCACCTGTTCGCTTGTTGTCGTCGTCGTCGATGAAAAGGTCGTAGGCTTTGATCATAGTAGCAGGGAGCACGAGACTGCATGGTCAGCAACGATTGCCCGGACCTCCCAGCGTGTGTAGTCCACTCACTGCTCTGGCAGGAAAGCCTGGGCCAGTCCGGGCATGACAGGCGTGATGGTCGGTCCCATCATGACGGTATTGATGGTGATATTCTCCTTGCGTTTGAGCAGCGGCGCGTTGACGCGAACCCAGTGGATGACGCCCGCCTCGGCCGAGCCGTACTCGGGGAAGGTCGGGCAGGGGTGGACGCCGAGCATACTGCTTGTGGCAATGATCTTTCCGCCCGGCGAGGGCTGGTTGTGCCGCATAAAGTGCGTCGCCAACACGGTGCCGTACTGGACGCCCTTGAGGTGCGCATCGGTGCACGTGGTGTCGGGTTCGGGCGGCAGGTCGTCGACAGCCGCGCCGCGCCGCCGGTAGTTGTACCACGACCCGCCGTCAACGGTCCCAGCGTTGGCGATCAGCAGGTCCAGCCGCCCCCACCTGGCCCAGACCTTCTGGAACATGGCCGCCTGCGCCGAGTACAAGGCCACATCGCATTGTTCGAACGCAGCCGTCTCGCCCGAGGGATCGAGAGACGAGGCCTGTAGGACCCCGACATCTGCGCGCCGTCCGACGAGGGCCACACGCCAGCTCTTTGCGTGGAGATGCCGGGCGAGGGCGAGCCCGATGCCGCTCTGACGCCTTGTCAGTTTTAAGAGCGCACACAGCTGGGTGAGAATGAGAGTTGACCAACCGTCCCTCCCGTGATAATAGCGACTTTTGCTTCGCTTTGCACCGATCCCATCCTGGCGCGTGTTGCTTGATCACGGGTAAGCTGCCATTGGGGGTGGACCAAAATTCCGGCAGTCAACTACAGGGGGGGTTCGGCATTATTATGTATTGAAAGCCCTTATATCTGTCATGTTGCCGCATCCAGCTTACCCCCCACCCTATACCAGTGTATCCCCGTCGAATAGCGGGTAGTAAATGGGGTTTCGAGTCCGAGAGTTGCATGCACTGGTCCGCATGTAGAATCCATCGTGTAATGTGCACCATGTCTTCGCCCGTTATGGATCTTGGCCACGGCTTCTCCAAGTCCCGGTCACCAACCCAATCCAGTCTACCTTCGCGGCTGGGTTTTACACATCTCTCCTATCTACCTGTTGTTTCTATCAGCCCTACCTGGACAGTAGAAACCTGACAAGCTTGCGAGTTTGGTATGCCTTTTGAGATGCCCCGCCGGGGCGAATCCTTAGACTCCTCGCAGAAAGAAGGAGGAAGGGATTAGAGTGGGATTCTGAGTGATGCATGTATGTATACCGCGAGGCAAAGCGGCTGAAGAATACATTGCTGGGCTATCAATCAATATTCCACTGTAACTAACGGATCGTCAAAGGCTCAGTATGAGATACGAGCCATCATACTGCCTAGATAACCGACTAAGCACCCATGGCCTCTAAGCTCGTGTCCAGAGTTTGTATGACTTTTGATGGTATACCTTGGCGCCGTACAAGCTGAGCCCGGAAAGGAAGTACATGGTGCCACAAAATGCTATTGAAATTGTATACGCCTCGGCACCATGTCGACCCAATGCCTGGCGGGAGTAGTCCAGCAGCATGTAGGACAGACCACTGGATACTGCCGAAGGAGCAGCAGCAAGAAGCCAGAACAGAGTCAGCGCCGGCGCCAGGTTTGAAGGGCCTACTATCTGGGCAGTCACTGGCGATGCGGCGCTCCACACGGAGCCGGCCACGCAGCCATGAAGCAGGGAAAAGACGGCCAGGAGGGCGAACGACCGAGCCGGTATCCACAATGCCCAGCAAGTTACTCCTGCGAGAACGTTGGCGAGAAGAGCAACATTCGTTCGACCGCCTCTATCCAACGCGAAGCCTGTCAGGGGCCGTCCGATCATCAGGCCGCTGGCCATCAACGACTGCGCGGCAGCAGCTTCCGACTGCGAAAGGCCAATACCGTCCGTGGCGTACGACGCAACGGAATATAGGGCGATGAAGTAACCCGTGACTACACGCCGCGTAGTAGTAGCGGTAGTAAGTATTCGCGAGCTCTCGTCATCGGACGGTTGGGGAAACAGGGCCGAGTAGGTAGGGGCATAAAAGTAAGCACGTACCGGCCAAAAACCCCCAAATCCATACCCAGACAAACCCGGGGTGGGAAAGCCATTGCAGCTGCAGTGATGCAGAGTTGACGCCAACGTCCGCGGGGCCCTTTCGCACCGCAAAGACACAAGGTATCAAGACTACCGCTGACGCACCGCCGGTGATCAGCAGAGAGTCCCTGACCGAGAGCTTCTCAATGAGTGCGCGTGTGGTATTCGACAAGACCAACCCCCCTAGTCCCGCTCCACCTATCGCCAGGCCCTAGGTCAGATGTTAGGAACGTTGTAAAAGGAGTCAGCACTCAGTGGCCCGGTGGGTAGGAGGCGGACGTACTGATGCAAGACTCAGCCTCGTGTCGAACCACTGCGCCAGCAGAGGTTGCGAGGTTGCGAACGTCTATAGCTGTGTTGTTAACTTGACCGCCGAAGATGAGGAGCTGCCGCGGAGGCGCATTTACAATACCAAGCCCTGAGATGGTCAGAATGATACATCATCAATGCTCCTACTCTCGCTGACATACCGAGTCCAAAAATGACGCCCTGACAGACAAGGTAGGAGCCAAATGTCGTGCAAATCCCGGCCAGACATTGACCCGACGTTGTGAACAACATAGCTAAGGGCGATCAGTGGTGCTCGTCATGTCGGCGTACAAATCCCCAATCGAACGTCAAGGCTTGTGTTCAGTGCACTAACCAAGAAATATTGACACCCTGAATCCCAAATGCTTGATCAGAATGCTCCCTAGTGGCGCGGCGAGGAGAGCGGTTCCAACAGACAGGCCGCCGACGAAGGCGTATCTCAGAGGCGTGCCACCGGGGAGATAGTTGTTCTGAAGAAAGAAGGATACATAGACCCCAAAGGTCATGTTTACACCTTGTATAAGACACGGGGCTCAGTTTTGATTCACTTCAAGAACGGGGGCTATCACCATGGTGCAGCGGTGTTGATGGCTTACCCCAGGTGACTGCCGATATAGCAGCAGTGGCTGCCACTACAACCCACCCATAGCCGCCGTTGGGGAGTTTCGTAGTCGAGGCGTAGGATTTTGCTGACGCATTGCCATCTTCAAGATCGAGAGCCCTCGTCATGGTTGAGAGAACTTGAGAGTATTGCGGTGATAACACGCCAATGAACGGTGTGTGCTACGGACGGAACGCAGAGCCCAGGCGAGGCATTCGGCAGACATCTTTGGGATCGAGGACGCATCAACCTTATATTTAACAGTAGTCCATCACTCGGCCATCCGTACCAGCTTTGCCCCTTTTGAATTTGTATTTGCTAACCAGCGTAATCGCGGGCCGAGGGAATAGAGACCAAGTCCCCGAGACTCGGGATACCTATGGACCCGCATAAGTCTTTGCCCAGTTAGGCCGCCGAGACGGCCAAGCCATCCACTAGTTACAGTAGATGCGGCCAAACATTGCTGGTGGCAACATATCAAGACCTTGCGGGGTGCACGGCCACTAGATCAAGAGCCCGCAACATAATCAACATCTCCAAGTTGTTGACCTCCATGGCCCCCTAAAACGCCGCCGAGCAACAAAGGTCCATTCTCCAGTCCACACGCTAATCGCCGATGACGCTCAGCTCGTAGCCCTTCCCAATGACAATAGTAAGTGACGCCGAGACCCAGCCACGGCCGCAGTCTCCCCAGGCGACTCTGGTACCGCAAGCCGAGGACTCCCAATACAATGTCCGGCAACAGGTTGTTGCAGTCCGTACCAGCAGGAATAATGCCACGACCACCCGTCGCCGCACGGCATGCTTCAGCTGCCGCTCAGCGAAGCAGCGATGCGATCGCATGGAGCCATGGTAGGTGACCTAAGCCGCGTGACCTGTCTAGAGCTCGAATCCACGACCCCCCTACTACTATGTCTTGGATGGTCTACTGATACCCGAACCTTGAAAGCATCAATTGTGCTACCCACAACCGACCATGTACCTATCCCTCGGTCTCTCATCGTGGCCGCAAGACGGGAAGCTCCAAGTGAGTAGCGAAGTTTGATTTTCTTCGGTGATTCTTACTTCAAATGTTAATGGACCCCCCATCGCTAAATCACCTCCGTTAGCAAACCAGATACGGTCGAGAAACTCTTGCTACGTATCAAAAACAGCCGTGTGGGAGAACAGGTTGTCAAAGCCATCCTTGACTCGGCTCACACACCTCGGTCTTCATCCTCAACCTCAACTTTGGTGCCGACCCCTGAGTCAGGGGCTCGGCGTGCCGGGTTGCGTCGCCTGGATCCCCCTCCTCCTCCTCCTCCTCCAACAACAACCACAACAACAATCACAGCAGGAGAACACCATTTTGCTACCCTCCCCCAGGGGCCATGCCTGGCAGGCTGCAGCCACGCCGCCGAGCCGAGACCGCCGTCATCTATGGTGTGTCCCTTGGACATCCTGGCAGCTGCCGTAGCAGCAGTCAGCGGCGGTGAGCGCGAGGACAATGATCACGAAGCCGAGCCTCCACACCCAACCCTCGTTCCACCACTGCACTCCTCTTCCCACAGGTGGCCAGCGGGCGCCAGCTCTCCCGCCAGCTCGGCTTCCGTCGATAGCCGCCTTGTCAGGTATTTTGGTATGATATCCCTTGTCAGAGTTCTGCTGATGATCTCCACTGACGCCTCGGGGCTTTTTTCTTTTTTTTTTGGGGCCTTTTAGCGTCACCAAGCATCGCGTCGCTGCAGAAGGACTGGCAAGTGCTGGCCGGCCAAGCCGTCGAGAGCATCTTCAAGCTGGAGGCGAGCGCTTGTGATCCTGTTGCCGCCCGGCTGATTGACGAGAGCGATGCCCATTTCTTCTTTGGCTTGTATGTACGGCGGCTGACGTCGACCATCCCGGACCGGTTGTTTTATTTACGTTTTCTAGATTCTTCAAAATCCGCAACCCGCTGGTTAGCTTGCTGGACCCGGAGCTGCACACCCCGGAGTACGTCTACCGGGCGTCTTTTACCCTCTTCTCGGTCATCTGCGCCCTGGGCTGTGCCGTCTCGGCGCGGCCTCGAGACAGAGTTATTTCCGCGGCCTTGCTGTCGTTGGCCGAGGGGAACATGCAATGGTCCATGGCCGTCTCCGTGAGGTCTCTCGAAACCCTCCAGGCCATTGTCCTCATGCAGTACTGGGCCCCCATGCGCAACAGGCGCTGTGATGAATCGTATTGGCTGCACTTGGGCTATGTGAGAGAGCACGATCCTATGCGCCTGATGAAGCGTGTGTGTGTGCGTAAGTGGGAGAGTCTG
Organism: Chaetomiaceae sp. B2702; assembly: GCA_023628455.1. Lineage (NCBI taxonomy): Eukaryota > Fungi > Ascomycota > Sordariomycetes > Sordariales > Chaetomiaceae > Chaetomiaceae sp. B2702. Next base: position 289,130 of record JAMAKP010000004.1, on the reverse strand, counting down.
GCCATGCTAACGAGGTTGAGTTACCTAGGCGACGCAACTGGCGAGAGAAATAGGCATAGATAATCCCGACAGCGTCGACAAGCACTTCAAAGCATCCGATCCCGTCTTGACCGGCGACGCATGGGAACGTCACCGCCGTAATTATGAGCGCACTTGGCTCTACATTTTCATCGCCGATAAGAGCTTTGGGGTCGTATCCGGCCGTCGCCTGTGCGTCTCCTGGGATGAGATGCCGCCGGGCGCTTTCGACTGGTGGCGGAAGCCCATGACGAGCCCCCACGACCGCATGATCAGCGGCATTGTCGAGACGAGAGGCATCCTGGTGCGTCCTCTTAATTTTACCAGAACTAGCTATTCAAGCCCACTCCGGAACGTTTCAGGCTTAAGTACTGACCAGTCGTGGTAGCTGAGCGCCTTTGGGGCGCGTAAAGGGGGTGATGCCGTGACCCTGGCGTCCGTCTCCGACTGGCACACTCGGTGGTTTGAGGCCCTCGAACATGTGCGCCGCGTGAGGTGTGCGCCCGATGCGTTGCCTTCCAGCAGGTATCTGTCGATACTAGCTTTCTACATGGATCACAGCATCCTGGTGCTCAACGCGCAAGCCATGCGAGAAATGCAGCCGATGGCATCTGGCGACGACACAATGCTGGTGCTGCGGGAGGTGTATCGAAAGACAGTCAACGTGGCCACCCGAGTGCTCGACATCGTTCTCGCAGATCCAATGATGAACGACTTGAGGCTGGGATTTCACAATAACCAGTTTATCATGATCTGCCATGCTGTGGCAGAGATCGTCCAGGTTAGCCTAATTTTACCCAGCTACGCCATGTCCCTGCCGGTAACAACTGACGTTACCACCACCGGTGCCCGTGAGGGGTGTGGGCTAATGAGCAGTCTTCTTCCCAGGCCTGCAAGAAAAACATGCTATCACCCCAGGTGGCTGCCGACGCCACCTCCAAGGTACGGGCCATCCCAGAACACCTGGAGAGGATCGCTCACCAGCTCCCGGCCACATCGGTGGCGCGTCTCTATGCGAGTCTCTCGCGTAGCTTCGTAAACCAGCTCAACAGACTCAGTATCCCTGGTAGAGAACCGAATGCGCCGAGTTTTTCCGGGCCGCGACCCGTCGTCGGCCTCCAGGATGCTTTGGCGTGGGATTGGTGGACGGGCACCGGAAATGCATCGCCGGAGGGTAGCGGTACCGGATTCGGTGGTCAGCTTTCCGAGTCTTTGAGCTTGGAGCAACTAATGCTTGACATGGGAGGTGGTTTCCCTGTTGTTAACGGAGAAGGTCTCCATAGCTTCGGGTTCCCTTGAGAGCCGGGTCCTGTAGCCATGCCCTCAAACCCCCAAACAGGTGTTTCTGAAAATAAACCAAATAAACCAAATAAACCAAATGAGTTCATAATATATATTTGTTAAAATTAAAAAAAAAAAAGAACCAAAGAAAGAAGAAAGAAAGAAGGAAAGGGAAAAGGGAGGAAAGAAAGAAAGAGGGAGAAAAAGGAGAGAAAAGCAGCAAGCCGCGCCACTCGTGTTCAAAGGCAACAACAGGGCATGCGCGCTCGTTGGCGACTGCAAGCACCAAATCGAAGGTGCCCGCATCGGGATGCGGAGAAGATGCAGCCCCCGTTCAGGGGCCCCCTTTTTCGCCTCGGGAGCATCCAGCCCGCGACTACTCCACAACCTACCCTCCCGTCAAACGTCAAGTCAACAAACGTTACTAAATCGGTCTGTTGTGGCCGGAGACGTGTGCAAGTCGTAAATGCCGAGCCGCTAATGCGGGCGAGAAACGCCCCACTGGTCGACCACTTCTCTCGTCCCCATCTCAGTCTCCGACTACGCAGCACATCCTGAAAGTTAAAACTCTACATGGTTCGAGATGTAAACAGTCTGGGCCCCTGGGAATGCCGCCGTCCAACACACCTAGCATCAGCACACACTCTGGTTGTCCGTCAGAGCAAAGGAAATGCACCTCTACGTCGGGAACCTGATTTAATTCCTGTCTCCAATCGGGCCGGACAAGGTGAGACGCGGGCTGCGTGGCGAGTCGCGATCCATATAAAACTCGAGTATTGCGTCAGAACTCTTTGTCGGGTCGCCGTGATACCACAACACTGTCACTCTTTGCCGGCTTTTTGTTTCTTTTCTTTTCTTTTCTTTCTTTCTTTTTTTTTGGGGGGGGTTGGAGATTAAGCCAGGACCTTGGACAGTGCTTCCGGGAGCCGTCTGCTTCAGCCCGTGACCTCGCCTCGCCTCCCCTCGCGGCATCTCAGGATGGTGTTCACAGCACTCACCCTGAACGTGGCCGGCAAGGTTCCCGCGAGCGATTCTTACTACGACCTCGGCAAGCACACTCGTGCAATCAGCACCGAGAATGAAGACGCCCAGAAATGGTTCGACCGAGGCCTGAATTGGGTCTACTCCTTCAACCATGCGGAAGCGGCCGCCTGCTTCGGGCAGGTCATCGCTCACGATCCCGAGTGCGCCATGGGGTATTGGGGGGTGGCGTTCGCTTCCGGCCCCAACTACAACAAGTCATGGAAGGTCTTCGACCCGAGCGATGCGCAGTCCACGCTCGCAAAGTGCTACGACTTCTCCCGGAAGGCAAAGGAGCGTTCGTCTGCCGCCACACCCGTCGAACAGGCCCTCGTGGACGCCCTTGTGCACCGCTTCCCCAGCAGGGAGGCGCCAACCGACTTCACTCCGTCTGTTCTCGAATACGCCGAGGCCATGAGACAGGCCTACAGGACCTTTGGCGAACACGATCTGGACATGGTCGCCCTCGCCGCGGACGCACTGATGAACACAGCGCCCTGGAGACTCTACGCGTCCCAGACCGGAGAACCCAACCCCGACACGCCCGTCCTCGAAGTCCAAGACATTCTCGAGCGCGGCATGGCGTCCCCCAGCGCGAGATACCACCCGGGCGTGCTCCACATGTACATCCACCTAATGGAAATGTCCAAGACCCCGGAGAGAGCCCTGGAGGCGGCCGACCATCTCCGCGGCCTCGTCCCGGACGCCGGCCACATGCAGCACATGCCCAGCCACATTGACGTCTTGGTAGGCGACTACCGCCGCGCCCTCCGCGCCAACCTAAACGCCACCCTCGCCGACGACAAGTACTTTGCGCGCGAAGGGGGCAAGAACTTCTACTCCTTCTACCGCATGCACAACTACCACTCCCTCATCTACGCCGCCATGATGGCCGGACAAGCCCGCGCCGCGCTCGAGGCCACCGCCCGCATGGAAGCCACGCTCACCAAGGCCATGCTCCTCGTCGCCTCCCCGCCCATGGCCGACTGGCTCGAATTCTTCCACTCGATCCGCGTGCACGTGCTGATCCGCTTCGGCAAGTGGGACGACCTCAAGCGGCTATCCCTCCCAGCCGACAGACAGCTCTACAGCGTCACGACCGCCACAACACACTACGGCAAAGCCATCGCGCACGCGGCGACCCAGGGGCTCCGCCTCGCGGACCGCGAGCGTGAGCTCTTCCGCGCCGCGGCGGGCCGCGTGCCGGCCACGCGGCTCGCCTTCCCCAACAAAGCCGCGGACCAGCTCGCCGTCGCCGCCGCCATGCTCGACGGCGAGATCGCGTACCGCCGCGCCGACTACGACACCGCCTTCGCCAGCCTGCGCCTCGCCATCCGCCGCGACGACCGCCTCGTGTACGCCGAGCCCTGGGGCTGGATGCTCCCCACGCGCCACCCCTACGCCGCGCTGCTGCTCGAGCAGGGGCGCGTCGACGCCGCCGCCGCCGTGTACGCGGCGGATCTGGGCCTGGACGGCGGGACCCTCGTCCGCGCCCAGCAGCACCCGAATAATGTCTGGGCGCTGCACGGCTACCACGAGTGTCTGGTGCGGCTGGGGAGGACGGCCGAGGCCAGGGGCGTGGAGCGGTTGCTTGCGGTGGCGGTGGCGGGAGCGGACGTGGAGATTGGCGCTTCGTGTTTCTGTCGGCTGTAGAGGACGGATACACAATGAGGTTATGAGATACGCTGTCCTGAGTCATGGCCGGGCGCGAGTGTTGAGAGAAAGAAAGGCCGTGGGGAATATCACACACACTACTACTAACTGCATGTCGCTTGTTGGCAAACCATGTGGTTTTGAGCGGTTGGGTTGTTTGTTGGTACAGTAATTTCGCTGCAAGACTTGCATTGTGGGCATGATGAGCTGGCGACGTGTGAAAAGTACCTGCGTATGGACAATACATGTAAGCGGACAAGATAGCCTGCCGCGGTTGCAATAACCTCTTGCATGCCATGAACAATACCATGAACAATAGGTCATCATCATTGACAGCTATCCTGACCATCCCAAGGGAGGTAGGTAGGGAGTAAATACATACAGAAAACCACAACAACCCCCTCGACCACTAGGACAAATAGCCACCACCAAGAGCGAAGCCTCTCCATACATCATCAGCTTGACCCTAGTCCAAACAAAGCCTCCATCCAGGGCAGAAACCCGCCAACGATATGGTATATCCGAGCATGGAAAGCGAGACAAGCAGCCCGGAAAATAGGAGCGATAACTTGTAAATACAGGCCTTGCATGTACTGCGTATCCTCTCATAAGTCCCCTGACCCGCATGTAGCAACGCGTCCCATTTTCGTTCGCCTCATCAAAAAAAAACCGTCGTCAGATCGTTAAGCGCGTCATCAAACCGGGGCAGGCAGGTACCATGGTGAACGGAGAAGTCCGGACCATCACCTACCTAACCCGGCCGGTAAAAGGGGACGGGGAAGTAAGACGAAAAAGGAAAAGACATAGAAAAATCCAAATGCCACACCGTCCAGTAATTCCGATTGTGGCCGCTGCCTGGTTCAGTCGCCGAAGAAACCCGGATAATAATGGGAGCAGGGGATCCGAAGTGAAAGAGAATCACGCCCAAACAGGGATATTCTCAACATCCTCCCCGAGCCCCGAATCCCGGTTCACATTTTTGCTCTTCGCCTCCTTGCTATCCTCCTGCTCCTCCTTCAGCTCCCCAGACACCACCACCGCGGTCGCCGGCGCCATGGCGGCCATGGCGTCGCAAAACTCGCGCGGAATCCGGGGGACAAAGGGGATCCCCTGGTTCGGATCGGGGACGATGCTCAGCGGCTCGTGCTGCTGCACGCTCATCAAGGTGCTGGTCGTGCTGCTGGAGCGCAGGCTGCGCGGGTAGCCGGTGCGGAAGGCCGCAGGAGGGGGCGTGACAATCCTGTGAATTTTGGGGCCTTGCTCCGGTTCGGGTTGCTGCTCCGGTTCATCGATCATCATGGCATCGGTGTCCACCTCGGCAGGGGCGGTTGCTGGCGCCGGGGAGCGGTTTCGGCGAGTCAAGCCGAGGATGCGCCGGCGACGGCCGTCTTTGGGCTTGGTTAGCTTGCCGTGCCTAACCGACATGGCATCGTCAGCGATGATGGACGGGGGCGAAGTGATGCCGCTAAAGACGGATGACGTCGGGGAGAGCGGCCCGGGAGGGTTCGAAGAAGTAGACGGGCGGGACCTAGCCGTACCGTAATTGTAAAAATGGTTGTCCCTTGCACCCGTCAACTCCATCGAGATGCGCGAGGCCGAGTGGCGCAACTTCTTGACGAGTTTGCGAGTGACCATTTCGGCGTCGCCGGTGAAGTCAATTGACGCTCCGCGCTTGGTGCCGCGCTGCGGAGAGGGGATGGTACCCGGCCGCCCCTGCGACGAACCCCTAGGTGGTGGCGGAGGAGGAGCCATGCCGTTCCGGGTTGGCGATGTAAAGGGCAGGGCGGGTTTCCTCTGCTGTTGTGCAGCGACGTGATCGGCAAACGACTTTCCCGAGAGCGATGTAGCTGTCTGTCCAGGAACCGCCATGTGCTCAGAAAACGACTTCCTGCCCGGCGCAGTCATATGATCGGCAAAAGATTTGGGCTTTTCTAGCGCCGGCCCGTTGGCACCGGTCCGCAGGGGATGCCTCCCGCCCCGGATAGCATGCGCTTCGAAGAACCCCGACGCAACCAGGTTCTTGTAACTCTCCATCACCTCCTCCCGGCTGGGATACCCAACCGTCGACGGCGGCTGCACCGGCTGCACCGGCTGCAGCACCTCCTTTACCCGCTCCTCCGCAACCCTCTCCCTCTCCCTCTCCAGCCGGCGATCTCCCCCAGCGCCACCCACAACGGAGTTCACCACGCGCCCGATACTCCCGGACGATTTCGACTTGCTCAAATGGAGCTTCTCCCTGACGCCATCCCACAACGGCGCAAGGAAGCTCGCCTTCTTCACGACCCCGCCCCGTTGTTGCTGGTCTTGCTGTGGCGGCTGGGCCGGTTGTGTCCTCACCCAACCGGCCGCACTCCTCGGTCGGCGGAGATGATACCTCCCGGCGGCACCGACGGTAGCTGTGGCCCCACCGAGGGCATAGTGACCACCCCCGCCGAAACCATCCCTTGCCGGCTCGGACATGCGGTGTTGGTGACGAGCCCCTTTCCCGCCACCCTGACGGATCCCATCCATCACCTCATCCAACCCAACCCCTCCTCCGCCCCCGCAACTGGTATCCCATTCTTCAAAGCCCAAAAACCCGGCCGGCGGCACGGCCGAGACCCGGTCATTCATCGACCCCTCGACAAACCGGCTCTGGCCCGTGGTTGCCGCAGCAGACGAGTAGCCCCGAGGCGAGAGCGGCGGACGGCTTGTGATGACGCTCGCGCTCACACTCCCACCCCCGCCGCCAGGCCAGGGCTGTCTCGGGGATGGCGGGGGGAGATGCTGGGTCTGAATCTGCATTTGGTTGTGTTTAAGTTGGAGGCGATGCCTGAAGGAGGTTGCTGCTGTGGTTGAAGACATTTTGTCGGTTGTTGTGGTGATGGCGGGACATGTAGACGTCTGTCGTGATTGTGTTTGTGGTGTAGAAATAGATCTGCGCAGTCTCGATCTGGATCGGTCTGGTGTTGTGGCGCGACGATCGCTGTCTGGAATGGCGATGGTGGCAGGCAGAGGGAAGCTGGCGGCGGCGGAGGGATGTTTTGTTTGTTACTGAACTCCCACCGCTGCACCCGGCAACCGGCCAACCAAACGAACCAAACCAAACCAACAACAACGCAGCTCGTCAACAGCTGACGTGAATCGCCGCACCTGACGCAAGACGCAAACCCAATCTCTCGGGCAAAACCCAATGCAAAACTTGACGAGGATGAAATTTTTCTTCTTTTTTCTTTTCTTTTCGCCACACGCGCAATGCGTGAGAATGCAGCGCAGTACAGTGCAGCAATGTGCAGATGCAAGACAAGAGGAAAGGGGGCGCCGAGTGTGAGTGGGCACCCGTCTGTTATTGACATTGGGCATCTTCCCCAGATGGTCCGTCCACACCCTGCGGCTGGCCGACCGGGCAACCGCGACGGCCCGCAGAGCACAGCACAGCACAGGAACCCTGAACACTTCGACCTTGGAACCAATAAAATCAAGGTTGGGGAATTGCCTCCCACAAGAAAACCTGCCTGTGCCACCATCCGACTGTCTTGTCGAGATTGCAAGTTACCATCGTGCTGCATCCACAGAAACCAAACCCAAAACAAATCAAGAAGCGAATAGTATAAACGCACACTTGAACCTTGCTGTAGTATATTCATACCAAGACCTATACCTATTCGAACACACAAGAGCCCAGTCAATCCGTTGCCCAGCAATAATAATAGTCCCATCGATGTCCTCTCCTCCATCGGCAATCGGGCAGTTGGCAGTTAGCCAGCTCGCTTATGCAACTGCTATCCAAGCATATCCAGGCCAAACTCACATTCCACTCCTCCTGTATAGAAGGAATCACCGAGTAGTAGTATGAGTAGTAGATAACGAGGTAAGGAAAAGAACACAAAAAAAGCAACGGAGCAAGAAAGAAAAAAAGAAGAAAAAAAGAGGGAACAAGACCGACAGTCCGTCGTATATCGAGCGAGGTATCCGCAAGCAACACAGACAGAAAGAAACGACAAAGAGCGTGTGCGTGTGTATGTGTGTGTCCGGTGTGTCCGTTAGGACACACCAACCATATATTCCCACCCCACCAACCTTTCCGCCTTCCCACAAGACAAGCCAGAGCCAAGCAAGTGTTGAATGAACAGCCAAGGCACGCCCCCATCCATCCCCCCCCCCAAAAGAAAAATAAAAAAGAGAACATTCCCCTCGTCACGAGACGCCCTCATATATACAAATCCCACACGGGGCGCCTCGCCAACGAACAACACCAATCATGAAACCGAGCAAGCTCATTGTCCATTCATGGTTGGACCACCCCTCCAGACGGAAGAAAAAAAGATAAAAGAATGGATAAACTCCCAACACCTACCCACCGGCCTAAACACAACAACGCTAGCCATCGTCTTAGAAGGGCAAGTGATTCGCATACTGCTCCGTGCCATCAGCACGGAAGAACGACATGGAGACTTCGTGCCCAGCAATATCCTCGACGGTGCCCTTCTCGCGCGCGCCGTCCTGGAACCGTCCCTGCTCCGTCTCAGGCCGGAACGACTGGTCGTGCGCCCGCTTGGTACCCGCGTATGTCGCCGGCGGCGGCAGAGTGGCGGGGTGGATGGGGCCCTTGTTGTTGCTGTTGCTGCCGCTGCCGCTGCTGTTGGTGGGGTTGATAAGCGGCGCAAGCGGTGCCAGCGGGCGGGGTGCGGCGGCCAGGACCGTCGGGCTCGGAATCGGAAGACGGCCCTTGCCCGACATGATGCCTTCGGTTTGCAGAGGGGGGAGAACCTGCGACTGCTGGGGCGGTGGTGGCATGTGCGACTGTTGAGGTGTGGCAGGGTGGTAAGGCGGAATGGGGAGGGGTGGGAGCTGGACGGGTCCGGAGGGACGGTAATCGTGCTGCTGCACGCTGTCGCGGCGCGGCGGGGCCGGGTTGATCGGAGGATACGCTGATTGCGAGGGCGTCCGCTCTCGGCTGTGAGATTTCGGTGCCGGCGGCGGCGGCGGAGGCGGGTATGACGATGACTGCATCGAGTAGGGGCCGGCGGCCTGAGTTGGCGGGTACACGGGCGAGGCAGGTACTGATGGTGGCTGCGCAAATGGCTGTGGAGGGGCGGCGGGATACTGCGAGCTCGCGTTTCCACCCAGGAATTGCAGATGTCCACCGGGCGGCGGGTTCTGAGGATACTGCGACGGGTAATCGGCCATAGACGGGCGACGTTGGGGGTCCGCTGAATACGGTGTGCGCTCCGTGCTGCCACTCATCGATCGAGCCCGGTTGTAGTCGTTTCGGTTGTCCGGCGTCGCAGTCCTCCTCCTGCGGTTGTACTCGTCCTCAGCATTTTCGTAGTCCCCAGCTCCCTTGCCATCACGGCGCCTCATCCTAACGTCACGCCGAATCCGGACACGGCACCCTTGCTCGGCAACGACACGGCTGAGCGCTGTGCTCTCGGCCAGGCCGGGGAACTTCTTGGCGCTATAGACGATGAACTCTTGCGACTTCACCTCCATCCGGAAATCGAACGAGCCTCCTGTGGCGGGATTCAGGCCGGGAATGGGCGGCTGGTTCTCGCCATCGCGTTCCTTGTCCTTGTCCTTCTCCTCTTTGGTCTCCTCGTACAGGTTGAAGGTCAGCTTGTAGCGGCCCTCGTGCCTTACCGAGAGATCGGGGAACAGGAAGTAGCCAGCCTCTTGCGGTCGATCCAGATAGGCCATACCCGAAACCGGCATGCCCGTGAGTACCGGCGGCGTGTTACTGGGCGCCGGGGTGCCGCGAGCGTGTGCCATAATACGAGCATGCTCGAGCGTGGCAAAGAGGAAGAAGTTAGCATTGTAGACGAAGGTGATGTCCTTCTCCTGTGCCTGCTCCCAGGTCTGACCCTCATAAATGCGTAGCTCCACGACGGGAGGCGGATCAACGGGGCGACGATCAGCTGATGCTGCAGGCTGTTAGATTTCAGATATCGCATGAGACGGAACAATATGCACTCACACTTCGGACCAGAACCGCAGGCTCTCGCACGCTCTGGCTGCTGAATGACCTTGAGGCAATACCATAATCTCCGACCGCCCTTGGTGTCTCGGGAAGTAATGGATGCATCCATGGTATGGCTGCCGGCCTCAAGCGCCGGGATGGCGTGAGCGGCGGACGCGAGGAGTGGTGCGCCCATTTTACTTGATTTTTTTTCGATCGCAACCGAAACTTGAATCGATTTCCTGTCGGTTCAAAAACACCGACTGGCTTTTTTTTTCAGGGCTTAAAAGCCAGGCCCTTTCCTGAGCATAGGAGATCCCGGAGGTGCTCTGAACAGCGCGTCAGTCCTGCTGTGCCTCAATAGGTACTTGAGCTTTGCACAAAAATCGCCGACTTGGAGCGTGCCGGTGCTGCAAGTCCCGAAAGTTGGGACGACAGCGTGGATATGTCAGATATGTGCGCCGCCACTTACTCGGTAATGCCAGAAATTGTCACAGCGCAGATGTCCCGACTTTTCAAATCCAACCAACGAAACAATTCACAATCGGCGACCCAAACCCCCGAGTACCACAAGGAACAAATCAAAACCTTGCAAACCGTGCAAGTTTTCGATACGGTTATCTTTTGACGATTCGATGAGCGATGTCAAACGATGTCCCTCGACAAGACGATGCGAGGCCGAATTGACAATGCCGGAATGGGGAAGGAAGGAATGATTGATCGATTGATGAGTCGGCGTTGTATGACCGTCGGATGGAAAGGTGTGTGGAGAGAGGGAGGACCCAGTGGTTCCAGAAACCAGAGTGACGGGAAGCTGAAAAAGCACGGTCGGACCCGATGGGCTGTTATTGGGCGGTGGGTAGCGCTGCGTTGCGCCGTTCGTCTCAGCCAGTGGGCCGGTAAGTCCCTTGCCGCTGTCCGATCGACCAGTTCCCGCGCTCTTTTTTGTCCCCTTCGCAACTTGCCGTCAAAGTCGCGCCGCGCGTTTTTCCCTTCAACGCGGTCCGTTGGGTGTGGAGGTTGAGATGCAAGAACAAAACCGCCGGCTGCAGGATTGAAGAGTTGAGAGAAAAGAGCGAGCCAGGCCCTGACTAGGATTTGCAGCGGGTGGCAGGGGGGGAACTGGAAATGAGGGCGGGCGCAATGTCACAGCGGGTGCATGGGCAGTTGCATTCTCGAGTGGAGGAGCCGACCCAGCCCCCCCCTCCCTCCCTAGTCGCGGTGATCATTCCGCTCGCTCTTGCTGCCGGTGCACAGTCGCGGGTCGGCAGACTCAGCACGGTGCGACGTCCATGGTTGGAATGGACCTGTCTCACATCGCTGGCCCAGCAAAACCTGGTGGGTGGGCGGCTGGGCTGATGACTGGGCGAGACGGGATCCCGGCCCAGCGGGTAGGGTGACCAGACCGTGCCGCGGCACAGTGCAGCATTGCAGGTCAGGCGTGGGGCACTGGCTTTGCCTCTCCGGGACTAATGCCGCTTCTCCGCCACTCGAGGGGGTTCAGCAGGGCCGATTCCTGTTGGTCAGATGGTTACGCGCCCCCACCTTTCTGATCCACGGTTCAGGTTCTGCCGCCAGTTTTGGTCTCTCCCCGGCCGGCCAAGGGAGACCCCCCCCCCAAATCCCCCATCCCACAAACGGTTCGTGCGAACCATGGATCTCTCCATCAAGACGCTGGTCCCGGCCGTTTCGATCGGTCCCGCCGCACTGCCCGACCGAAGTCGCGATCCCATTCTTTGTCATGCCGATCGAGTTTTGAAATGACCCCAAACCTTATTGTTTATTCGAAAAAGAAAAGGCAATGTGGGGAAAGACATGCAAAAACGAAGTCGTGGAAATTGGCCACCGAATAGTCCCTGTGCACCCCGTCCCATGCAGCGCCGCCCTGGCTCTCGGTTGGATCAAGCCGGGCACATGGGCTGCGGCTTTTGGTTCAATCACACGTCGTCCGTCACGCCCAGTCAGCCACCACATTGCGTAAAAAGGAAAAAAAACGCCCGGCTCCAGGGGGGGTTCGCCGCGGGCGCCTGCCGTGCTCTGGTGCAAACACCCGGTTTTGGGTCGTGACCGAAGAACGGCCGTAGCTTCCAGGCAGCTTCCGCGCAGCATGATAATAAAACATCCTTCTTGGCGACGTCTGTCGCTTGCAGAGCATGGTTTCAAAAACCAGGTGATGCCCATGTGTCGCGCATGTCCGAGATAGATGCCAAGCCTCGTGCGCGAAGCCGAGAGAAAAGCTATGTACGCAGTCCTTCGTATCGATCGGTGATGAAGATGGGAAATTGGAATGGTGTGCAAGGGCATTCTTGAAGGCCCGAGGGCGTGCCGATCCCTTCCCAGCATGCTGGTTTGGCATTTGCCGCTGGTGCAGTGGTTGTTAAAGCGCCTTACACCCGGAGCATTCGAGTCTCGGGCGGCTTCACTTTCAGCATCAGAGACAGGAAACATGTCGGTCTCCAATCTCAAACAGCTCTACAGTATACAGTAGGTCGAAATTACGCAGACCACCTGCTGTGTCAGTTGCACCGCGGCAGCGACCAGCGCTTCGGAACGGTCCCCGACGGCGGTCGGCCGGTTTAGGCCCCTCTGTGATGTCCCTCCGTGATGTCGGTCATGCCTGCCACCCAGGTTTGGCTGGCGCTAAAAAAGTGAGCTGAAATGACCTGTCGTCAGCTGTGGCTTTTTTGTTTTATTTTTTTCGAGAACGGGCAGGGAAACGGGGAACCGATCACAGCCAACGTTCCGTCGGTTCCTAGCGCCAGCTTTCCGTCTCCGACCTGCTGAAAAGGGTGTGCAGAAAGGCGACATTTGCACAGCCATGCAGGGCTGACACAGGCACACAGGCACACAGGCACACTCGGCACACAAGCTCAACAGGCCTTGCTTCGGTGGGGTTTCGGGGAGAGAGATCTGGGAATGTCCTCAGCTCGGAGGCAGCCGCTGGCCACCAACCACCGAACACCGATCACCAATCTTAATAACCACAGTAATTTATGAAATCAGCCCTTCTTTTCTACGGTACAGTGCACGCAGTGTATCTCCCTTAGGTATCGCAATTAATTTACGGATACTTATTATTTCCTATCCACCATGAGCGACTCGGAAACCAAGTCGGACAAGGGATCGCGCTCCAAGCGCAAAAAGATGAAGTCTCTCTTGTAAGCGGGGGCTTGCTTGGCGTAGCCTCTCAAAAACCACTTTTACACACACACACACACACAATTATTATATCCCCCGCGTAACTGACTCGCACCAGTAAAGAGGGCTTCACGCGTGGTAAAGACGAGCTCCTCAAGGGCCGGATCGTGCTGGAGCACTCGCTCGGTCTGGGCCACAAGCCCAACGTCATCCCGCCAGCCGAGCCCATCACCAACGGGCCACCGCGGCGGGTCGAGATCGGGTGGCACCCCGTCGCCGGATTCGCGGGGAAGTGGCTCGCCGAAAGGACCAAGCTTGGGGCGTGGATCACAGAGAAGGTGCACAAGTACCCGGACCCGTCGCAGCACTGGGCCGTGCTGGTGGGCGACTACTGCCACGAGCTATGGATGGACGAGAAGCTCGACATCATCTACGTGAACGGCCGGGTGGATGGCGAGGAGTGGCGGACGTTCCCCGTCGGCGAGACGCGCTTCAACGACGAGGCCCTGCGGCAGGCGGGCGAGATGGTCATATACAAGATGCGCCAGAGCAAGCCCGGGTACAACCTCATCAGCAACAACTGCCAGAACTATGCGCTGCTGATGCTGGACGCCATCCAGATCGGGGCGGCGCAGAGGACCGAGTTCGCCACGACGCTTGCCGTCGTGCAGACGGCGACGGGGTCGGGCAAGATACGAGACTTGTTTGCGGAGAACCCGCCGACGAGTGAGCAGGCAGCGCTGGCGGTTGCGGAGAAGGATAACCCTATTGTGGCGCTGGCTAGGAGGCTGATGGACCAGCACACCACCAAGTTGGACAGCCACCACCACGCCCACTGATGAATGGTTTTGGTGGCGGGGGGGAAACGGAAAAGGGGGGGGGGGGGCTTGCCAGCCGATCGCCGACTGCATAACTACCTACCTACCGCATACCGCATGCGTGGGATACAGGCAACCCAGAGGACATGTCTGGCTCGCACTGTGGGTTGTGCAGCCCGGTCTTTGCATGGCGTCACACGGGTCGACTGACGTGGACCGCCAGGACAGTGCATTATTACCGCGTGGGGAACGAAAGAAGCTGAACGCACCTTGACAGATCGGATAGAGCCAAAGACTCCAACAAGGGCCAAAGGGGCCAAAGGGGCCAAAGAAGCCCGGGACAGAAACGCGGAGCATTCCATGGCGGCCACCTTATTATGGCGCGTGACATCTTTCGCCAGCCTCAACAAAGAACATTCAAAACATCCCGTCGTCCATCTTTCCGTCTCCGATAACTTTCGGGGCGCATCGGCCCGGTGCCATGCCCGTGGGCTCGGCACATTTCTTTGTCAGGCCACGCGGAGGGCGGACCCGACTCGGTTCCGGGCCCGTGGAGTCTTTTTTTTTTGACGGCTTCGGTTTCGGCTGGGGATGCCATTCCCGAACAACGACGTAAGGCACGGCAAATTCCGCCGTCGTCTTGTTCCAGATGGGATGGCCCCAACGGAAAACCATCCGCACATTTTTGGCATGCGCCGTAATAACCATTCTGTTCCGTGCGCTTTGACAACCACTGTGCCCCCGCGGTGCAGGAGAGACGACCGAACCTCTGTGCCTCTGGGCTGCGGCATCGGAGCGGCTATCTTTAACTGGACAACCTGGAAGCAAAGCCGCCTGCATCCCGTCCCGCTCGGCAGAAGATCGAACCGCGAGTCAGAGCTCCAGCCCGGCGACGTGGACTGGTGGACTGGGCACGACAACCGACAAGGACCTACTGCTACACATAGTACTGTAGAAGTAATAATAAATCCACCAAACCGGGACCAAAATGCTCTCCGGTTTTGCCACGCAACCAACTGCACCTGACGTAACCATTCAGCCTGAACTTGGGCGAGTAATTGTCCTGTGCTATCCCAGTATCCTGTCTTGTCTTCTCGGTCCCGAAAGAGACATAGCCCCCATCCCAGTAACGAAGGGGATCGCATGTCGATTTGAGCAGGCGAGCATGTTTCATTCCCTCTTCAGTTGATGGTGTCCGATCAACGGAAGCCCTCTCAAACCCACACGCGGCAACATTACCTAGCTACGAACTGTATGTACTGTGCTAGCGTAACGGCTCGGCATGTTGCCCCCTTGTCTCCCCGTCTCGGCTGCCGGGAAAATCGACTGATCGCTCGGAGAAAACGTGGGCATTTTGCACGCTGATCACGTCCAAAACTGTGTTCTTTCCTTTTTTTTTCTTTTCCTTCTCGAAATATCAAGGAAATACGGCATACGAAAGTGGGCATGCAACTCATCAATCAATCCATTGGCACGGGCTGGCGCTCTGCCCCTGAACCTGGCCTGCATCTTGCATCACCAACAAATGATCTGAATTCGTCCCTAGTGCGCAACTAGCGCCAACACTCCGCAGCCTGCACTCTGCATTGCTACCTTGTGGCTGACGCCGCGACAATCAATAATATGTGCAAAGGTGGGGATGGGGGCTTCGTTTTCAGCTGGTGATGTCGTGGACGCTGCTGGGCAGCGGCGGCGGCGGCGACGGCGGCGGAGGGCACGGGTTGATCATGATGTTTCCATTTCGGTTTGCGAGGGGGAGGAGGCGCATCTTTCTTTGCTGTTCGCTCCAGCTCCTGCAGCCCTCAACGTGAATGCAACAACTCTCTATCCTGCCTTCGGCAGTTTTCTTGGGACACAATAAAACCCGGGATGGCGTAACACCCCCCTCTCTCTCTCATAATAAGCACGGAATATGTGGTTTCGTCCGGTTGGGAGCCTCGATGTGTGTGCTGTGTGCCACTGGTTGCAGGGCCGGAGCTGTGCTCAACGGACCCCAGACGCCAAACGCCAGACAAGTCATGGCCTCTGCCATGAATGACTTGGCGTGGCATCGCTAATAACCTCGCCTCGTATCCCCCATAGTTATGACAGTGTAATCTTCTGTTTCCTGTTGCGCGATACGTCGCCCCAAAATCTGTGATGAGATCATGAGTCTACCAGGGGGGGGGGGGGTTCCCTAACCGGCCGCGAGAATTGTTACCATGTAGGGGCTTCCGGTCTCGACCCGTCACATGCCGACGGCATGCAGGCGCCCGTGTTCTCGGCTCCCGGCGCCTCCTCAAACACAACCACTCCGCGCCCGTGCCGAGGACTCGGATGCGGCCTGCTTTTGGATGCTGTGCTCCGCGTTTCAGACTGAGTGCGTTTCCTCGAAAATCCTTGGGACCGGTCAAGGATGCCCAGCCTGGACTACTACAATACTGTATGTGCACAGTACATGCGGCAAGCAGCAGATTGTGAAGATCGGGTTGGTTGGTTGGTCGGTTGGTCGTGGCCAGAACCTCGGTCCGATACTCACCTTTGAGCAAATGTCCCGAGGCCTGGCTAGATCCTGGACTTCTGTTCCATGAACACGCCATGTTGTTGCAATCAGCCTCATCGGGGGCCGGGGGGGGAAGAGGGGGGAGTCTTCACGATCACATCATCACATCACATCTCCACCATCCGCGTGTACATACATGCTACTGTCCCACCCAAGCAATAATGCCGCATCACACAGCGGATTCCCAAGGACCAGTGGCCAGGCGGCTGCTTGCACGACATTTGCTGGGGCCGAATGAAAAACGCCACACCTTATTATCTCCCGTTCGTTTGCAAGTACCATCACTCTTGCAGCAGCAAACCTTGTGACGCCCGGAGGAAAGGCCTTTTGAAAGCAGTGCTCCCAGGTCCTTTTCTCGCCCGAGGCCCGTAATGGTAGGTAGTAGCAGTTGGCAATTGCCAGGAGGCGAGGCGTGTTTGTGTGAGGGGGGGGGGGGGGGGGACGTGTCTGATGATACGCCAGGTGGGACGGGGAGGAATCAATCAGAGGTATGATGATGTCGGGAAAGAAAAGGATGTGGAATGAGACGAACAGAACGAGAAAGAAACGTAAAGGGGGTGTATCGCTATCCAGCCAGCCAGGAAATATGACGACGGGGGAAGGGCAGGGACATGATGTCAGAAAAGAGTACTACGTGAGAAGGTGAGCAGTAGGAGAACTGGGCAATTCATGTGCCATCCGCCAGTGTGTATCTATTTTATCTCGCCACCAAAAGTCCCCTTTGCCCCGAGTTAGCCGTCCTGGCCATGCTCCCTTTTTATGCTTCACTCACCCGTGTATGATTGTTAAAGGCGGTCACAGCTGCCGTGCTGGTAAGAGGCGACCCGACAAGAGCCCGGTGTCACTTCCAGCTTTCTTCAAATAGCCCGAGTAGAGTGAAACTGGAAGGAGTCCACGCCAATATAACAAGACTCGCCATGGCGGCCACGATGCGCTCAGACCTAACCATGAGGACTGGTCCCATGAAGTCCTCTGCCTAACGTTATACTGACTTGTCGTCCAATGCCGGCAGAGCCAACTACCCAGGCGTTCCCATGTGTTAACAAGTTCGCGGGCTAAAACGAAACCTGAGTTGCCAATAATCTAGCCTGCTGATACGGCATGAGATTTGTGGCCACTGCAGTCGCCTACCTCTTGAGGATCTGGACCTTATCTGGATGGCAGCATATAATCTCCCATTCGGCAGGCCTCGTCACTCATATTACCATCTAAGGTGATGGAACGGGCAGTGTGGTAATGCCACCCCTCAGCTTGTTCATATAATCTACCAGTATTGATGCTCCCGCCACCCACGCAACTATGCTTATGCGGTAAAACTACTCTACCATAACCAAAAGAGAACTTCACTTCCTCTGCTGGGCCTAAGAGCAGCAGCAACGCCCTCAGTCGCTTCCATCCGCCTTGCGACATATACTATAACGCCTCTCTTTATATCCAATCTCCCTCCTTCTTCCTCTCGTACACTTATATCCTCAACTCCCCCATGTCGCCGCCCATACTCCCCACCCCCATACTGGCGACGGCCTCCATCCCATCCGAGCCCTCCTTTCCGAAAGCCTGCCGGTACTGCAGCCCCGTTAGCACACGAACAACCTAATCATCAACCATGGAAGGGAGGAACGAGTAAGAACCTACCGCGAAAACAAAATTCACCACCAACGCCACCCCCAGCGCGGCACTGATCACCAACGGCCCCAGCAAGAAATCAAAGTCTTTCCCGCTCCGCTGGACAATCATATCGCGTCTCTTCACCACGGTCCAGTAACTCCACGCGCCCACAAACACCGCCACGCCCAGGAAAACCGCGCCCATAGCCTGCGCCAGCACATTCCCGCGCCCGCCACCGGCCGAGTACAGACTGACCGCCAACCCGCCCAGCAAGACACAAATGTGCTGCCACTTGAGGAAGGTGCGCTCGTTGGCGAGCCAGACTTTGGGCTCGATCTGCAAGGGCCCGGCGTTCTTGATCCACTCGGTCGGCTCGACGACGCCTGGCGGTAGTGACGCGATGCTCGCCTGGCGTTGGCGCGCCTCGCGCGCTTGCTTGGCCCGTGAGTACTTGGAGAGGGAGAAGCCTGGGAAGACGGACGAGAGCGTGCCGTAGTTGAGGGTGGTTTGATGTGGTGTTTCGGCGTTGCCGTCCTCGGCTCCCTGGGGACCGGGGTGGGTGCTCGGCTCGCCCGCTTCGTCGCCTCTGGGGAAAGTGGACGACCTTGGGGTTTGGGCAGCTGTGTCTGCTACAAGGCGGTCCGCGAGGTAGGATTTGGCGACCGGGGAGCTTCGGGAGGGCTTGTACGAGCCGAGTTTGGTACCGAGAAAGCTGCCAACGACTTGTTCGTTTTCGGCGCGCTGGGCGCGGCGGGATTCTTCCTCTTCAAAGGCTACTTGCGGGTCCTTGCGGATGTCGGTGTCGAGGTCGGATAGCCAGAAGGGAAGGCGATTGACGTAGTCTTCGAAGAGGGAGGCAGCGCCGTGGATGAACTTGGAAAAGCGCGGGCACGGGTGGACCAAGTGGGAGCCCATCAGTTCCTGAATCCAGGTGGGCCGCTTGCCGCGGTTGCTGTCTTCTTTCAGCTTGATCTCAAGAACCGCGTAGGGAAAGCGTGAGACCTCGCTCTGGTTGATGTTTTTGAACGGGTACGTCATATTGCTGTTGTCGATGTCAGCGCGATGCCACTCCTTGGGGTCGCGGCACGGCCGGTCCCGGTCGAGCGCGTCTTCGCGGATGAAGGCAATGTCGGTGTCGATCGAGATGCGGACGCGATCGTCTTGGGGATTCTGGAACGCCGTGCGCTTGTAGTTGGCCCTCACCATCGGCTGGAGCTTGTTCTCGCGGACAAACTCCCGGATGGTATCCACCGTGGACCGGAACTCGTCGACATCTTCAGCCTTCTGGCCCTGCCTCTCCATCTTCAGCGCCGACTTCTCCAGCTTGTACTCGCCGTCGAGAAACGGCTTGATGTACTTTTCCTTAATGACGAACCGGCGTTCCTCATTGCTGCCGTTGCCGTGCAGCATCTTTTGCTCAAAAAATATATCCGGCCGCGTGCTTAGCTGGCCGTACCATCGCAGCCGTAGCGACGACGCCTCCGTTTTCCGCTCGACCTTCTTCGAGTAGAGGTCGAACTTGGGGCTGTCAAAGTACAGCGATGTGATGGTGGGGTCCTGCTGACCGTCCACCTCCTTTGCGGACTGTTCGCTGTAGACCAACATCGGCAGCCGGCGGAGGATGTACGTCTTGACCTCGAGCAGGTTGTCTGGGTGGATCCAAAAGTTATGGGCCGTATACCTCTTCCCATTGTGCATCTCGGGTTGGCTGTCAGGGTCGAGCGGGTAGGCGTTGCTAGCCCCGGGCTCCTCACGCTGCTGGCGAATGGCAAAGTACATGAGGGACAGCTTGTTGAGCAGGGGCCAGTAGGCCTGGTCCGAGTTAAAGGGCCGCTTGGACAGGCTGACCATCATCATGGGGCGGATCTTGTAGCGGTCGCCGCGCTTCCGGTCATGTTTCTTAACAATCTTGAGGAAGCCGGTATAGTTGAGGTTGCTGTATTTTTGCAGCTCCTTGACCTCGTTCGTGATCGCATCGAGTGCCGCCTCGAGATCCTTGAGCTGTTGGGGGTCGGAATCCGTCTCTGGCCTGCCCTCCTCGGCGGTGGGTAGCTCCTTGAGCTTTTCAAAGGCGCTGTCGACACGGCGACGCAAGTCCTCGACCTTCTCAGCCTGGAACTCGGCGACCTTGTCGAGCTGCACATTGAAGATCTCGTCGCAGAAGCGGTTCTCGTCATCTTCGGTCCAGGGTTCGTCCTCGTCCTCTGGCTTGTCCTCGCGCAGAATGCTCTTGAGCTTGGCATAGTCGATGTACTTGTCCTTCCACGGCGGGTAGACCGATTGCCGGAGCGTCGTGCCAAAGCGCATCGTTGGGGGTTGGGGTTGGGGCTGCGGTTGTGGTTGAGCGGCTGGGACGGGTGCGTGTGACGGTGATTGATGTTGGATGGTGTAGTATGCAGTGTTGACGGAAATAAAGAAAAGACCAATAGTATATGTACGGCGTCGACAGGCCGACGACGTTCGTCAACAAGAACCAGCGCACATGGAAAGAGGAAAGATTATCTGCGGTTTCCTCTCGTCATCGCCGCTGCCAACCGACCCCACTCAAACGGCACAGATCCCGGAAACGCTCTCCACATGTACTGAGACCACCCCTGCCCGTTTGTTAGCCAGAGACTTGGACGCCGAGTCGCAGTGTATAATGACTACGCGACTACCTAAGCTGCAAGACACAGAATAGACATCTGAGCTACATACTAGCATCAGATCAGCTTTGGGCATAAGCACTAACGTATAATCTTCGAGTCAAATAATCG
The DNA here is from genome assembly GCA_023628455.1 of Chaetomiaceae sp. B2702. Classification (NCBI taxonomy): domain Eukaryota; kingdom Fungi; phylum Ascomycota; class Sordariomycetes; order Sordariales; family Chaetomiaceae; species Chaetomiaceae sp. B2702. The sequence goes on along the minus strand of JAMAKP010000004.1, from coordinate 268,361 downwards.
TGTTTTCTATGTGACGCCTTTACTATAAAGAACTTGTTTATCTTCTGAGCTCCCTCGCCAAGTACTCAGAGGTCGTTCGCATTGACCAATCGATGCCCCACGTGCGCCGCTCCGCAGGAAGCTGCAGATGCAGGGCCTGCCTGTAGCACGGTGCCAGCACTGCGGGAACCAACACAAAACATGGAACTTGCACCGTCAACACCGACATGACCTCGGAATATGGACAAAATATGAATATGATTGATTAGCATGATATAAACAGTCTCAGCACAAGTCATGTAAACTAAACCCCTTTGCTGCGCGCTACGCGATACAACTCCACGCCCCCCAAAAGAGACATCCCAGTGATTCCACCAAGCACAAGAGAACCCACAAGCACAAGAGAACCCACAAGCACCAGCGCCGAGTTCATGTCCGATGCATCATTATCACCACCATCACCATCACCGTCACCGCCGCCATCCAAATCCAAACTTCCCTGCTAAATCAATAGGACATGTAGGGGATGCATGTATGCTTATTTGCGGAGTGGTATCAAAGGCAAGAGCAAGAACAAAGCCATGCTATCGTAGATCCCCCCCTCATGTAACCGCACCCATGCTGTAGAAACGAAAAGAGAGAAAGAAAGAAGGAAAGAAAAAAACGGGGAAATGAAGAAAAAGCAGAGTAAAAGAAAGGAACAGTAGAAGGGAAAGGAAAGAAGAGAAGAAAAAGAGAACTCTCTTTTCGCTTATACGCCCCCCTTCCCCCCCATCTTATTACCCATGCCCTCCCCTACGCAGGAACGGCAACAGCTTGAGCAACCGCGGCAGCTGTAAACACCTCCTCAGCCGAGCGCTTGACAATGCCGCCCGTCACGGGCAGATTGGTGCACTTCTCGAGGTAGAGATCGACCTCGCGCGCCGCCTGGCGACCTTCGTTAATGCCCCTAAGAAACAGACAGACACATTAGCACCACTATGCGGTAGACAGACAGACAGACATTAAGGGGGGTTAGGGGTGTATGGAGGGCGCGTATGTGTGTGTGTGTGTGCCAAAACTTACCAAACGATCAGCGACTGCCCCCTGCGACAATCACCGGCCGCAAAGATGCCATCGACATTCGTGGCATACTTCCCGGGGGGCGTCTTGACGTTCTTGCGCGCATCCTTCTCGATCTCGTCGCCGAGCACCCTGCCCTCGGGCCCCAAGAAACCCATGGACAGCAGCACTAAATCCGCCGGGAAAAACTGCTGCGAGCCCTCAACCTTCTTCATGTCCCACCCGCCCGTGGCAGTCCGGGCCCAGTCCACCCGTATGGTGTTGATGCCCTTCACCCGGCCGGACCCGTCATCGACAAACTCCTCGGACATGATGCAGAACTCACGGGGGTCCTTGCCCATGTGCTTGCGCACTTCGGCGTGGCCGTAGTCGACGCGGTAGATGCGCGGCCACTGCGGCCAGGGGTTGTCGCTGGCGCGCTCCGGCGGCGGCTGCGGGAGCAGCTCAAAGTTGATAACGGATTTGGCCCCGTGCCGGACCGACGTGCCAATGCAGTCGTTGCCCGTGTCGCCACCGCCGATGACCACAACGTGCTTGCCCTTGGCCGAGATGTACGCGCCATCGGCGAGCTCCGAGTCGAGGAGCGACTTGGTATTCTGGTGCAAGAACTCCATAGCGAAGTGAATCCCCTCGAGCTCCCGGCCCTTGATGGGGAGGTCGCGGGCGACTGTCGCGCCGGTCGCGATAATGACCGCGTCGTTCTCCGCCTTGAGATCCATGAGCTGGATGTCCTCGCCGACAGCCACGCCCGTCTTAAAGTTGATACCCTCGGCGGCCATGAAGTCGGTGCGCCGCTTGACGATGCGCTTGTCGAGCTTCATGTTGGGAATTCCGTACATGAGCAGGCCACCGAGACGGTCGGCGCGCTCATAGACGGTGACGGAGTGCCCAGCCTTGTTCAGTTGATCGGCAGCGGCCAGACCAGCGGGTCCAGAGCCAATAATGGCAATCTTCTTGCCGGTGCGCACCTTGGGGGGGTTGGGGGTCATCCAACCCATCTCAAAGCCGCGATCAATGATGGCGCACTCAATCGACTTGATCCCCACGGGGTCCTCATTGATGCCGAGGACGCAGGCGCCCTCACAAGGAGCAGGGCAGACACGGCCCGTAAACTCGGGGAAGTTATTGGTCATGAGAAGGCGTTCCAGAGCGTCACGCCACTGGTTCTGGAAGACCAGCTCGTTCCACTTGGGGATGATGTTGGAAATGGGGCATCCGGTGTCCGACTGGCAAAAAGGGACACCGCAGTCCATGCAGCGAGCGGATTGGTACTTAAGCTCGTCCTCATCCAGCCTTTGAGACAGTTCAGCCCAGTCCTTGGTCCGCGTCTTTGCGTTGCGGTACTTCTCGGAACGTCGCTGGTACTTCATGAAACCCCGTGTCTTGTCCAAGACGAGCGCCTTCTTCTGGTCGGCCGCATCGTCTCGGACGCTCTCCTCGATGTCTTGGAGCTTGGCGCCCTGGTCTGCCTTCTTGGGAGCAGCGCTGGGGATGACAGGGAGGTTGTACTCGGCCCGCTTGACTTCAGCCGCCTTGGCTGCCTCCTCTGCGAGGACGCGCTTGTAGTCCACAGGCAGGACCTTGACAAACCGACGAAGCACACGGTTGAAGTCGACCAAGATGCGGGCAGCAAGCTCAGACCCCGTGTAGTGGTGATGATCCTCGATGAGACCGCGAAGATAGGCGACTTCATCGGGATCATCGACGCCACTGATCTCAACCATCTCCATGTTGACCTTGGTAGAAAAATCCCGGTTAAGATCAAGGACGTAGGCAATGCCGCCGGACATACCGGCCGCAAAGTTACGGCCAGTGCTGCCAAGAATGACCACGCGGCCGCCAGTCATGTACTCGCAGCCGTGATCACCAACGCCCTCAACGACCGCGGTGGCACCCGAGTTGCGCACCGCAAACCGCTCAGCGGCGACACCACGGAAGAAGCAGGTCCCAGCCGTGGCTCCGTACAAGCAGACGTTGCCAATTAGGATGTTCTCCTCGGCCTGGAAGACGGCAGACCTCGGTGGGTAGATGATTAGGCGGCCGCCGGATAGGCCCTTGCCGACATAGTCGTTGGAGTCGCCCTCCAACTCCAGCGTAACACCAGGGGCGAGGAATGCGCCGAAAGACTGACCGGCAGAACCCTTGATGTTGACATGCACAGTATCCATGGGCAACCCGGCTTGGCCGTACCGTTTCGAAATCTGGTATGAAAGAGAAGCGCCCATGGCGCGATCCGTATTGACGATGTCACACTCGATACGAGACGGTAGGCCCTTGTCGAGAGTCAACTCGGCCTCCGAGATCAGTTTGTTATCTAGGCGGACATAGAGGCGGTGATCCTGCTTGCGGACGTTGAAGGTCGCAACACCCGGCCGCAGCTTGTGCGCAGGGGTGAGGATGAGCGACAGATCAATGTTGGAGGTTTTACTGTTGCTCTTGATGTCATCGCGGACCTTGAGAACCTCGGCATGGCCGATCATCTCGTTGACCGTCCGGAAGCCGAGCCTGGCCATAATCGCACGGAGCTCGTTGGCGACGTAGTAGAAGAAGTTGATGACATGCTCAGGCGTGCCAGTAAACTTCTTGCGGAGTTCCGGATCTTGGGTAGCAATCCCAACAGGGCACGTATTGAGGTGGCACTTCCTCATAATAATACACCCCATGGCAATCAAAGGAGCTGTAGCAAAGCCCCATTCCTCGGCCCCAAGCAGACATGCGATGGCCACATCGCGACCCGTCCTCAGTTGACCATCGGTCTGGACGACCACACGCCCGCGCAGGTCGTTCAGCACCAGCGTCTGGTGCGTCTCGGCGAGACCCAACTCCCACGGCAGGCCGGCGTACTTGATCCCCGTCCAGCGGGACGCACCAGTGCCACCGTCGTGACCCGAGATGAGGATGTGATCCGCCTTGGCCTTGGCGACACCCGACGCGACGATGCCGACACCCGTCTCCGACACCAGCTTGACCGACACGCGCGAGCGCGGGCTCGAGCATTTGAGATCATAGATGAGCTGCTTCAAGTCCTCGATCGAGTAGATGTCGTGGTGCGGCGGCGGGGAGATCAGGCCGACGCCAGGGGTGGAGTGGCGGGTCCGGGCAATCGACTTAGACACCTTGTGGCCGGGGAGCTCGCCGCCCTCGCCAGGCTTGGCACCCTGGGCCATCTTGATCTGGAGCTCGTCCGAGTCCGCTAGGTAGGCGGACGTGACGCCGAAGCGACCGGAAGCGACCTGTTTGATGGCCGACCGCATAGTGTCACCATTGGGCAACTGTTGTGAGCGTTCCGGGTCCTCGCCACCCTCACCCGTGTTGGACTTGCCGCCGAGTCTGTTCATGGCAACAGCTAAGGTAGAGTGGGACTCCATCGAGATAGAACCGTACGACATGGCACCAGTGCAGAAGCGCCGCACGATCTCAGTCCACGACTCGACCTGGTCAATCGGGATAGGCTCGCGGTCGTCGTACTTGAAGTCGAGCATGCCGCGGAGGGTGCAGGCCTTGATCTGCTCATACTCAGATAGGGAGTAGGCCTCGTACGACTTGTCGTTCTTGTTGCGGACCGCATCCTGGATGTTGGCGATGGACGCGGGGTCATTGATGTGCGCCTCACCGCCATCGCGCCAGTGGTACTCGCCTGATTCGGGGAGACCCGCGACGGATACTGTCTGACGCGAAGGGAAACCGCGCTCATGGAAGCGAAAGGCATCCTCGGCGATGAGTTCGAAGGTGACACCCTGGATGCGGGACGCGGTTCCGCGGAAGCACCGTTCGACAACAGTGTCATCGACACCAAGAGCCTCAAAGATCTGAGCGCCCTTGTAGCTGGCAAGGGTGGAGATACCCATTTTGCTCATGACCTTGAGGATACCACCGTCACAAGAGTGCTTGTAGTTGTGGATAAGTGCCTCGTCCGAGAGCTTCTTCTTGATTAACTTCTCCCGATTCAGCTTCAGAATGCATTCCATGGCGAGGTAAGGGTTGATAGCGTCCACACCGTAGCCGAGGAGGACACACATGTGGTGCACTTCGCGGGCCTCGGCGGTCTCGACGACAAGCGCAGCCATGGCCCGCCACTTATTAGAGACAAGATGGTGGTGGACCATGCCAGAAGCAAGCAGAGCCGAGACTGCAACCCGGTCCTTGGATGTGTTCCGGTCGGATAGGACGATGATGCGGTCCCGAGCCTCGATGGCGGCCGTGGCTTCTTTGCAGATGTAGTCAAGGTGTCTGATGTAACCCTGAACGCCCGCCTTTTTCGGAAAGGTAAGGTCGATAGTCTTAACGGTCCACTCGGGGTAGAGAGTTGACATGTTCTTCATCGCGTTGAACTCCTCAATGGAAAGGATGGGGCTGGGCAAGAGAAGCCTCTCGCACTGGGATGAGTCCATCTCAAGAAGATTGCCCTGAGGACCAACATAGCACTCCAGAGACATGACGATCGACTCGCGAATCGGGTCAATGGGTGGGTTTGTAACCTGGGCGAACAGCTGCCGGAAATACTCGTAGAGTAGCTTGGGTGCATCCGACAGGCACGCTAGAGGGGCGTCGTTGCCCATGGAACCAAGCGCCTCTTTCTCGTCCGAGGCCATGGGGGCAAGCAGCAAGCTGATCTGCTCAAATGTATAGCCAAAAGCATGCAGCAGGGGGTCCTCTTGCACCCTCGATTCGTCAGGCTTTGCAGCCAGAACGATGTTTTCGCTCTTGGACAAGACGTCCAAGACAGCGGGCATCCTGATGAGGTTCTCGTCAAGCCAGGCCCTGAACTCATGCCGGCTCGAGACGGCGGTCTTTAGCTCGCTATCGTCAATGATGCGGCCAGCTTGCGTGTCAACGAGCAGCATGCGGCCGGGCTGCAGCCGGCCCTTCTGGACGATCCGCTCAGGTTCGACAGGAATGGTGCCAACCTCGGAGGCGCAGATGATGCGGTCATCATCCATGACATAGAAACGGCAGGGACGCAGACCGTTGCGGTCGAGGTTGGCACCGCAGAACCTGCCATCGGCAAAGGTGAATAGGGCAGGACCGTCCCAGGGCTCCATCTGACACGCAGCCCACTCGTAAAATGCGGCTTTTTTGGGATCCATCAAGGTGTTCCCTTGCCAGGCCTCGGGAACCATCAGCATGACAGCCTCTGGGAGGGAGAGCACGCCATTGATGGTGAGCAACTCGAGCACGTTGTCAAAAGCAGCCGAATCGGAACCGCCATCTTCGACGACCGGGTACAGTAACTCCAACTCGTCACGGAAAAGGTCGGATTGCATGACACCTTCACGGGCACGCATCCAGTTCTTGTTACCGCGGAGAGTGTTGATCTCACCTAACGAGATAGTCAGCGCCAGATTATCCATATCGCGGGGCCGATCTACTGCTTACCATTGTGAGCCGCCCACCGCAGGGGTTGAGCACGATCCCAGGAAGGGAACGTGTTGGTGGAGAAGCGCGAGTGCACGAGGGCAAAATGAGCCTCATAGTCGGCATTCACCAAATCATGGTAGTATTGGTAGACCTGAACTGGTGCCAGCTGCCCCTTGTAGACAATATTCTTGTTAGAAAGGGAGCAGATGTAGAACCAGTTCTGAAGCCCAACAGTATGGGTGGCCCGCTTCCGGAGGACATAGAGCTGCCTCTCAAACTGCTTCTCATCAAATTTCTCCAGATCTGTCGCCTCAGGAGCGTTACCAGCACCGTATGCAGACTGTAGCACGACGAACGGCTGCAGGATGGTAGGCTCTCTAGAGGCGGCGGCGGGGCCAAGTAAAGAAGAGTCCACAGGAGGCGCTCGCCACCCCAGTACCCTCAGGCCCAACGACTCGGCAATCTCTTCCAACTGCCGCTTGGACTCGTGCGTCGTTTCCTCATCAGGCTTGAAGAACAGATTCCCCACAGCATACTGCCCCTGGGGAGGAAGCTTGATACCTTCCTCACGCTCAAAGTTCTTGATGAAGAACCTGTGGGGAATGGATGTCATGACACCTGCACCGTCGCCATCTCGAGCATCGGACCCCACCGCACCGCGATGGGTCATGTTGCAAAGGAGGTTTCGCGCTACAGAGGTTAGCTTCCCGGCAGTCACACCAAAGGGCGAAGAGAAGAAGCCTACCATCGCTGACAATCTTGTGGCTAGCCTTGCCCTTGATGTGGCTTCCGATTGTTAGCGCAATAGCTCTGTAGCGAGGTGGTGGATCAGGCACTTACCAAGCAAAGCCTACACCGCAGGCATCTTTCTCGAGAGACGGGTCATACAGTCCCCTGGGGAGCGGCAGGTCAGTAATTGCGCTATTACGGACGGTGCATGACGGGAAGACACATACTGCTTCACCGGGAGGGCGCCCGCCCACGAGTCGTTATTCTCCGTCTGGTACTCATAGGGATGGTATTGCTCTGCTTCGGCCTCAAGGTGCAGTTGTCGGTCATCGAAGTCCTCGGCAACCTTGGTGGCGCGCATGCTAGGCAAGCCTGTTTAATAGCGACGCCTGCACGGGGTATCGTCAAAGCGCTCGTGGTGATTCTTGCTGTGGAGGTCGAAAGTCTGGTACAAACAGGCGGGTATCGAGGTCGGTGAAACGAAAGAGCGATCTAAATAAACAAGATGTTAGCCCCACCCACTCAAGTGCGACGGATCAAATGAGCCCTGATATCTGGGGCCAGTGTTAGGCATAATGACGTGAGGTCCTGTGGTCGGGAATGGAGGTCCAGCGGACCCCTCCTCGCCCCGGTCACACAGAAGGCAACCAGCCTATGTGGAGGAATAAAGATGCGGCGCCTTGAAGATCAACGCGGAAAATACAACTGTCGGTGGAGCATGGACTGTCGGGGTACTGGGGTAGCGAGGAGACGCCTTGTGCTCCTATCCGGCCATCTAGGTTTGCAAAGAAACTCCGGCCAGTAGTTACCCGGCTACCTTGCGGAGTAGCTCACAGGCAACGGATAGAGGGCGCTCCCACTATCTAGCCAATCCCACCGTTCCCATGCGGGTCCAAGTCGCTGGCCATGTGCTAGAGCTGCCGTGGAGATACAAATCGCCTTTGTTCTGACCAGCGTGCTGTAACACCGCCAAGTCGCACAGTGCCATGCTAGGCCTCGCCCACGCAGGAGAAAAGGTTCGCTGAGTACTGATAGCTCCCGATAACCTTGCGGGCCACACCAGGATTGTGATGCAATGGACAGCTGCTGCAGCCAACCAATTCCGAGCCGTGCCCACTCGCGGTGCCCCAATTCGACGCGGGATGACGACAGGTCGATTGCTCGGCGCCTTATCGTGCCCATGTGGTGAGGGGTCCTCTGATAGGACGCGAGGTTTGATCCGTGGTGCCCGTGCGCGAGACAATGTTGCAATCTGCTATTCTTCAAGTAGCCAGCTTGTTGTTGGCTGTTTGAGAGAAAACCCAGAGGATGCTATTGCGTGTGTAGGGCGGCACGTCGTGGTGACTCGCTGAGGCGAAAGGCGGGGGGAATACAAGTGGGGGAATGAGCCCCCACCAAAACCACGCTGTTGCGTTGCGTTGCGTTGAAAGCACATGCCAATCCAACATGTCCTGTCCCAATCCGGAGGGCTGGCCAAAAAGCCGTTGCGTGTCTCCAAACCATCCATTTGCGTGGTATGCTTGTGTTGTATGCTGCCGCCATGGTCGTTGAATTATAAAAATCGATCGAGAATCGGTAGAAGATTGCTTGCGTCGTGCTGAGGTTCAACACTGCATCGCCCAGCATGTGGAGATGGGCGATTTCAAAAGGACCCAGAACCATGGGCCAGCCCCGCGTTGGTTTGTACAACCACCTGAAGGTTGTGCGGCTTGTCGATGTGCCTCATGCCTCAAGGCTTTTTTTTCGGGTCGAACGATGTAGGATCCATGCAGAGACAGGTTCATCGGGGCACGATGGGACGTATTTTGTCTTCCGCGGGAGGTGTGTGCGAGAGGAAGAGGAAAGCCAACTTACAGAGGAGATTGACCCGACTACAACTCTTGAGCAGAATCGCTAGCACGATGTTTGCTAGAGTAGACTCGGGAATGAGGGCGGCGCCGATGCCGGGTTGGTGAGGCGGGAATTCGTGAAAGAGAAAGAGAGGGGAGAAAGGAACTGGGCGACTAGGGGAGGGTAGTGACAGAGCCTTTTATGGCCTAGCGAACGGGTGACGCAAGTGTCAAACGCGCCTAGAAAACCCCGAGAGGATTTGGGCAGTCGGTTTGTCAATTGGGCCGGCCACCAGAAGCGGAGCAAAACTGGCCAAGGCAAGCTGTGAGTTGGGTTGCAGGTACTGTAAAAAGTGGAAAGACCTCTCTCCGGCAGTGGCATGTGTTCTACACAGAACGTGATGCTTGCCGGGCGGCGCATGGGTGGGGGAAACGTTGGTGTGGGCTATTCGCTCAGTGCCGCCTTCAATCATTGCAGGCCCCCCCCCCCGTGGTCTGACTATCCATCGCAGCCCCTTCTCCAGAATACGGGGTCACGACCAAAGGGGACAAAATAATGGATACCGTAGATTACCTGGCGTCTGAGAAGAATTGCCAAATTGTAGCTTGCCCGCCACCTATCACCTATAAGAAATCCGTACGTGCATGGAAGCTACCGAGAACCGACAACCTCGGCCAGACCAAGGGCCGGCACATCGGGCACACATAAGACACGCGATGAAATTCCCAGCAGCCCTCATACCTAGTCGTTTGCTTATAAAGCCCTAAATATGACTTTAATGACTGGAAGTGTCAAATGGACTAGATAATTCCATTGACGGAAACCATCTTGACTCGTTTGTTCATAGGCTTTGCATAGAGCATGTACATACAGTACTAAGTACGCATGGCCAACACTGTTCAGCATGGAAAGGTTTGGCCCCAGTCTATACTAAAAAGTCTCCCTCTCAATTTACCAAGATGGAGCCATTACAGCTTGCCAATGGCTAGGGTTCATTGAGCAAAACATAGCATTATCCGCTGTTGAAAGGAGAGAATGTTTCGAGTTTGGCTTCACGAATGCACCCCACATTGGTGCTGCATCTTGCATGTCCAAGATAGGCTAGCCTAAGATCCGCAAGCGTGGTCTGCATGCGACCAGCATCTACCCCTGCCATGCTGGAGACCGGGGTAAGAAGTTGGAGGTCAACTTCTGCAGCCTCAGCCAATCAATGCAAATGCTTTTCAAAGACAAGCCGATGTCGCCTGTCCAGGCGCCAAAACAGGAGGCATACCGTCTAACTGTGTACAGTACATACTGCCCGCTACGCTAGTAGTATTCAGAAATTGCCTGGGTCTTCCATTGATCTGACACGATATTGATGAACCACACAGAGTAACTCAGCAAGCCAAAGGGACGAGTTTGGGATGCGAGCGCTGAGAGAGCGAACCTACTGCTCATGTGTCAGAATGTTACCCCAGTCAAAACAAGCTGCAGATCTCGCCTCATATCTGTCTTTTGCTCTATTTATGCTGGATGTGAGAAATCGTGCTTGGGCGAACAGGAGGGGCAGATTATCATCTTGGCCGTTTTTCCGACCTAGAGTTTCACAACCGCCGTAGCTCACCAACTCCCGGATTCTGTGGGCACAGAATAGGCAAGACAGCACGAGGCGAGACGCGGGCTACCTCCAGTAAGCCAAAATGCTGCAAAAAGTGCCAGAGCGTCGCGGGAGCGCTTCATGTTCATCTTTTATCCAGTCTAGGCAAAGTTTCGGTTGTTGAGTAATGCTGTGGGAAGGGTGTTGTAAAAGAATTATCAAGACGTAAGATACAGTTCGCCAATCACATCGCCCATTTCACAGCCTCCACTACCCTTATCTTGCATCAGCGGGGCAGCCTTGCCGCGCCCAGCCTATGGAAGCATGGGGTGGCTGCGGGGCTGGCTTGCGATCGCCTTACGCACAGACGTCACGGTGCCAAGACCGGGAACTTGGCACGAATGCTTGGCTTTTTGGCCACCCAGAAACCGAGGAAGAAACAAAGCCGAACTCCAGGTTGGTGGGGTACATGACCCAGGTCCACAAGGAACGCTTACTATGTACAATATGTAGGAGATGCCGGGTCGGAGAAACGGTCAAGTCGCATGATGCGGCGGCACTGGGCTCGCTGCGTGAACAGCTTACGCAAGTACGTGTTCAGGGCCCCAGGGCAACTGGCTGGGGAGAGTTCTCTAGAGAATCCTAAAATTAATTTGTCTTTGTTTCTCTCGCTCAATGCCCAGGCCAGGCAATGCGTTTCACGGTGGAGGGGTATGATAACAGAAACGGCAACAGCGCCGTTTGACTGCAATATATCACTCCACTTCGTGGGGGCTCGCCGGGTGTCTGTATGAATACACGCGGGCTGGCCTTGACTCTCCGATCTCCCTGCGGCTCTCGGCCAACTGAGATCCACATTCTGAAGCTGCACAGGAAGAGCCATCCTATTGCACTGTTTCCGCGGACGCCACAGCGCTGCCGCAGGGTCTCGTAAATGAGCTGTTGTCACCAGCTGACCGGTATCGGTGTCGCGCGATTCTTAATTGGCCTTCAAGCCAGACCGCTGGTAGCCACAGCGATGATCATGCTCGGCCGGTTGCAGTGCTCAGCCGGGGTGACAACGCCGGATCTGAAGAAGTTGCTGTCCAACTTGACAGTTGAGCCTATGTAGACGCAAAATGAATAGGCCGAAGCAGTTCCTCGGAAGACAGGCCCGGAAGCTGCCCAGCGTAGTCGGCGCATTGGGCCATGCCCTGTTGTTCGACGATGCTTCCGAGAAATTCCGAACATGGATCATTAGCGTGGGTGGGCACGAGAACTGGCCTCGCCTTCATCAGGGACTTCCGTCTCAGGACGCCTCCCTTGGATGCAGACAGGGGCAAGGTACCTACACAGTAGGCAACACGGCAACCAACACAGGCACTCAATGCTTCGACGTTGCAGACGCCTGTTCCCGATTACCTTATAGAAACCGAAATCCCCGATGACAGCCTCGGGAATTAGCGACCCCTGGATCCCGCGGCTTGGGGAAGAATGCCCCGGGAATGGGCAACTTGAACACCTGGTAAATGCACACACCCAGGCTTCCACGTTTCCTCTGCCGTTGACCAGAGGCTGCTGGAGACTGATTGTTCGTTGCGCCTTTGTACTGGCCTCGAGCGGGGCCGGAGCAACCTCGAATTCGTCTATGTGCATTGCACCCTCCCCGGGGACCTACCTACCTAACCCCGGACAGACGCAAGCAGATTGGGCCGTCGGCTACATGTTGCTGGTAAATTCCGGTGGACAAAATGGCTGGAAACCTGGAGCATAGCGAACTTCAAGATACTGTAACTACCTACCTACCTATGTACAAGGGAATGTACTTCAAATGGTCCCGCCCCAACCCACCCAACTTTTGGCATGGGTTTCCTATTACGCAAGTGACCCCTGCTTCCAAGTATCGTCGTGCACGGTCCATATCGCGGCAGAGCAGATGGTGGGGTGAACTTTCGCACAGAGCCAAACCGCATTCAGGAGCTTCACAGGCATTGATTTCTACGTCGTCAACTGGCAACAACCTAAGACGCGGCAGCCTGCTGCTTGCATAAAGATTAGCACGTGCAAACTGTAGGACTACTAGGTGTAAAGCGCATGGCCCCCGCCCAAACTCCCCAACTTTGCGTCTTTGACAGCAGTTTCCGACCTCGCTTTGCTCTCCGAATGAGAAGCCGAATTTCGAAAACCAACACGGCCAAACTTAAACTTCATAACCAGGACCAACCTCAGCAAAAACCATGTTTTCCACACTCCCAGACCTTATTCCGCGGGATGTAAGTCCACATCCCAGCTTCCAGCCCGCCCTCCGCCGCCCAGCAACCAACTAACCTCCACCCCCGAAACAGTCGCACTCCCTCTGGTACACATCATCGCGCAGCCCCTCCCTCCCACATCACCTACACGACAACTCTCTAAACACCCTCGACAACCACGCCGCCGTAGCCACGAGGCCTCCCGCAACAACAGCCGCCAACCCAACCCAAAACACCCCCGCCCCAAACCCAACCACCACCAACCCCCGCCAAGGCGGCGGCGGCAACGCCCACCACCAATCCGCGAACTTGACCGCCCAGATAATAGACCGCTCCCTGCTCGGCCGACTGCAAGCAGAAGAGCAGCTCTTTGAGCGGCGCCGCGCCGCCGTCACAAATCTCGGCAGCGGCTGGCTGAAGCCGCCGGGCGTGACCAAGACGTTGTTTCAGATGCGCGAGGAACGGCGCGAGGCGGAGGAGCACGCCGAGGCGATGCGGCGCGAGATGCTGGCGCAGGAGCTGGCAGAGGCGGCGGAGGCCGAAGCGGAGGCGGCTGCTGCTGCTGCTGCTGCCGCTGCGGGGGGGGAACAAGACATGGGGGGGATGGAAGGGGAAGAAGAGGAGGGGGTGGATTTGGATGCGGATATTCCGGATGGAGATGCCGGGTCGGGGTTGGGGTTTGGGTCTGATGGGAGTGGTAGTGATGAGGATGAGGAGGAAGAGGATGAGGAGGATGAGGAGGAGGAGGATGATGACGATGATGATGAGGAAGAGGAAGCAGAGAGGAGGAGGATGAGAGAAGAGGAGGGTTTGAGCGAGGAGGAACGGCAGTATCGGCGTGAAATGCGGGAGGAGCTCGAGCGTGAGCAAGCATTGGAAGCGCGGAGGCGCGAGGTTCTGCGGCGCAACGACGAGCAGATCCGCCGGCTTGAACGTCAGAATAATGTCCTCAGGTTTGATGACGGCCTCAGCGATCTCAGCGAAGAGGAACGAAGTCAGATGCTGAATGAGGAGGACCTCGTCAGAGTGCAGCCCACGCCGCTAGAGGCGCACACGCAAGTCCCGGCCGGCCCGGATATGAATATGGATGCGGACTTGGACGACGACATCCCCGAGGCAGAGAGCGGCGGCTATGAGCACACCGACTCTGGGGCCTCGCTTGACAGCGATGAGGATACCCGTGATCTCAGCTATGCCCGCAGTTCACGGGTACTCCACCATAGGAGCAGTCTCCGGCGGAGTGAGGGGCCGAGGTCGAGCCTTGATATCAGTGGGCTCTTGTCAAGGGACGGGAGTAGTATCATGGGGACGAGCCCGCATGTGCGGAGGGGCATGTATTAGGATTCAGGCATGGCCAAAACGAGACGGATGAGTCGGATTGTAAGAAGGCATGATAGATACCCGTATTCATAAAACGTTGGTGGTGGTCATTATATATTTATCACGGTTGGGGGCGCATAAGAAAGGCAAATACCATGTTTAGCATTACAACATTCGTATCAAAAACCCGGCCTCCTTCATGACCGCATGCGAGTGTATTAATACAACATCAAGCCAGCCGGCAGTACCCAAACAAGCCAAATGTATGCTTCCCAGACTCCATGCGCCAATGCAGTCAGTTCCCCCAGGCTGAGAAAGCGACCGAATCTAATTGAGGCTTATGATAAACCCACCAAGCAACACCTCTCCCCTCCCTTAAAACAGCCAGACGTAAGTAAACAGGAAGATGACGGCCGCAAAGAAAGCCAGCCACACCCTCCAGCCCACACCCGTCCGCTCCGCCATAACAAGCATCCTGTTCATGGTCCTGCCCAGCCGCAGCCGTGTGTGGTCAAAGCCTTCGTTCATCTTTTCCGCCAGGGCTGACGAGTCGCGGATTTCGTCGCCGATCGCTACCGTCATCTAGTCAAGTAAGGTCAGCTGATGATTCCATTTGCAAAATGGAAGCGCGGTGGTGCAAAAGACTGACATCCTTCAACAACCTGACCTTCCCCATAATTCCCTCTACCTGCTGATCATTCTGGCTCTCGAGCTCGTTGAGCACCGCGTCGCTATACTGGCCTCTGTGTGGTCCCAAACCCTCGGTCAGCCTTCTTCCATTTCTTTCCCCTCGTTGCTCCGCCCGGAGGCTCTGAACGAGTAAGTAGGTTGGAAAACATACTTCCGATTAGGCGTAGCGGGCCTGAACCCCCGACTCTCGGCGGCCACGCCCAGGTGACTACTTCCGCTTGCGCCGACGCTGCTTGGTTGGTATCCGCCGTAGCCGTACCCGCCGCTAGGTTGTTGTGGCTGGTGTTGGCGGCTGGGGCTGGCCGTGGCCGTCCTGCCGCCGGCGCCCGTGTAGCCTTTGAAGAGGTCGCTGCGCGAGTCGCGCTGGTGGAGGGAGGAGGAGCCGAATCTGTGAGGAGAAGAGCCATGGCGTTAGTGATGCTGTTTCTTGTGTAGAGCGAACGTGATTTGAGGGGCTGGAGGGTTGCGGCGGGTGTGGGTGATGAGAACGTCGATTGTCGGAGCTGTTGCTGTCGGGGTGAGAAGGTTCGGGACGTCGACGATCGAGGAGCTATGTTGGGTGTCATGTATAATCGGCGTGCGCTTGCGCGAGCGATGCGACTCGGTGTTGTATGTGCAATCGGCCTCCTATCGCATCCAATGCGATCCGTCCGATGATGACAACGAAACCAGATTTGGGAACAGTAGGACTTACCGAGATGCCATGTTGTGCGCGTCTGGGTAAAAAGGCGATATTATGCAGATTATAATCTTTCTTCCATGGCGATGTGGCCGATGCTGCAAGGAAATACAGAAAGCGTGACAGCCGTAAAGCGTTCGTCGATGTTGCGGTAATGTGGACACAGCTCAGGGCCGCCTCTTTGTTGGCCTTTTGCTCAAGAAATTTGGGCGGTCGAGATTGGCCAATCCAGGTTGCCGACCGCCACTCCGGGGCAACGTCAAGGGACTCAATCTGGACCTCGAGGATTTACTGCCAATCACTGAGCTGGGCCCCTGGCTGGTATGTCTGTTCAATTCGAAATCAAGCCTAGGATCCAGCAGGATGTGGGATCCATGTAAACAACGGCCTTGGGAGAGCTCAGAGTGGACCGCGCGATTGCAGTGAACCAGGGTGGCATGTCGCATGAACTTCGTAGATGCGAACATCGGCCCGCGCACCAATATGAAAACGAGACTCCAAGTCATTAACGATTTCGAGCGCATGTGCTCTGCTCATTGATGTGGCTACCATAACCATAAATACCCATGAATGCAATCAATTTCATTGCGAGCGCAAGCGCCCAGGTATGGGGGATAGCCTTTCATATCGCGCCACCCAGTATTTGGCTCACGAACCGTCACAACTGCTCGCTTCCACCCAAACCAGCTGAATATTAGAATACCCAGCATGGTGCAGGTTAGCCATACCCATTCGTATATCATGTCCCTTCGTCGTCACGTTACTCCGTCGCAGGTTCCTCGACGGCTTGGGTGGGGCGACCCTAGTCCTCGTCCATCTTGTCATCCTCGACAAAGTCGTCATCGTCGTCCTCGTCCTCGTCGTCATCAGGAGGGTTCTCCTGGGCGGCCTTGGCGAAGTCAATCACCTTGCCGCGAGTGCGACGGCCAATAACGTTGTCGAGGTCGATCGCCTCCATGTTGTCATCGTCGGCTGCAGGGTGGTCAGTTGGCCGGTGTAGAAGGGTTATTGTGGTAGAATTGGCATACCAGCTTCCGGCTCCTGTGCAGAATATTGTTAGCGACTAGATTGAACTGTAAACTCGGTGGTGTTTCGTGATGCGATTGCGTGCATGAACCTACCTCTTCAACATCCTCCTCCTCCTCCTCCTCCTCCTCCTCATCATCGTCGTCGTCATCTTCAGCCATGGAGGTATCCTCGACGTGCTGCTCAGCCGCCGGGGTCTTGCCCTTGCCCTTCACATCGGCCATGGCGGCGCCGTTCGCGGGGTTAGTGGCAGACATTGGGTCGGTGGAGTCGTTCTCGCTAATAATCGTGTGTGCAATTCGGTGTGGTCTGCGGGAGACGGATATTTTCTGGTGTTGGGTTGTGTGTTTTGGAGATGGAAAATCGCCCAGAGAACGCGGAAGTAATCGAGCGGGGGACTGGACTTCAGGTTGGGGAGAAGGAAGGGGAAGAGGAAAAAAAAGAAACAAGTGCGCGCTGATGAGGAAGGCCAGGAGGGTGTTCGACAAACCTTCCAACACAACACAAGCGGTTGTGGGGCACGAATCGAGGTGGTTCGGGCCGGTAACCACTGGCAACCAGCTGACAGGGGCGGGCGAGCTGAGCGTCTCAAACTGCCAAGCGCTCTGTGCGCACTTGATGCTAGCCCAAGGACGGAAGACAGCTGTTGGTATCGAGGACATTGGTAAGAGACAAACTGAAAGAAAAACGATGCGAACCTGACGAGCGGCTTGTCTAAGGATCGATGAAGATGGCGCACCCAAATAGAGAAAGAGGCGGAAGTGCAAGCAAGAGATACTCCCCCTACCTTAGCACATCACAGCGAGCAAATCTTCACCCGCCTCGAATATGAAAAACCTAAGGAATTGATATACTCAGACGTAAATGCAGGCAGGTAATCCCGTCTATTACTTTTCATCTCCGCCCCCTCCCGAAAGCAACAAAAACGCCCCGATAGCCAATGCCCACCAGTACCTGCGATCGTTAGCATCCCACTCCCAAAGCAACCAACAGGCCTCCTCCTCGGTCTCAGTCCCAGGACAGAGTAGGCAACGTAAAAGAAAAAAAAAAAAAGAAAGAAAAAAGAAGAAGAATAAAAGGGAAAAAACACATACTTTTGAATAAACGACTTCTCCCCCTCCTCCGTCACTTTTCTCCCCTCAGGGCTCAGCACAACCGGCTTCCCCAGCGCGGGCTGGGCGCCTTGCTCCGTCCGCACCACAAACGCCTGCGGCCCAAAGTCCCGCGTCACGCCCGCATCAACCGCCACGCCGCGGCACGTCACGCCCAGGTAGTTCCCTTCTCCGTCGAGCGACACGACAAAGTGGGGCGCGTAGCCTTTCGCGAAGTTCTCCGTCGACGCGACCGACGTCGACGAGATCCAGCTGCCGTGCTCGTAGAGGCCGATGCGGACGAGGTTGGTTTGGTCTGCTTCCGGGAGTTCGGGTGCCGAGTAGCTGAGGACTTCTGCTACTACTGCTGCTGCTGCTGTTGTAGAGTCTTCTGGATCGGTGGAGGAAGGTTGGTCGGGGATTGCGAGCTCGGCGAGGAGGGAGGGGGGTGTGGATGGACTGGTTATGGGTTGGATGTAGATTGATGCTGTCCTGGCTGCGTCACTTGCGCTTGCGAGATTTACTGTCGCGGCAAGGAGCACCGATACGAGAGTTGGGAGCCTCATCTTATTTCCGTCGGCGCGTAGTCGGCGGGAGTTGGCTGAGGTTTCTGGTCGTGGATGGAAACTGTCCAAGCCAATTGCGACGGGAGGTTCAAAGAAGCTTGCTGCAGTTTGGACTTGGCGGCCTGACCCACCATCTCAGCTGGCCCCTGCAGGCCATGGAAACTACACGGGTTATAGTGGCTTCACTGGCTTCAGACCTCACCATCCGCACTGTATCCTCAAAGCGTTTTTATATTTATATTGGCACATTATCAAGCAGTTGCTCGGTCCCAAATCAAAACGTTCTTTCCGAAAAGTCAACATTGTGATAGCGACATATAGAATGTTTCTGGCACGGCAACGGCAACGGCAACGACAACGGCAACGGCAACGGCAACGACAACGGCAACGACAACGACAACGACAAGGGCTTTGCGTTCAGAATTCCCAGTATTGACTAGCAAGACCAAACACCTGACATTCTTTGGAAATGTGTGCGAGTTCCCTGTCACGCTATCTCTACCAGACCAAGACGTATGTACAGACCCAGCCAGGAACTTGTACTCCTACAAGTCCTCCATGCTCATAATCCACGTTGATGACTGCTATCGCGCAGTCTCTTTCAAAACCGAAAGATCAAAGTAAATTCCAACCAAACTCCGCTCCATGTTCCCCCATGCTAAATCCGCTCTGGCTCCATGCACCCATCCGGACTGTTCTCTTTTCCACAGGCGGATGCCCTCACTGCATTTCATGTCGTTGGCTTTGAAGCTCCAGAAACTTCGATGCTATGCGCCACCCGGTGTGGTCCCTTGGTTCGTGTGTCCCGACGCCTCCGTTCCGTCACCCGACAGGTACACGCGTGTTTCTTCGACCGCGTCGTCGTCGTCGAGTTCGTCGCTATCATCTATGGCTTCGCTTTCATCGGCATCCTCGCTGCTGTTCTCCGCTCCCTCAAGGGAATAGCCCGGACACCGCTCGACAAGCCCTGCATAATATGCTACGAGGACTTCCGGGTTGGGCACAATCTTCCAATCGACCCTGTGCAGAAATTCCAACTCTAGCAGCTTGAGCTCGGCCACCTTGACACCCCCGACTCTAGCATATGTCGAGTTGTTCCAGAAGGCATCTGAGAGACCCTTGGCCGCAACTGTGGCGGCCGTAATGAGAAACCGGTGGACGGTGAGCGTGTTTATGGTGAAGTCTGGGTATAGCGCGCACAGACGGTCAATGTAGTACACCATAGAGAGGAGGAGGGGCGGGGTGAGAGTGGCGTGTTTCGCGAGGCGGTGAAGGTAGTCCAATACTGATATCCCCGGGGCCGTCCTGAAAAGAAAAAAAAAAATAGGTCAGTATCGTTGCGTTGGGGGGCATGCAACCGAACGTGATCGGACATGAGATTGGACCACCATACCGGGAATGAAATCGGGTGAGATGCCCGGACTTGAGGGCAAGTGTATCGTTCGTCTCGATGAGTTCTCCCAGCATATGCGCAATGAGAACCACCATATCTTCCACTGCACAGTGCTCGTATCGTAGTGGTAGGGCTTTTGGGGGCGTTATATCGGGTTTCGCCCGTTTAGAGAGTGTTGAGGGGTTTTGCAGCGCGCTGTCCGCCAACGCATTTGCGCTGCTGCTGCTGCTCGGCCCTTGCGAATTCCTCCTTTTGGAAGGCGAGGCGGGTAGGAATGGAGATTGTACACGCTGCTTCGGACCAGGTGGCACTGTCTTGGACGGCCTCATGGGTGGCTGCGCGACCGCGGCGGGCCGCTCCTCTGGGGCCGCCATGGTTTTTGGTGCCGCGGCGGACGAAAGCTGGTCGACTTGGGTCGATGGTACTCGCGGGAGCAATGCGCCGGTGGCGTAGTCCATAGGCTCCATAGGCGAGTACTGGGTCGCGGCGTCGACGGCTACATATCGCTTCGGCTGCGAGGCGGCGGCGGCGGACTGGGCTATGGGAGCTTTGGGAGAGATGGAGGAGTTGCGAGAGTGGGACTGCCGGCGAGACTTGGCGACAGCCGGAACCCGAGGAGAAGAGTATCGCGGCGAGGGCGCTGGTGCATAGTGGAAGCTGTGAAAGCCGCTTCGAGGAGATGCATTGGCTGGGTTTGTTGCAGGAACGGGAGACCGTGCCAACATCATCCCAACCGCGATTCCTCCTGCGAATGCGCAGGTGCACCGCAAAGAGGAAGTTAGGAAGTCTTGTGCGGCAAGCCTCGCCGGGGGATGGTGGGGCAAGCAGAACGAGATCGGCCCACCGCTGTGCGCTGCAATCCCAGTCCCCTCCGGCCAAGCAGGTTCCTGGTTCTCCACAACCAGTGTCGCACTGGAAACGCAGGTGCGCGCCTCGGTGTCCAGAACCAGCGTTACCTAATTCCAAAGGGACGGGAGCCGATTTCGCTACTGCGGTGGGAAAAGGTTCCCCAGGGTTTTCCGTGTTCGTGGGAATCACAACTGAGGTGCTGGTGTTGGCCACTAGGGAGGTTAAGTTGATGCACGCCGAGTATGTATGTACCGGAATCCTGCTTTGGTCTGGACCTTGTCCTGGTGCGCTTCTCGTCTTTGTGCTGGTGGAGGTATGTATGTACAGTACATGTACAGGGCGCCGTGTTACTGTCGATCTATCTTGATTGTCTTCTTCTCGTGGAAACATTAACAGTGTGTATTAAAGACGGTCTATTATCAAAAATCTTTACACCAGGGAGGGGCATCGCTGACTATATACTATTTCGCTGACCTTTTCCCAGCTGCTGGGCCGCCGAAAAGGTGTGGTAGGACACCAGTAGGCGTCCAATTTTGCTGCACCACTGGAACTTGCATGCCCAGTGGACCCAGCGAAGGGGGCCGACCATACGGATCACGTTGTCGTGCGAGGGACACCGAGTCGATGGTAGCCGTGAGGCACTGGTAGGGCGTTGCGCTTCCGTGATTGGCGAAGGCCGGGGCTCAAAGCCAGGAGGCGGGCTTGGCGAAACAAGACAGCAGATCATGGCACGGAGCGGTGACGGCAGCGAAAAAGGTGTCAAAACCATGTGGCCCTCTGTCAGGGCTTCTTGTGGTGCAAGATACAAGAAGATATTGACGTCGGGCTCAGAGTCATGGCGGAGTGCAGTCATCAGGCTGTGTTTGGGCGGGAGGCAACCGGTCAAGTGCTGTGTCGCCATGAGAATCGGTGTCTGGAAATGGCAACTTTCTCTCCACGAGCTGGTATTCGTCAACGGCATCTGAATTCAGGCTCAGAAGTTCTTCCCATGGCTCTCAGCTGTCCACGTGCGGGGGGCAAGCGTGAACGGCAATGTCTGTGGCCCCTTATACAGGTTCTTGTTCCACATCAGTCTTTCCTGTCCCCATTGTGTCATCAATGAAGTCCAATCCAGTGAGATGTTGGTTTTTCAGCAAGTATGGCTCGGTGCACGTGGTTGAAAATTGATGCTTGAACTCAATTCCATGCCCTGGCTGTCAGATAAATTTCCGCCCCGCAATTACGCTAGACCGGGTTAGCCCGGCATGTTCCCGTCCGCTGGGGCCGGCCCCCGGTGGGGTCCTAGCTCGATTGGCTACTTTGAGTATCTGCGTAAGTTGCATCCAATCCACCACGCCTTCGACATTCACCAGAACAACACCTTGACGACCACCAACTCGTCCCATCAGTTCTCCTCGCACACCATCCAAGATCATCCGACTTCCGCCCGGTCATAAATCGGCCATTTCTTGACTAATACGAAACGCATAAACAGCATTGCAAGGAGCGCTGTCCCAAGACATAGCGGAAGAGCGAACGCGAACTCGAACTAAAAAAACGCCACTCCGACACCAACTCCGGCCCACCTCCAACGATCTATACCTCAGCATATAGCGATATTTCCATAGCTCAGCCGCGACCTTTTAGCGCTTTCTGTACGATATTCGGCATCCGTACCGGTATCGACGGTTCGGTCGCAACGAGCGACTCCGTCTTGCGAGGCGCCCGCAGCTAGTGACGAAGATCCCAACGCTATGGCTGGAGTCCCAGGCCCGCCAATTATTTCGCAAATAAGGGCTGCGACGAGTTACGCAGAGCAGACGGCGGCTCTCCGCACACTGAGGGATGATATTATCGGTCACATCCAGCGGAAGGAGTGGTGGGTTCAGAATGGTATCTTGGAGGCGCTCGTCAAAATTCTACAGCACAATGCTCGGTCGCCACCTAAATTGAACGGCAAAGAGCGCAGCCAAGTAGGGCAGGCCGGGGTTCTTGCGGAAGATGAGATGGTGCGGTTGCTGTCTTTGCAACTACTCGATAGCTTTGCATATGGTGAGTGCGTCCTGCATCATGATTTCATGGAGGGGAGTCCTGGAACTGACACACCCAGGCGGCGCCGCATTCCTTGGACCACTTCAGGCCGTCGATCTGATATCTACCATCATGCCGGCCATTTCTCCTATCAATAACCCACCTCAGATCGTACTCACTGCTTTACGCACGTTACGTAACATCACGGATTCTACTCAGCTCGCACCCAACGGTGCAGATAATACGAATGAACTCCCGGACGCCCTGTTCTCTCTCCGCTCCCTCGACGCATTGCGCGCCATTCTTTCTCAGGAATCAACCGATGCCGTGGTACAGGAACAGAAACGCTTGGTGGCAACACTGATCAGCAGGCTATGCAGGGGCCCTGACCACCAAAACTCCCTGGCCGAATCTGGCATCCTGGATGCGCTCGCCACCCTGTTGGTTAGCTTTATCGTGGCGAGAGGGGAAGTAATTCCAGGGGCTGAAGTCCTCGGGCAATCCGATGGTTTGACCGATTTGATACCGGCCCCTGCGCCTCGCGGCGCCGACTTGGCTTTGGTCCTCGAGGCTCTGTCAACCATCGTCGCCAACTCGCGTTTCCGCTCATATTTGTTGCTGTGTTCTCCGGCCGTCATGGCTGTTTTTCCCTCGGCCGAATTCACACCTCCCGCCATCGAGTCTAGGGCAGCTTGGAATGCCCTGGAGATGAGCGGCTTTGGCAATATCCGCGCCAGAAACCCGGGGGCCATAGACTACTTACTTCCGGCTGTCCCGATTCCTCAAGCAAGGTCTCACTCGAGGGGTTTCAACGAGTACCCCCCCTTAGGCTTCTCTTTGTCCCGCGACAACCTTGCCGCAAGCGGCCGGGCCTCAACGTTCAAGTTTACTGGTGTCGACCTGGGCCGGCTTGATGCTTCCGGCGAAGATGAGGACGCTGACGAACCGGAGAGCCCTCTTATTCCATGGCTGATGCATCTCGTTCGGTCGGCTGACGGACTTGAGAGAGTCATGGCTGCGTCTCTTGTGACATCATTGTTCAAGGCTGGGTTCGCGGGCCCAGAACGGGAACAGGCGCTGGCCGTGCTCGTTGTCCCGCTCATCTGCGATCTGATAAAGGAGCATGACAAGGAGGTCTCCGCCTCTATGCAGCAAGCTGCGTTCGTTGACTCTGACACGGCGATGCATTGGATGATTTTGGAGCGGACACCGGATATATTGGCCCGACTCGTTGGGGAGAGCGAGATTCTGCAGCGGGCTGCCCATGAGTGTGGCATAATCAAGATGGCGGTCAAACTGTTGAAGGAGTCTTACGACCCTCACCCGGTACAGACCGCCCCGCGGCCGTGGTCGCCCACCCCTGAGAGGGTTTCCGAGTCCGAGGAAAATCTACCCGCATGCCGGCTCGGGTCTCCTAGCCTGGTGCCTGCGTATGCTCACAAAATTAGAATGCGCGAGAGTGCCTTGAAGCTGGTGATGGCGATGGCCACGCTCAGCAACGACTACCGACAAGCGCTTGTCGAGGCAGATGTCGCGTCATACATCGTAGAATCACTGTCACCGTCTCCAGGGAAGCCGAAGAACGCCAAGGACAAACCGGCGTCGGAGAAGGAAGCTGAAGCCGCTCATAAAGGGGGCAACTTGCTCTACGGACATAACCCGAATGCTGTCATTATGGCAGCATGCCACGCGACACGAGCGCTGGCACGGCTCCCAAGCATCGTGCGGACGACGTTGCAGGACCACGGCTTCGCAACTCCCATCAACAAACTCCTCAAGCATCCCGATGCCGAGGTTCAGATTGCCGCATCCAGCGCGGTTATCAACCTGGTGACCAATTGCAGCCCCATGGTGCAGGTGAGCATCTCGTTCTGATATATTCGGTAGTACGAAAGCACAGTGCCAACTAATAATTGCGGACAGCCCCTTCTCGACGCTGGGATTGTCAGAACACTCTGCGAGCATGCACACTCGCTCAATCCCGGATTACGGCTCAACGCGCTGTGGGCACTCAAACACCTGCTGGCAAACCTTCCCAACAACCTGAGGAAACAATGTCTGGAAGAGCTCGAACCAGGCTGGCTCGTTCAGCTCATCAGCGACGACGCCTCGGACGAAGAGGCACTCCACAACCGGACGCGCTCGGAACGGCGAGCCGCAGACGCAGACGACGATGAGGACATGGACACAGAGACGCTCTACGAAGACGGCAGCCGCCACTCCTGGACCTGGCCCGCACTGGGCCGCATCACCCCCACCGGCGCGGCGTCCCCGCGCCTTCAACAGGCCTCGGCCAAACTCGGCGCCCTCCGCGACGCAGAACTCAACCCCGCACGCAAGGCGCGCGCCGACAGCCTCGCGATCCAGGAACAAGGGCTCGGCTTCATCCGCAATCTGATCATGCTCCCCGTACCGGCCAACCAGACCGACATGGTCGACTACCTGTTCACCGAGCTCAGCCAGGACCGGCTCTTCGCCATCCTGGCCGACAAGCTGAAAGTGCGCGTGGTCGGCGCCTTTGGCCGGCGCTCGTCGCGCGGCCGCGACGCGCTCGTACTCTACCCGCAGGCGCGCATCGTTGAGAACCTGACGTACATCCTCGTGCACATGGCCGCGGGCGTGCCGCGGCACCGGCAGCTGGTCGTTGCGCAGACGGAGCTGCTGAAATTGCTGGGCGGGCACTTCAGTAGCAAGGACGCGGGGGTCCGGAAGGCGCTGTGTCAGCTTTTTATGAACCTGAGCTGCTTGGAGAGCGATGGCGATCGCCAGCCTTGTTCGCAGAGGGCGTTGGAGCTGGAGCGACTAGGCTTCTTGGCCAAGTTGGAGGGCTTGGAGCAGGGGGATGCGGATCTGGGGGTGAGGGAGCGCGCTAAGGCGGCGGTCGCGCAGATGAAGACACCGACGGTGTAGGCGGGGAGAAGCCTGGGCGAGATTATGTGAGTTCTACGCGCTGGTACTGGTACAGATCGACGCATGGAATGGGGCTGCTTGCTTGAACAGTGTACACGATATGCTTCAGTTTGGAACGGGGCCTCATTGGGGGGAAACGGGATGGGACGGGCTGGGACGGGCTGGGACGGGCTGGTTGGTTAGGCCGAGTGAACACGGATGAGATGATATGGCATGGCATGACCGCTGACTATTGGAGTATGGGAGGGAGACCAGATGTTCGGTTGGTTTTTCGGAAAGGTTGGGAGAAAATGAGAGGGTAGGAAGCCAATCGGGGCTGTCCGGCCATCCTGTCTTGGGCACCGGCATTCACGGACGGTGACAAGTGACACCTGCGGCGGGAAACGCCGATGATGGGCACCGGATATACTCGGCTGCTTGCTGCCAAGGGATGGGCGCAAGTCACGAGGTATCTGTCGGCATCCCTCGCATTGGTCTATTAGGTTGCCGTGGTTATAGCAACATCGAAGCTATTCTGGCATTGACTTGCTTTATATTAGCGTGTCCAAACGGGACCCCCCTCCAGTCTCCCAAGTCATATCGGCGGGTTTGTTGTTTTTAGGTTTGGGGTTGATGAGCGCGCACCGACACGGCACAGACTAACCGAGCGAGACGCATGGATGTATGAGAGAGTGTGTGGTTGCCGGACGTGCGGCGGCATGTCTGGACGTTTCTCGGGGAAGGGGGAAGGGTGGAAGGGTTGAGAGAATGACATGGGAGTTGCCGTCTGCAGTGCCAGTGCCAGCGCCCAGATGTGTGTGGCCGGCCAATAGGGGAGCTTGGAGCTACCCCCCTGCTGAGTGGGACATGCAGCTGGCTTGTGCTACCTAAACTCACCTCTAAACTAACACACCGTGCACACTAACTAGAAGCTTCTCTGTCGGGCGCCCTAAAGGTGGAGGTGGCGTTACTGTGGCAGTGGGGATGTCAGTTGTTGCGGTCACCGCCTTTGCCTCCGTCCCCACCTCCCCCTCCATTAGCGGATCGACAGATGGACGGACGGCAAGGGGAGGGGGATGAAGGTTATTAGTGAGGGGGGGGATGTGAGTGCCGGCATTAGCGATGGGCTGCCGCTACGGTAGTTGATCACTTAGACTCCGTTTGGGGTTGTGTTTTGGGCGCGATTGACACATGCGGTCAATCTATCGAAATGAATGAGGGCAGCTGGATGCTGCTTGTTGCTTGTCACTTGTCTGACGCGATGGATGTTGCAAGCAAAGCCGTGGCGGTCGAAGAAACAAACAAAGCAGGATCAACCGTCACGGGCCGCCGGCATCGCCACGAGTCAGTGATTTCTCATCGTTTTGCTCGCTCGAAATGAAAAAGCACGACATTTTTTTTTTCCATCTCTCCCGTCCCATAGCGTAGAATTACGCACTTATTCATCATCATGTGCCGCCCACCCAATGGCAGTCCCGAAGCTTCCGGTTGATCCGACTTTTCGACTTTCCATCCAATGCCACCGCATCGCCACCTGTCATGTGGTGTGTGTTCGCTCACATCAACGTGTGCCAAGCATCGGCCCGTGATCGCCACCGGCCATTGGCTCCGGCAAGGGAGCTCCGGCTGTCGTGGTAGCTTGGGTGCGCTGGTGGGCCAATCGCCGGTGCGTGTAAGTCGGAAGGTCCATACAAATCACAGGCCATGGGCATGGCATTGCATGGCATCGGGACCGGGGTGAAGCATTGGCTTGATCTTCTACTGTATCGTCGTCGAAGATGCTGCATACCGCCCGTTTACACTAGGTAGGGACTGCAGAGAGCCTCGTTGCTTACACTAGCCGCCCGGGCTAAGCTGCGTTGGTGTTGCGGTTAGTAAGAAGGGCGTCGGCCATAGACCACGGGACCGTGCGGTACTCCCGGTGCTGCCGGGTGCTTACGGGTGTGATGTGGGAAGCCAGAGGGAGAAGGCTCGGGATGGCAGGGTATTCGTTCGAGTGGCCATGTCGGAGTGTGTCGGCATGTTGCAGGTTCCTTTCTTGGGTCATGGCAAATCAAATCCGGCTTTGGGTTGACTCGCTTACACGATGGCCCCATCGGGCTCGATAGGACTCCCCTTTCGGCTGCGAACTCTGGTCCGGACTCCTCGGGGTTCCAGACGCTTCGCTATTCCCGCGTGAAGCTATGAGCTATGAGCTATGAGCTATGAGCTGCGAGTTACGGGCTCCGTGGCCTGCTCCCCTGCTCACCCCTGCTCCCCCCTGCTCCCTTGCGTGCCGTGTTGCATTGGGCGTCATGAAAGACATCATGACACACAGGACACGGCCCGGGCTGCGTGACACGGCTATAAGAAAGCACTCCCCAACGGTTATCTGGCTGGAGGGCATCTCTTCAGATTCAGATCCGTTCACCATCATCTAACTCACTGATATTCCGGTTGGGTGTCTCTGATTCACATCCCGTGGTCTTTTCTTCCCTCATTCAAACCAACCTTGTCCGGATCTACCCGGCAGAGAGGATAGTGCCGCAGCAGTCACCATGGAGAGACTTTTCAGTCGCAATGACGCCTTGGAAACCAACCCGCCCTTTGGGGACCAGCAACTGTCGACGAATGGCTCCAACTGGCTCTTTACCGTCACCACCATCTTCGGTGTGTCAGTTGTAAGTCTCGCTTTATGTCACACGCCCGCCCGCCTTGGATCAACCACAAGATGTTAACATGTCATTTTTCCTCTTCCCCCTAGCTCGCCCTTTTTGCCCTCAAGTTCCGTGCCCGCTCCGGCGAGCGCTTCTTCCACTACTTGTTCATCATTGCCAACTTTGTGGGTTTGATCGCCTACTATGCCATGGCATCTGATCTTGCATGGTCCCCCATCGCCCAGTCCAACCAGATCGCCCGCAGCGGCCTCGTCCGCCAGATCTTCTGGGCGAAGTACGTCTTCTGGGTGGTTGCCTTCCCCGCCATCATCATCGCCCTGGGCATCCTGTCGGGCATCGCGTGGGCCACCATCGTCTACAACGTCGCCTTGTCGTGGATCTGGATCATTAGCTACCTCGTTGGCGCCTACACCTCGACCAACTACAAGTGGGGCTTCTTCGCCTTTGGCACGCTGGCACACCTATTCCTGCTTCTGTCGACGATGCAGCACGGCCTCCGCAGCGCCACCCGCGTCGGCATCAAGCGCGACTACCTCGTCCTCGCCAGCTGGGTCAACTTGCTGTGGCTGCTGTACCCCATCGCCTGGGGTCTGACCGACGGCGGCAACTACCTGGGTGTGACGCCGAGCTTCATCTGGTTCGGCATTCTGGATGTCCTGCTGCTGACCGGCGTCAGCTTCGCCGTTGTCTTCCTTTCCCGCCGCTGGGACTATGGCCGCCTGAACATTGCCTTCACCCAGTATGGCCGCGTCCCGGCGCACGCGGGTACCTTCCCCGAGAAGGAGACGCACAACACTGCGGCGGCTACGCCGGCGAACACTGCTGCGGTCGTCTAAACGGCATGCATGGCCCATGGCCCTTGTTTGTCCGAATGCTCCTTTTGTGGAGTGTTGCGGTGTTGCGGGACGGAGGACTTGGGAAAAAGGGGTGAAGCTTGATTCCCTCCTCCTCCTCCCATTTTGACCTGGCAACGAGAGAAAAAGACGAAAATTAGAAAAAACACCCAATAACGAGTGAAGAATGGGGGATGGAAATACCCACGGTCATGTTATGTCTTTTGACTTTTGGTTTTTTTTTTTTTTTTTAAGATACCCACGCTCGCTTGGATAGAGGTTGCTGGTGGAGGATTCAGGAGAGCACTGGCCAGTCCAGTCTAATGTCTAATTCGTGAGAAACATGAACTGCCTGTCGTTATAGCTGGAATCAATATACCTACCTACCTTGCATTGCATCTTTCCTGACCGCGATTGTGTTACGCCATGATCATATTCGAACTGCTGGGTATTCGGAAATTGCACTGCGAATGAAAACTTTGCCTAGGAGCTTTGAAATCAATACAATGCAACTTGGGGTATTATCCTCTTATCTGAAACCCTCATCAACGCCAGCCAACCGAGTCAAGCCAGCTCCGGGCCAGCTGTGTCTGTTCGTTTGGCGCCAAATCTCCTGTCCCTTGGTAACCCCCGTTCCGTCGGCTAGAATCATATCCATTCATTATCACCATACTCAGGCATGTCCCGTCAAACCCAAACCCATCGCCCAGCCGCCAAATAAAGCCAAATGACCCCTTTCCCATCCATAACGACACAATCCAGACAAGGCGCCGTCATTCCAAGAGCCCATACTCTCCGCTTATCGCCCAATAAACAGATAAATGCTGAACTACTCCTCCGTCCCATCCTGCTCGTCGTCCACCAAAATCACCACCGTCACCGCCGCGGCATACGCCTCGCGGATCGCACACGCCATACTGTAGACGCCATAGTTAGCACCCGCTCACCACCCAACCTCCTTCTTCATAGACCAAAAAGCCAAAAGGCCTTTCGGGAGCGAGCAGAAAAGGAGAAAAAGAAAAACTCACCACGTCCTCCCCAAATCCGCCACCACCGCGCTCAAGCCCCAGTGCGCACACCACGCCCTAGCCAGCACCTCGTTGTCCGGCACGCCAAACGCCTCGACAACCAACACCCGCTCCTCATCGCCGCCGCTCAACGTGCTCGGGCTCGACACCCCCGTCTTTACCCCCCCGCCATTGCCCGCCGCGGCACTACCGCCGGCAGTCCCCGGGGGCGAAAGCGAAAACGACCTACCCCCCTCCCCGCCGTGCGACGAATGACCCGCTGGCCCTCCCCCCGCTCCCCCCCCTCCCCCTCCCCCTCCATAAACCAGCCCGTTCCAGTCCCGCACTTTCACCAACTCGTCCGCCTTGACCGGCGTAAAAACATAGTCGAAGAACAGCGGGTGGGGTCCGTCGGAGCAGGGCCAGGCGCTGATGAAGGAGACGTCAAAGGCGAGGCGGAGCGGCCACGAGACGCCGTCGATGGCGAACTGGATGGACGCGTCGTAGTATTTCGGTGCGGCGGCGGCCGTTGCCGCGGTGGGCGGCGGGGTCGGGTTGCCGGGGGAAAACGATGTGGTGGAGCCCGGGCGCATCTCCGGGCAGGGGCGCAGGTTGAGCAGTTCGATGCGGACGAGGTCGGCTAGGTAGGCGTCGTCGTCGCGGTCGGGGGCCACGAGGGCGTATTCCTTGACGGGGAAGACCTGGGCCGGCGGGCCGAGCGGGTCGGAGCGCTCCGACATGGAGCGGATGTCTTCGGGCGTGATGCGGGCGCTTGGCGGGCGGCGGGACCGGATGCGCGCGATTTGGTTGCGGCCGAGGTCGGCGGTTGGGCGGGCGGGCCCGACCCAGCCCGCCAGGGAGCGGCAGGTGGGCGCGAGGACTTTGCCAACGATGGAGGTGGCTGTCCAGTAGGTGTAGCTGTTGCGGTATTGGAAGCCGCAGTTCGGGTGGGCGTGGGTGAGGAGGGTCAGGTCGTCGGTGGCCTTGTCCGGGTCGATGTCGATGAGGGAGTTCATGATGAGGAAGGGGAAGGTTGGGCCCGGCAGGACGAGTCCGCTGAAGAAGGCCATGGCGTGCGAGCTGACGAGGTCGAGGGTGAAGTCTTCGTCGCGCCGCCGCAGGCCGTCGAGGGTTTCGTTGAGGTTGGGCCACTTCATCATCTGCGTGAAGCGCTTGAGCATCTTGACCTGGCGTTTCCTGAGCTTGTAGCGCAGTTGCACATGCTCGGGCGTGGTGCCGTACGCATCGACGCGGATGTTGTCGCGCCATCTGCGGGCCAACGCGAGGTTCCACTGTATCTTGGGCGGTATCTGGCTGAGCAGCTGCTCCTTTGCGTCGGTCATGTGGTGTCTGGACTGGATACGGAGCTCGAGTTCGAGGCTGAGGAGAAGCTGGTGGAAGAACTTCTGGTATACTTGGCTGTTGGCCGGACTCGTGTCGAAGATAAACTTGGTGACGACCTGGCTTTTTGGGCTGGTGAAGTCGATCCAGTCCGGGCTTGAGAGGACCATGATCAAGTCCGTGATTTGCCTCTCTAAGGCCTTGTGGGGGTTGAGGTACTTGTCGGGATCCCTGAGCAGGCGCTTGTAGAGATTGCGGTACATGAGATCCTCGTCATCGTCTTCCAGCCCTCGGTCCAACTCTTTAAGACGCATAAAGATGGTCTCCAGATCGATCTCGCGGGGCGTCACGCCGGCGTCGATGAGCTTCATGGGCGGTGGCATGGCGCTTGCCAGCGACGCCCACTGGTTGAGCGTGATGGTGCCGGGACGCTTGCCAAAGCAGAATGCGTAGCTGGGCTGTTCGAGCGTCTCCCATGGGTAGGTAGCTGGCCCGGAGTCTGCGAGCCGCAGTGACATGAGCTTAATCATGGAGTCGTGCTGGTTGGCGGCGTCCGTCTCGTCGCCCCTATTCCCGGCTGCGGTCGCAAACAAGGCATAGTAATGGTCCAAGGCGTGGGGGATGGGTCTCTTGTGGCCCTTGAACGCTGGCACGCCTCGGGAGATGAGCTGCATCGCCAGGCCCAACTTCAGCTCCTCGTTGCTCGACATGCCCGACGGCGGCCACTCGGTCAGCGGTCCCGAGTCGTAGGGTGTGCCATGCGGATCCTCCCGTCCCTTGCCCTTGGCGACGTTCAGGTCGGTCCGCCGCGGCCGGCGGCGGCGGGTCGGGGCCTCTACTGGTTCATCGGGTCTCCTGCCGCGGCTGACCACATCGCCGTCGCTTGCCCTCCTCAAGGGATCCTTTTCCTTCCCAGCCCAGTCAGCACAATGCACAATGCACAATGCATGATGTCATTCCAGTTGCGAAACGTACCAGTTTCCCGTTCTTGGCTGCCGAGCTCTTATTCCGAAACAGGCCCCAAAAGCCCTTCTTCTTCAGCTCCTCCATCCTCCAGAGGTTAGTGGTGAGATCTCAACTACTGTCTTCCGTGTTCGGCAGTTTGGTTTGTCAACGGCACGCGCCCAACATGTGCACATCCCTGGAATTTTTTGTTTTTGCTATGTGGAGCGGTCTGCGAGGCTGAGCTGCGGCGGCACGCGTGTCATGACATGCGGCTACGCATGCGCCCAATATTATGCATGAGACAGGACGATGGCCAGGTGTAACATTCGGCCACTTTTATCAGTCGTCGGATCCGTTGTGTCGGTATCCAAGACCGCCGCCCACCACCAAACAATAGCGCACCGTTCCGCTGGGCTCAGGTGGGATGCGCAGTTCAACAAAGAAAAAGAAAAAGAAAAAGAACCAACAAGATAGTCGGATGAGTGTTCTGAAATGGAAAACAAGCGAAGGGAGAAAGCCGTCCCTTCCAGAAGGGCACAGTTTGGATGAAACAAGTCTAAAAATGTCCCGTGGACGGGAAGCATGTGCAGTGGCCCGCCTGATCTGTCGCAAATGCCTGCAGATGCCAGTGTCGTTCCGGAATTGCAGCTGCAGCGTGCACGTCAGGGGGCTGCCCGATTCTCTGAGCCCAATCACCTGCTCTCAGCTGCGCTCAGACGACGCGACTGCTCCTCCGCCTTGCATGTCCAACTCAGACATTGCACTGCTACGGCTGCCAGATCATCTTGCGGGGCAGAGACCGTTGCAGTTCCGCCTCGCCCAACGTGGAGACAGCTGATGCCTAGTAATAACTAAAATGCCCCGCCATTGGCATGCACTGGGTTTGTGGTGAACGGTTGCGGCAGGATGGAGAGGGGAGGCAGTTGAAAACCCCTCCTGGTATCTTGATAACCAAGCAGCGGGCGGTCACTGTCGGCTTTTCGCGCCATGCGATAGCAACCTCCTAGCGGTACGTTGAATTCGATTCTGGTCGGGAACCAAGAAGAGATGGCCGTATGTACCTAACATACAGTAGGTGTGCAGTGTGTTAGTGGGCTGGTTTGTGCCGTGGCCCAGAGGGGAAGCCGCTGGCAGTGGGGCCGTGGATTTTTAGGCTCACCGCCCCGGGCGCAGCGGGCAGAATCCAGAAATTTTCCAGATCGCAAAGGTAGAGTGGACGGGCGCCGCTGCAACGAAAGACGGAAGTGCACAATAATCCCAACGAGATCTGCAAGGACCGCTCGAC
The DNA here is from genome assembly GCA_023628455.1 of Chaetomiaceae sp. B2702. Lineage (NCBI taxonomy): Eukaryota > Fungi > Ascomycota > Sordariomycetes > Sordariales > Chaetomiaceae > Chaetomiaceae sp. B2702. The sequence continues at coordinate 235,012 of JAMAKP010000004.1, read as the reverse complement.
ATTGATAATGGCACCCGAGCTGCGCAAGAGGAAGGCGAAGCGTAGGTACTCGATTGATGAAGACGAGAAGCGTCCAGAAAGCTAATTGACGGGGGATCCAGCTGCAGAGCCAGAGCCGGTCGCCAAAAAGACGAAGGCCACCAAGGCCACCCCAAAGGCCGAGAAGCGCAAAGGTTGGTGATAACTCGGTGAAGCAGTCGTGAATAACTTTAACGCGAGATCATCCCATAGCGCCCGAGGAAGCTTCCCCCGTTGCCATCAAGAAACAGAGGCCGAGCAAGGATGCAGTCGCTGGCACGAAGGCCGCTCCTGCGGAAGAGAAGACCGCCCCGAAGAAGTCGGCTCTAAAGAAGGAGAAGCAGTCGCCAAAGGCCAAGGCCGCCCCCGAGAAGACCAAGAAGGCCACAGAGCCAGAGGAGGAGCAAGACAGTGATGCGGTATCCGATGTGGAGGAAGAAGAGGTTGACGATGACACCAAGGCTCTTGTCCAAGCCCTCGACAGCGGCGACGAGGATGAGCCCGAGACGCAGGTCAGCACCTACAAGAAGGGCCAGGACGTTGGCAAAGTGCCCAAGACGAAGAAGGCGGCATCAAAGTCGTCTACCAGCAGTGGCACGCCGGGCGTTGTGTACCTGGCAAGGATCCCTCACGGTTTCTACGAGCATGAGTTGCGGGCGTATTTTGGACAATTCGGCGACATTACGAGGCTGAGGGTTGTGCGGAACAAGAAGACGGGCGCTAGCCGCCACCGGGCATTCATCGAGTTCGCCGACGCCGAGGTGGCCGACATTGCCGCCCGCACCATGGACAAGTATCTCCTGTTCGGACACATCCTTGCGGCCAAGACGGTCCCCCCGGCCCAGGTGCACCCGAACCTGTTCAAGGGCGCTAACCGCCGCTTTAAGGTGGTTCCATGGAACAAGATGGCTGGCAGGCAGCTTGAGCGGCCGCTTTCCGAGTCTCAGTGGCAAGTCAAGATCTCCAAAGAGGAGAAGAGGCGGGCCGCCAGGGCTGAGAAGCTGAAAGATATGGGCTACGCGTTCGAGGCCCCGGCACTCAAGGCCGCCGAGGCCAAGCCGCTGTTGGAGAGTGGCACAGAGGAGGAGCCGAAGGCGATCCAGGGCCCGCCTGCCGCCGAGGAGGCTGAGCCGAAGGCCGAGGAGCAGATTGCGGAGCCCGAAGCTCCGACGGCCGAGACAGCAAAACCTTCGAAAGACGCAACCCCTCAGAAGAAGAAGGGAAAGAAGGGCAAGAAGACAAAGTCATGATCCGGTAATCACAGTATTGCAGCTTGTCACCAATACCCGCAGCGTCACATAAATAAGAAGCCGCTGCGCTTCGTCCAAACTCAACGTCCAGCATGATGAATGTATGCACCAAGCGAACCTGACAGATTCTTGGAGGGGAGCTACGCTCGGGAGAGCTGTCAGGATTATAAAGCGCCAGTGATCGATCTACTTCTGCCCGGTTGTGAAAAAGCCAGCTGTTGCTGATTTGGCAATGGCAGATTCTCATCCACAAGTGAATGTCAGGCGAAGATAATATGTATGTGAGAAGAGAGAGAAGAGAAAAACTCGGCGTGGATTTTGGTGGTTTAAAATCGCCTTGGCGGGTCCGTGACCCTTCTCATATTACGTAACCTGTCGCTTATCGATCGGCACCGTGCTTGCTTGGGGCCGATCTGGCTGCAACTTCATCCTACTGCGCAGGACGTTGGCACGAGGTTGGTAACTGCTTCATTGGCAGGAATGAGGATTTAGTGTCGAACTAAGGCAATTGAAGGACACACGGTTATTCATGGAAAATATGACTTTCTTTCATATACTTACCACTCAGCATTTAAAATCGACCGATATTGAGCTGCGCCGGCTGCCGTTAGACTCCTGCACAGTGCGCCCGAGCTGCCGTGGACCCCAAGCCGCTTCCGCATCTAACGGCTATCCGTCCCGGGCCGCGTTGTTTGTCAAGGAATCTGCAGCAACCAGCCAAGGCTCCATCTTTTCATTGCCCGTTGAGGAGGTCGGTTAGAAAACAAGCTGCACCAAAGCAGCGGTTTTGCAAAGGGTAAGTCGATAGAGCAAAAAGAAGAAGAAAACCTAGCGCCAGTCGACACGGGAATACGAAACCTGGTTGTTCGCTGAATGTGCGGGAGAGCTGTCTTCCCTGTACGGCCGTTGTACTGTACTGTGCCTCCACGGATAACGGACTCTTCGGGGCAAGACATCCAAGACTGCGACGACACATTGTCCTTTAGACAAATTGTGTTTTCGACCACCTCGAAACCAACAACAGCAACCGCTGATTGTATTCAAACCATGTCTTCCTCCGATACGCCAACCAGTTCTGTCCAATCAGCAGCCCAAGGTACGTCCCAAAGTGGGTTGAGGGGCATGCCTTGCGCCGGTGCAGAGTCCAGGCCACATCACACCCTTGGCTCTTGTGCTATTGTGCATTTGCGCTAATGGGAAATGATGCTTCATGGTAATCAACAGGTACCCCCGCCGCCTCCAACGCCAACAACACCACCACCAGCAGCAGCAGCAGAAAGAAGGGGAACAAGAAGAGAAAGAACAAGCTTAGTGGCGTCGACAGCACCAACACTAATAGCGCTACCTCCAACACGCAGAAACCCTCTGCACCCGATACAAACACAAACGGGTTAGACGATGGCGTGGAGAGCGCCCCGGTCGAGGAAGTGTCACAAGAGCTAGAGATTGTAGGGCTTGTATGTTTGGCTATTTCCGTCAATTTCTCCTGGCGCCATTCGGCTCGCTTAGCTTGCCATTGCCATTATCGGCGCTATGCTACTCCATTTGCTCGGTCCTGACTTACGCGATGTAGAGTACCTCAAATTCCCCGTCGGCCCAAGACGCTGTGCCGGACAAGCCGGGGACGGAACCGAGCGACCTCGACACAGAAGAGGCGGAAACCGAGACAGAAACGCCCGCGAAAGAGGAAGACGACTCGAGACCTGCCGCCAACGGTCATGCCGGCGCAAACAGACACTCATCGACCGGGACAATAGCAGGGGTGACGAGCGCCAAGTCAGAAACCATGTCGCAAGATCAAGAAGCCCTGCGGCTCGAGGCGGAGCAGCTGCGGAAGCAGCTCGAGAGCATACAGGAAGCGCATACCCAAGAGACCACACAGCTGCGGGCCGATTTGGAAGAGAGCGAGGCGGCAAAGGAGCACGCTGAGGCGCAATACCAAACATTACTAAACCGCGTCGAGAAGATCAAGCAGACGTTGGGCGACCGTTTAAAGCGGGACAAGGCTGAGCTGGAGGAGGCCAAGGATCGCATCGAGGAGCTCGAGGCGCAAAACGATGACTTACAAAAAACGGCAGCCACGCGCGAGCAGGAGGCAGACCACTTGAGGAATGAGGTACAGGAACAAGGACGTGAGCTGTCCAGCTTGCGCAGCAGGAGCAATCTGTCGCAACAAAATTGGCTGAAGGAGAAAGATGACATAGCGGCGCAAATGAAGCATCTCAAGAGCGAGCTGGAGTCGACGACCGCCGCCATGGGGGAGTGGGAGGTTATTGCCATGGAGGAGCGCTCTCTCCGCGAGAGCCTATCAGACAAGGTGTCTGACCTCGAGGAGCAGCTCACCAGCGCGCGCGAGGCGTACGAGAGGGCCGACTCTGATCGCGATGCCCAATCGCAAGCCGTCGACCGTCTCCAGCGGGCCCTGCAGGAGCTCCAGGAGACGCGGAAGAGGGAGCTGCGCGAGATGGTCGAGTCCACCGAGGAACAGGTGCAAGCGCTCAAGAAGCGTGCCCAGGAGGCGGATGCGAGAGCAGCCGAGGCGGAATCGGCCAAGGAGACACTATCAAAGGAGCTCGAACGGACAGTGCCATTCGAGAAGGAGGTCAAGGAAAAGAACCTGCTCATCGGCAAGCTACGGCACGAGGCAATCGTGCTGAACGACCACCTCACAAAAGCGCTCAAATACATTAAAAAGACCAAACCAGAAGAAACCATAGACAAGTACGGCCTTCCCCCCCCCCCTCCCCCCCCGAAGAACACTCTTACCCACTTACCCACAATGTCACGAAACTGATCATTTCCCCAGGCAACTCGTAACAAACCACTTCCTCCAATTTCTCTCCCTGGACCGCTCCGACCCACGGAAATTCCAGATCCTCCAAGTCATGGCCAACCTCCTCACCTGGACCGAGGAACAACGCGAGAAAGCCGGTCTGGCCCGTCCGGGCGGGGCCGCGGTGAGCGGCAACAGCCTCCGCCTGCCGACGTCGCCCTTCCACCGTACGCCAAGCTCGCCGGCGCTGAACAGCGAGTTCTTTTCCGAGTCGACGCCCATGTCGACGGGGGGCGGGAAGGAATCGCTCGCGGATCTGTGGGCCAACTTTTTGGAGCAGAGCGTCGAGGACGCGGCAGGTGGGCCGTCCAGGAAGGGGAGTATGGCGAGTGTGAGTACGGCTGGCGGGAGGCCTGATACGAGAGGACATAGCTAAGGTTGGTTGGTATGGGATCATTAAAGGGGGGGTAGAGGGGGGTAGAGGAGGGAATGTGTGTGGTAGCATTTATCGATTCCTTGCTGTACTGTAATTATGCAGTAAGGCAGAATCATGGCGGCGTTGTGAGCGAAAGCTGGGCTAGACAAACAGCACTGTTCAGGGGCAAATAAGACTTTGCAACTTGCTTCACCGGGGGTACCCTTAGCTTAGCTTAGCTTAGCTTAGAGGAAAAGAACTGCACCCAGAAAAACGGTGATGGTTTCAAAAAGATGTTCTAAGTCAAAACCACTCATACAGTAAGCAAAGCTACCCTTTCTCCAAGTCCTCCATATCAATGCACCACCACTCCCGCCGCCTCCACCTTCTTCCCCTCCGCCATGGGCATCACCACCGCCTTGGCATAAGCCTCAGCGTCCCTCTCGATCCCCCCGATATCGATCCGATTTAGCAACGCATCATTCACCCCCTCCACCACCTCCCGCTCCTCCATCATCTCCCGCATCAGCCTCACCTCGTGCACCCAATACGCCACGCTCCTCCCGCGCAGCTCCTCGTCCCGCAACACGGTATTCTTCACCACGCCCGCCGCATTCACCTTCCCCTTGGTCCCCGCCAGCGCGCGGATCACCCCCTCCACCCTCTCCGCCGCCGACGGCGCGCTGACAAACGCCCGCTGCGTGCCCGCCAGGTACAGCACCGCGGCGAGGGCCGCATCCACCACGGCGAGCGAGAGGTACCGCACCGTGCGCGCCTTCCAGAAGAAGGGCTCCATCTCGTGCAGGCGGAGGGCGCGCGCGTTGGCGGTGTGGTTGTAGGACGCGACCCAGTAGACGTCGAGGAAGGCGAGGGCGACGGCGCCGAGGGTGGCGGGCGTGCGCCACCTGGCGGTGGGGCGCGAGGCGGTGAAGAGGGACGAGGTGGCGAGGGCCACGACGACGAGGTTGAAGAGGTGCGGGGCGACGAGGTCCGGCAGCGCGTAGTAGAGGTAGGCGCGGGGCTCGTCCGAGGCGCAGAAGGGGCAGGCGGAGAGCACGGCGGGGCCGAACTGCAGGTAGAGCAGGCGGGATTCGAGCGAGGCGAACTTGGCGCGCAGGGCGACGTCCGCCGGGGTGAGGGTGTTGTTTGGGCGGAGGGAGGTCAGGCGCGTGAAGAGCACGTCGGCGGGGATCTGGAGGCGGGATTGGGTGGTGATGAAGATGTTTTCGGGGGAGAGGAAGGGGAGGGCGCGGAGGAGGAAGATGGCGGCGACGGCGAGGAGGACGGCGATGGCGCGGAAGATGCCCGGCGGGAGGGCGCGGACTTTGAGGCCGTGTTGTTGCGGTGCTGCGCGGGCCTGGCGGTACCAGGCGATGGCTTTGGGGAGGAGGAGAGGGCCGAAGAAGATGAGGGCGGATTTGACGCTGGAATGGGTGGTGTGTCAGCATAGTTGGCTTTTAGGTGGTGCGTATGTCCAATTCATGTCTACTTACGCCCCCCAGGATATCGCCATGTTGATCGCGTTGTTGCTGCTCGACGGCGGCCTTTGAAGAGATTCTTGGGAGTGTGATGCGATGTGTCTGACGAGGCTGACTGGAACAAGGGGATGGGGAAGTGACGCGAATGTGGGGCAGCGGGAGTAGGTGGGGCTGGGCTTTTCTTCAGCCTTGCCGTTTAGCTATAAATTTTTTCGGCCATCCGTCAAATTCGCAGGTCCGTTTCATTTTCTTTCAACATTTCGAGTTCGCCCTTCACCGCACCGCGTACATGCTGTGCAAGATGCTGTATGTTTATTTATCCTCTATAAGACAAATATACGACTCTGCAGCTCCAGTTTCCAACCGCCGCCCGTGACCTGTTGTTTGACGCCGTTGGCACTATCGAAGCTTTTCCGACCTCTTCCCTATGGTTGTTAAAGTCAATTTGCTGCCTAGATTGAGCCCAAGTACTCTGCCAAGAGTCGTCTCACGTAGTGTTGCAGAATTCTAGCTCCGGCTATGAAGGATCTTTGCGTCAAATGCTGAGAGACATTCTTTTTCAACTTTTGTGTTTGTCGTGTACAATGTAATTACAGTTCTTTCTTGCTCTGGCCGCCCGCGGCTCCCGCCGCCGATGAGGACACCGGCTGCTTCAGTTTCGATGACTGCTTGCTCGCCGCGACGAGCCCCATCACGCCCACCACCGTGTCTATTATGAGCGCCAGCATACCCGTGCACGCCCACTGCCACACGACGATGCTGACGCTGCCCAGCGGCGCCCGCGGGAAGGACGCGAACCACTCAACGTAGTAAGGGAACCATCCGTAGGGGAGCCAGAACATTGGCTCCTTTCCGTAGAACATGGGGAGAACCCATTGCACGCCGCGCGTCGAGACGAAGCGGGCTGCCGTGAGGTAGCGGTCGAACTTGGTGCGGGAGGCGTCAACTCCGGATTCTGCAGGGCAGGTGCTTAGCAAAACACGTCGATCCGGTCTGATGGGGTAGCGGTGCCCTACTCTTCTTCTCCAGCTCATCTAGCAACTTGTCATGCTGCCGCCGCAGCTTCGCCCACTTGGCAAACTCGTCCTGACTGCTTGTCGCATTAAGTTCGTGCCGGACCGCCAAGTATTCCTTTTGTTTCTTTCGCTGGTCGGCAAACTGCTTTGAAAGTGGTGTCGGAAGGGCGAGGTAGAGGCGCCATATCTATACGGAGATGTCACGTCAACAGGCAGCTCCGGCGCGGATTTGGGAGGGTTGCCGCACCAAGTTGTTGATCACGGTTGCGCCGATTGTGTTGACGAGCTGGACCACCAGCTCGATGACGAAGATGACGACCAGTAGGGATGGCATATTGACGGCTTGAAGAGACTAAGAGACGGATCTGCAGCTTCGGGATATTGTTTGCATCAGGGGAGCATTGCTAGCATGGCTTCTGGATGTTCTGGAAATGCGTCGAACCTGACGATGACGGAACTGCCAGCTCACACCACCCGGCGACGTGGTTTGCCGGTCGCCAATTGCTTCTAAAAGGGTTAGGGTTATTTGCGCCAAACTGCCAACCTGTGCCAACCCACTTCCCTCGAGCCAACAGGAAGCTGCTTGATTCAGCTCTCCGCCGAATCTCGTGCTTTCCCTTCATTCATCATTCAAGCCATATTGGATCCGCCCCTCTCCTTCTTACCTAACTCAACTCGCACCGCCCGGCTCACAGATTGAACACTCAAAACACAACCTCTCTGAACATGTCACGGGCCCTGGACCTAGAGACTGCGGCGTCCCTAAATCGAGGAAATCCTCTGGCAGCCTACCAAGCGATCTCCAACGTCCTAGTCTTGCCGCATGACGGCTTCCTAGAGATTGAGATTCTCGGCAAAAGCCATTTCCTTGAGGAGGGGCAGTTTGTGATACAGGATGGACGTGCCGTGGGCATCGCGAAGCTGGGTCTTGTCCAGGCATTCATGGTTGCGAGACAACAACTAAGAGACCATTTGGACGGGATTACGCCTCGGACAGATGATGAGGTCTTTGCAGCAACTGCAGTCATCTTGCTTTTCGACCCAGAGTATCTTACGGCCGCCAACTCAAGGAAGCGCCTTATTCAAGCCGAGATATCCAGCTGCGGCAGCGCGCATTCAACGCTGGAGAGGGAGGGGCGCTTTGTTGACAGTCTGCTGACGAGCAGGTTACACAGGCACACCAAGTCGCCTACCCTTTGGAGTCATCGACGCTGGCTCATGACAAGGTTTATCTCGCACGAGCTGCCCGTGGACGTTCTTGGGGGTATCAGGGACGTCGTGCTTGTGGCGGGAGAGAGACATCCACGGAACTATTATGCATGGTGTCATGCCCGGTTTCTGGTGAGGTTGATTGGGGCCCTCGACCGCCCAGAGATAATGGCGGCCGTGCAGGCATGGTGTTTCCAACATCACACCGACACCTCCGGCTGGTCCTTTCTTTACTTCCTTCTCAATGACGAGCCTGAGCCGAGCACGGGTTCCGGACGTTCGGCCGTCTCAGAAGTCCTCGATCTTGTCGACTCGCTTCACCTGGTTAATGAGTCCGTCTGGGTCTTTCTGCGGACGGTTGCGGCATCAGGGCTTGTCAGTGATGACCAGTACTCGCACTTTCTTAGTGTTCAAGCCGCCGTTCTAGAGACCTCGAAAACACCGGCAGACCAGGCTGTTCTGCGGGCTGCCGCCGACTGGTGCAGGACATACGGGCGGCACAGCGAAAACCACCTTGCAGGTGTTTGATGTGCTGCTCGGGGGTAACCTACCCAACAAGTACACCAACACCCGGGAATGTGAGATAAACATGGTCATCACGGCGACTGCATGTCACCGCAAATCCGCTTGCCATGCAGGCAACGGCGTGGAGCTCCTCCACTGCCCGTCTCATTGGTCCAAATGTGGCCAACACCCCCAAGACCGTCGGTATCGCTGCATGTCCCGAGTACTCAGCACCAACGGTCTAAACGTTGAGCACGGAACCGGCCTACTTACGCGGGTCGTTGGCCGCGCGGCATGTTCCGGAATGCCGACTGCGGCGTCAACGGGATCATGTCCCAAGAACATCCCGAGATGAAAATGCATGAGATCTAATCATCACCGAACCTCCGAAGCCGTGACGGCATGCATGGAAATCATCGCATCGGAGACCACGTCCTCACCATGCATCATAATCACGCAAAAGGACGTTGCTTTTCCTGACCTTGGAGGTCCTGCGTCTGATAATATCGGGTCGCACTGGAGTCTGCATGCAGCCCACGATTCAGCCGAGAGAGAGAATGTTCCCGATCGGGACTCAGACAGGCGGACCCAAAGTTGGACTCGCACGATGGAGGAATACACAATCGTGAGGTCATCTCAGGTCTCGATGGATGGGATATTCCTTGTTATTAGTATCGCGAAGACTTGACAAAGAGAGAAGGATCTTCGGATCGTCGTTGGAAGAAGCCGCAGAAGAAAAGCATTTTCTCGGTCAAGATGAAACGGCCATCCAGCTCAGCCCCGACGATCCGATCCGATCCAATTCGACTCAGACATTGGCTTCCATTGGTTGCAGCCCTATTTTCAGCTCGCCATGAATCAAAGCACAGCCGGCATTTATGAGTTTTGGGATTGCTTGTCGTATTGATGTTGATAACAGATTGACTGTGAGCCACGAAAGCGCCTGCTTGATAACGTTGTCCCCCAAAATCCCTGGCGCGGTCCGGCTGCCGCTCAAGAACGAAAGCGATGCTACCCTTCGGCCCCAAGTCGGTCCTTGCAACTGTCGAGGGTTGCCGTGGGAGTTACACTACAGGGGCTAGGTTGCATTGATATATGGGGTTAGCGCCTGTCCCCTGGAGCGAGCCCCTGACACCTCAATCTCTTGCATCTTGCATCTCGACGAGCACCAACAGATTGCCGTTTGACTGTTTGCAGCAGTCGGGATGCAGAATCTCGAGTGTCTAATAATGTTGTATCGTATCACTCATAGTGAGATGTTTGCGGCTGGCTGAATGTGCCGGGCTCGGGTTCAATTGGATTCCAGCCTGTCAAGCTGCGTTCGTAGGTACCTGGTATGTACAGTACAGTACGGTACCTGGTACGGATAGTGAACAAGCTTCCAGGGAAATTGGACGCCGCCCCCCACACCAAACTACAGTACCGCGGCTCTTTTTGTGAGCGATCGGCGGTTGGCAAACTCCTGAGGAAACGTCCGGGTTGCATGGGAAGATACAGCCAACGCGCCAAATTTCAAAGTGCAACTTGCAGTCGCCTAGCGCTACGCTCTTGGCCATGTAACTAACCGTTGTGGAGCGCCAACCACCGGACCCACTCCCACCACCATCTCTGAGCATCTCCTCCGCGCTCTCGCCGCCGTCCTCCACCATCACCTTTTGCCTCTTCTCTCCACCTTACCGACTCTCGTTGGGGTGTTTGTGGTGTGTCCGTCATCGAGGGTTATTGTTTCCCCCTTCACTTTGCATCAAATCCATTGTTGGTTGTTCTGTCTTGCATCTGCGACCCAGCCGCATCGCCTTGAGCCGTGTCCTCGCGTATACACCTTTTATCTCTGGTACATACCTCGCATCGTCCGATTCCACTGGTCTCACACTCTCAATTCCTTCCAGCCGCCCATTTTGATTTCTTTGTCGACAAGTCTCACCACCTTTTTGTATATTTCCAAGTCCAGCCATCGCCTTTTCTTGTCTCTTACCGGTGGTTCCCCCGCCGTCTGCACTCATCCAGAGCGAGATACAAATGTCGCCCACTTAATCAGTAATCACCCTAATACCCTCGGTGCCAGAGGCTGGAACTCGCCACCCCTCCATTGGCAGCACCAGACGGCAACAGGCTTCGAATCAGCACCTACTGCCCACATGCTCTGAGCGCAGCTGGCCTTTCAGATTCGACGCCGAGTCTTCTGGACACCGGGCTCCCTCGAGACTACCAACCACGTACCCGCGGTATCACCCCTCTCGCCGAGTCCGGCGTGGGAGTGGTGAGGCTCCAGGTGGTGGTGTTCCAACATGTTCAGAGTAGCAGCCCTGCTCCTGCAGCTGACGCTATGGGTTGCTACCGTCCACGCTTTCTTCCCGTTCATCCCGGAAGGCCATTGCGCTCCGGACGACCACTACTGCGGCTCTGTGTCCGGTTCAAAAAGGAGCGATGGGTCTGATCCAACGTCCGACGCTATCACCGTCAGCCTTCACCACAGACCTGCTGGTGTACGTGTCCAAACTTTCCGCAGGGTCCGGGCCGGGCGCTGGACCCGTCACTCACGACATTGTGCTGACAACTTTGGTAGCGCGATGATCCAGCAAAGGCTGACCCGGTAGCGGACGCTGCCCGCCGGCTGGCTCACAAATTCAGAAGGCCGCCACCCTCCCCGACATCCGGTCTGGAGAAGAGGAAGAACATCTACCCGATATCCGAACCCGCCGCGCCAACCACGTCCAATAGCGCGGGTATCTACAATTACGGGCCCGACTACTCGTACTTCATCCAGGCTCGGGTTGGGTCCGCTCAACAGCCCTTCTACATGCTACTCGACACGGGCGCTGCGAACACTTGGCTGATGGGCTCCAACTGCGCGTCTGATGCGTGCAACCTCCACAACACGTTCGACGCCGGTTCTTCCAAGTCGTGGGAGGTGGTGAACAATGGATTCTTCATCGGCTACGGCACGGGTAACCTCACAGGCGTCGTGGGCAAGGATACCGCCACGTTCGCTGGGCTAACCCTCGACCTCTCCTTCGGCCTGGCCAACCACACGGACGACCAGTTCAAGCACTTCGCTTTCGACGGCATCCTCGGGCTTGGCATGGGCGCGTCGGTGACGGGGACATTCATGCAGGATCTGAAGGCCAAGAAGCTGCTGAGCTCACTTGTCTTCAGCATCTCCTTGGACCGTGGCTCGGATGGGGTAAATGACGGTCAGATCACGTTCGGCGGCGTCGACCCAGCCAAGTACACAGGCGACATTTCATACCACACCATCGAGAAAGCGCAGAAGGACGCCGGGCAGTGGGCTATCAAGATGGACGGTGTGAGCTTCAACGGCAAGTCCGCCGGCATCTCCAGCAATATTGCTTTTATCGACACAGGCACGTCGTTCGTGTTTGCGCCTCCGGCCGATCTGGACGCCCTCTTCAAACTTGTTCCCGGATCGATTACCAACGTAAATAAGCTGTACGTGGAATACGAAGTTCCGTGCGACACCAAGTTGCCGCTCCAGCTCAGCTTCTCGGGTATCAACTACGAAATTCCGGCCAAAGACTGGGTTATGAAGAAGGACGAGACGAAATGCATGAGCGCTCTCTACGGCTGGGGTGAAGAAGGCCACTCGGCCGACACGTGGCTGGTAGGCGACACCTTCCTGAAGAACGTGTACAGCGTCTTCGACGCCGACAAGATGCGAATCGGCTTTGCCTCGAAGCCGCCGCCCCCGCCGAAGCCGACAAGCACATCAGCCGGCGCTGCTGCCACCACGCTCTCGACAGCAGTCACGTCACTCGCGGGGGATGACTCTGCCCATCCGCTCATGCCCGGGCTCAGCAGTGGGGACACAGCAGGGTCGGGGAGCGCCCAAACAGTGACGAGCCCTCCGGCCGAACACACGCAAACCAATTCCGGAAACCAGCGAGGAGGCGAAGTTCACGTCTCCGTCCTATGCATTGTTGCTGCTATTGCCATGTGGGGATGAGCGGCTGTGGCGGCGGTGATGATCCCGATTTCAACCTGGCTGCGTCCACTGTGGAGCATCCCTCAGGCCAGGCATTCAACGTCGGCCTCAAAAGCTGGCCATTACTTTTTACAATTCGACCACATGCGTCGAGCGAGCGGTTGAGTTGATAACGTGATAACCCCCCTTGAAGAGAGAGGAGCAGGGGCAAACACGAATATAGTGGGCTTGGATCTGGCCTTGTTGGTCCGAGGGACCTTGATTTGTCTGTATTATCTTATAATGAGATTCTGTGAAATACCACAGTAAAATCGTAAAGCTTCTTTTCGCAATCTCCAGGCCGCATTCAGGGATTTGGACTGCTGCTGTTATCAACTCGTGCTATCGTATGTAGGTATGTATGTGCAAGCTCCGGATCCGTCGGATAGCATCGGCCGTCGCATGTTTCAGCTGTTTCCGGCCGCTGTGTGAACCCCTGAACCCGCCTGCATCACCTGACAGGGGTCTCTAATTGGCAGCCCGGTAATGTCAACCAACCTTACCTAACCTTACCTAATGGAGTCGGAGCTTATTCCATTTTGTAACGCTGTCTCCAATTGAGAGGCCGTGAAACTTGCAACAGTTCTCCCGCCAAGAAACGGCATCTTTTTGTTCAACACACCCTTTTGAGCTCTCTTATCTTTGCCTCGACGCCAACCCGCTCCGCTGCGTTCAAAGAGAGATCGACGAGCTAGTTCTGCGCACCCGCAAGATGCCCTGAGTGCAGACGAGAATGGCCAGGGCCACATCGCATGGCGCTGCAGCGGCTGCCAACAACTCCAACCATCGCCGCCGTCACGGCGCATCCCCTTCCCCGTCCGCCGGGAACAACAGCCGCAACGAAGAGGCGGCCGGCTTGCTCACAGCCGAGCCGGACGACGATGACAACAATAGCGGCATCATAGTCCATCCGGGCTCCTCCACCTCCACCTCTCCCGACCCCCTCAACCCTCGAACTCCCCGAACCCCAAACCGCGTCCGCTTCGACCTGCGCCCGACCTTTGTCGACCCCAGTCCCACCACTACCAATAATAACAGCAACAACAACAGCAGTAGCAGCAACAACAACAGCAATGGCTCGGCCGACCCGGACAACCACGACAACCCATACTTCTCCTACCCGCGCGAAAGCTTCGACATGGACGAAGCCGACCCCCTCTCGCACCAGCACCAACACGTGCCCCTCCTGACGGGCATCGAAGCGCCCTCCGTCACGGTCGCCACCTCCCCCTTCTCGTCGGGGGAATACGACGACGCCGAATCCTGGGCCGCCGCCGAGCGCGCCCGCCCCAAGTCCTCCCTCCCCGCCGCCTTCATGAACATGGCCAACAGCATCATCGGCGCCGGCATCATCGGCCAGCCCTACGCCTTCCGGCAGGCCGGCCTGCTGGCGGGCACCGTCCTGCTGGTGGTGCTGACCTTTGTCGTGGACTGGACGATCCGGCTGATCGTGGTCAACTCGAAGCTGAGCGGAGCGAGCTCGTTCCAGGGCACGGTGGAGCGGTGTTTTGGGCGCACGGGGCTGGTCGCCATCTCGGTGGCGCAGTGGGCTTTCGCGTTTGGGGGCATGGTGGCGTTTGGCGTGATTGTCGGGGACTCAATCCCGAGTGTGCTGAGGGCGGTCTGGCCGGGCTTGAGGGAAATGCCGGTGCTGGGCTTGTTGGCGGATCGGAGGGCGGTGATTGTCGTCTTTACGCTGGGGATTAGTTACCCGCTGACGCTCTATCGGGATATTGCGAAGGTGAGTTTTTTGGGGCCCTTCTCTCTCTCTCTCTCTCTCTCTCTCTCTCTCTCTCTCTGTCTCTCTCTCTCTCTCTGTCTCTGTCTCTCTCTCTGTCTCTCTCTCTCTGTGTGTGTGTGTGGAAATATGCCCGCTGATTTGGATGCTAACTGCGGTTTTTAGCTGGCGAAAGCGAGCACGCTCGCGCTGGTGAGCATGGCGGTGATTGTGGTGACGGTTGTGGTGCAGGGCATGATGGTGCCGGCGGAAGACAGGGGGGCTTTGAAGGACTGGCGCTTGTTGGTCATCAATGATGGGATATTCCAGGCGATCGGGGTAATATCGTTCGGTATGTTTTTGCTTTGATTATGTACTACGGGTGAAACATGTAGAGAACTAACAACGAAATAGCCTTTGTCTGCCATCACAACTCCCTCCTCATCTACGGCTCCCTCGAGAAGCCCACCATCGACCGCTTTTCCCGAGTAACCCATATCTCCACAGGCGTCTCCATGGTCGCCTGTCTGCTCCTGGCCCTCTCGGGCTTCCTCACCTTTGGCGATAAGACGCAGGGCAATGTCCTCAACAACTTCCCCGCCGACAACACCATGGTCAATATTGCACGCCTCTGCTTTGGTCTCAACATGCTCACGACGCTTCCGCTCGAGGCGTTTGTCTGCCGCGAGGTCATGCTGAATTACTACTTCCCGGGCGAGCCGTTCAACATGAACTTGCATCTCATTTTCAGCACGAGTCTGGTGTTTAGCGCCATGGTGCTGAGCCTGGTGACGTGTGACTTGGGCACTGTGTTTGACCTGGTCGGCGGGACGAGCGCCGCCGCCATGGCGTATATACTGCCGCCGCTGTGCTATATCAAGCTCACGAAGAGGTCGTGGAGGACATACATGGCATGGGCGGTCGTGGCGTTTGGGTGCCTGGTCATGCTGATGAGCATGCTGCAGGCCATCGGGAAAATGATTACAGGTGAGCTATTGGCAGTTGTTCCGTTGTGTGAGACTCGAGGCTAACAGCTGCGGTGCCGTAGGGGATGGAGATACCAGGCAGTGTTACTAACAGGATAGAGTACTAATGATATCTGGTTACATTTCTTACAGACGGGCCAACATATTTAGAACGGGGACGGGCCAGGAGTCTTGTAACTACCCACGGCCGGGTCATCAGCGAAGCATTTTAGACGGAACTTAGATAATTCAACGCATTCAGCGCTTCCAGTTTTTGTTTCTACTCCCAAATAGGGGATGTGTTTTGCTGGGAGGCCTGTTTCGTCGTCCGTCACATGCCTCCATATCGCTGTCAAATAAGCTTCCAGGGTGTCCCGGCGAACTCCCGTCCTATCAGCTCGTTAGAAGTATGCTACCCAACGAATGAGATGACATGCAGCGGGAACCACGGGATCGTATATCGAACTTGGCGTGGGGAACACGGATAGAATACCCACCCCGCGCTGCGGAGGTAACTCTCGGCTTACCTTATCTGCCGTTTTGCTTTACGTCCACAGCAATCAGCAGCTCGGGACTGGCTGACGAGTTTGTCCACCATCTAACTACACAGCGGGTAAGAGAGTAGATTCATCGGGATTAGGTTAGGTCGGCGAACCGCTGGGCAGACCAGACCCTGGATACTTACCGACTGTACGGGCAGTCCGCTCCTGTAACCCCTCCCCCCCCAAAAAGGCTGCACTGCAGGCAACCCGCCCGCGCCCGCCCGCCCGCCTGCTCAGGTGCCTCCACGCCACCAGCGAAGTCATGCGGTTCACATTTGCAAATCGAAACCGGTCCCCTCCTCCGCTCAGGACTGCTGTAATGCACAAAGGGAGCACTGGTGGCATTAGATTGTGCAGCCGCACACCACCCGCACACCGAACAACCACCACTGGTCCCCCTCCTGGAAAACGTGGGTGGACGAGGGAGCCCATCCTACCATACCGACCAATGCATGCATTAAGTATACCGGGATATGAGACGCTAATAATAATAAGAGGTCATTCGTGGGACAGTGGGGTGGGGAGGGGGGCTAGGAGAGTAGGTAACGAAGAGAGAAGGAGGTTATAAGACCCCCGCTTCCCATCCCATCCACTTCTGAGTTCTGCCCGAGCGAGGTGCCGTAGAAAGAGCAAACAAACCAAAACTGCCGCAGTAGACATCTCGAATACAATACAACCAGCAACCCAACAACCACACGCACACTCTCTTCCCCTACCAACCAGTCACCATGCACGACTCCAACTGCCCCAGCTGCGGAGCCTCCTCGGACGGCACCAAGACATGCGGAGCCTGCGGCGCTGTAAGTTGAAGCTTTTAGGCCTGCCTTTCCCTACCTCTTATCCAGAATATTCCCATTCCCTTCCGCCCGCTGGGACTCAACACAACAGAGTTCGCTGACTCGTCAATGCAGACTTGCCCGGTCTAAAAGCCCCCCCAAAAAAACCGTCACGCCACCCAGCCAGTGCAAGGCTTTTTTCCCGTCTTATGTGTCTGGTCGCCGGGGACCGGAATGTGCTTTACAGTCATGGTCGGGTCACAGGGGGTTCATGGCAGCTGAGATACTTTTCAGGAGGGCTTCGTCCAGAAACCACATTATCATGAATGATGATTCCAAGCTGCAAGTCCGCGAGCAAGCACCAACAGGCACTTGAAGTGATGCGATACAGCCGTGGTGAATATCACCGCGACATTCTCCATCTGGTGTAGCCATGCATTCCTACCATGATACAACAGCCTCCCTACATACACCCCTTGCTTCGAGTAGCCTGTAGTGCGATGAGCTAAGTAGAACTCGGGACAGAACTGGAAGGGCAGGTCACGGAGGTTGTACATTGATTTCGCCTACACCAAACAGCAACCCAGAGCCAAACAGACAACGGCACACAAGATACGGGTCTGGTCCAAGAAACAGGGTGAATAAATAGCTAGCTAGTAAAAACGACCATGGGAAACCGCGGTACCGTCGAGTAAACTGAGACAGAAAAAAGAAACAAGACAGAAAGGGAAAGGGACGTGTTGGATTATAGCATGCCGCCCAGTAACTGTTTAACCGGCCATCTCCAACTCAGCTGGGATCGGGGTTGCACGGGCAGCACCCAATAATTACCCCCATGGTGCTTTATGGTTGCATCCTTCTCTTCCCCAGCTCATGCTTGTCAAAATCGAGGTTTCCGTTCCCCAATCCTACGCAGCCGTGAGCGTGCGTTTACAACCCTCCGAGAACACGCCGCTTCTAGTCCCACTCGGTGTTTATAATAGCCGGCCGGAAAAGAGTGCAAGAACCTCTGTCTCTCGTTCTAGAGACAAAGAACCCATCGTGATGGGCCGTCTGCTGCGAGGATAGTTGAGGTTGGGTAACAGCAGTTGACAGCAATATGGAGGCGGTTATTCAGAATCGGTCCGCGCTTAGGCGATGACGCACTTGCTCTTCTTTTTCCCGGTCTTCTTGAGCAGGGCAGCCCGTGTCGCGAACTCGAACACCTCGCGGACGCCCTCGTTGGTCTTGGCCGAGCACTCAAGGTACTTGGTGGCCTTGATGTTGTTGGCAACCGTTTGGCCCTACATCATGTCAGCATGCCACGTTCAAGTAACGGACGGTTTGGACGCAAGTGTCTTGGCAAACCACCACGGCGTCTCAATGCTGCTTACCTGCTCGGGGGTCACGGGCTGCTGGCTAGTCTTGCGGAGCTCCTCGATGGTCCTCTGATCAAAACGCAAATCCTTCTTGCAGCCAACGAGGATCTTAGGAACATCGGGGCAGAAGTGATGTACTTCAGAGCACCACTGGGAACGAAGCAGCGTTAGCAAATCGCCTAATGTGGGAACGGCGGGACACGTGGAACTCGAGCTAACCTTCTCGCCGACGTTATCCAAAGAATCAGGGGAGTCGACGGCGAAGCAGATCAGGATGACGTGGGAGTCGGGGTATGACAGCGGCCGCAGACGGTCGTAGTCCTCCTGGCCAGCTGTATCCCATAGCGCCAGCTCAACATGCTTCCCATCGACCTCGACATCGGCAACGTAGTTCTCAAAGACGGTGGGGACGTAGACCTGTACGCTGTGTCAGCGTGCTATCATTTTGTAGGATGCGTTGTGTCGGTGCGGCCAGGGGATTCCTGGGGAAGGGGGGCGCGTCGTCATCCGGCGGATGTGGACCGAACGTCGAGGCGGTCTGGGAGAATGGAACAATGCAAGGAACGCCACCATCATTCGCGAAGAAGATGGGCGGTTTTGCGTGTCGATTAAAGCAAAACTCACCTCTGGGAAGGTACCCTTGGAGAAAACACTGTTTATCAAACCGAGTTAGTATGCTGATGTGTGGATCCCAAGGAAACGACAGCACAACGGGAACAGCGACCTGGCCCGACAGCGGTCAACAGGCAGAAGAGGATAAAAACTCACATCAACAAGCAAGTCTTGCCGCAGGCACCGTCGCCGACGATGACCAGCTTTCTGCGGAGCTCGGCGGCCATGGTTGCTGGGGGACTGGAGAATGTGTGTGTGTGATGGAAGAGGTGGTTATCGGGTGGATGCAATGATGCTGCTGCAGCAGGATGGGCTGCAAGCGAAGCGCAGGATCTGGGAGAGGCCGAATGCAAGAACAACGGCTTCGAGCGTCGCAGAGAATGAGGGAAGGCGGTAGGTGATGCCTCTGGAAGAAGCGGGTTGCCGGGTTGTCGATGCAAACAATGCAAGAGAGATGGAAAGGGTGAAAAGTGGAGGAAGTGCTTCCCAGGTGGAAAAGAGCAGAAGTCTGCAGGTTGGTTTGCTGCAATTGACGACAGAAAGAGCGACAGTGCTCATGCGCTGGGGTAATGGCCGGGAAGAAGGGGGAGAGTGGGTAGCCGGCGTGGAATGGCCCGCTCTGAGTGGATAGAAGGCTTCGGGGGGCTTGCCCAAGTGCTGTTCGCTTGTCTGGGCTGATATGAGTGTGCAGCGTCAGCGCCAGGTGTCCGCCTCTTTTGTTGACTTTTTCGACACTTTCTTGTTGACGGACAAAAGATTACTGTAGTTATGTGCACACGCGCGCAATGGACGCCAACGGAACGAGGCAAGAGTTGCGGTTTTGCCGACAGCGCCTCTTCGACGTTTGTTTCGTATCAGGAAGAGGTGCTGCGGAACGGGAATTCGTCATCAACAAATGGCCGTTGGTCTGAACTGGGACGGCGGACCAGTCAGTCTCCTTGCCTGTCGATCCGGGTTCAGAGGGACTCACCCAGGCTGGGCTGGGCTGGTAGGCTCCGCAAACAATACGGCAGCCCCTGAAAAGTGGTGCGGAACGGTAGGTCGGTGTATGGTGGGCCTTTCATTCAATCATCTGCCATTCGGAATATCTACCCTATGTATGCACACGGATGCCAGCCAGCATCATGCTTTCTTTTATAGCACGTGAGAATGGCTGTCTCTCACGGCCAAGGTCCTGCAAACAGGCCGCAGCGTACTCAGTGACGCCCGCCGGCAGGACTCGATGCACTGACCAGGGCATGTACTGTACACACTGTATGTAGGTAGGTACGGTACCTAGGCAGGTATGCACATGTACTGCCCGGCCTTATCTTGCCTTGCTGGACCGACCTACGCCGTCTCTCGTTCCGGTGATGGATTGCAAGGTGCACGGCGGAAAATCTTAGGACTGGGCAACCGATTCCAGGCATCCAGCGCCGCAGTAAAGTCCAGAACACCCCAACTCAGCCGCTTCAGAGTCCGCACTGTGCAAAGTACAGTGAAGGATCATCATCACATCGTATGTAGAACAGCGACCCGCACTCGGGACTGTCGCGGTGTCGCGTTGGTGGACATGTGTGGAATTGGAGACCTCCGTCCCCAGCTGTGCTTGCATGATGAGCCGGGCTGGGGTGAGGTGCCGAGACCGACCTGAGCTGCTGCCATGGCGCGTGCCCCCGCGTCCGCGGACTTGAGTGGGCCGCAAAGTCCTAGGCCATAGGACTTGCTCTCCGGGGGAACTGCACAGCGGTAAGAGCCGCAATTGCACACACGAACAAAGAAGCCCCATCCCCCAGTCGGCGTAATAAGCCTCAAAACCGAGCTTTGATCTGAGGACACGGAAATCACGAGCTTTGGATGCAATTTGGGGAGGCATCAGCTCGGTTCCTGTAGAGATGGGATCTGGAAACACTTGTTGCATTACGCCCTCCTTCTGCTTTGTAGCGGCTACTCTTGTCGAGGGTTGGTTCCTACCTACATACTCATCAACACTTCAGCGCACAATTACGGGTGCAGGATGAGCCTGAGGATACTTGGATGGCCTGCAGAAGAACTTGGAAGGCTGTATGGATATGCGGTGAGGTGGTACCTGTGTGCTGCGTAGCGAGGCCCGAGCCTGTTTGGCCGGTGCCAGCTGTCGCCGTAACCTGCCAGCCGCACAAAATTTCCCCAGCCAAGGCCCGGGACAGTGGGTCCATTGACCACCTTTGGATGCAGCAACTTTTTGAGGTCGCGGCACGACCAAGAGACAAAAGCCTTGGTCCCGCGCCGACGACGAACCCGACGGCCTCGATAGACCCAGCTGACCACGCCTTGCTGACAACTTTTCGGCGCCATGGACAAGATTCTTCGCCGGGTACACATGGCCGAGCGCCAAGTTGCGCGGCGAAACAAGCGCAGGGGCGAGCTCAACTTCCGCATTTCACGAAACTCGGTTGTTCAGGACGAGAAAAGAGCGAGGATTCAGGCCGGTCGTGAACTCAACGAGGCCATCAAGGCCCGGCACGAGGATCTTGAGCTTGGTCCTCTCGCTCCGCGCCGCGACAACAGCAAGGCGGACAGTGACGGCAACTTCTGGGGCAGCCTCCCATCGGAGCGAGCGCTGCTCTCAAACAAGGCTACAAGTGTGAAAAGGGAGGTCCGCTCCGCCTGGGCCGGTGGGCCACAGTATTTGTGTATTGCCCCGGGGGATCGTGTCGTCGTCATCGAGGGTCCATGGAAGGGCAAGATTAGCACCATCTCCTCGATCAAGAAACAAGTCATGGGTCTTGAGCTAGACGGCAACGTCACCGTGGTAAGCCAGCCAGTTATCCCGTGGTCCCGTCCGCATCAGTCGCACGCTCACACATTCGGGACAGACCAACATGGTTGTGCCTGAGTTCATGAGAGAAGAGGGCAAGCCCCCAGTCACGTTGGCCAAGGCGACCATACCCATCTCAAGCGTCCGGCTAGTCCACCCGCTCCCAGACCCGGCAACCGGCGTGGTTCGCGACGTCATCATCCGCGAGCTCAAGCCTGTCGGGATAATTCATGACCGGCCAACCCGCAAAGTCTTTTTCTCCCGCATCGTCCCAGGGCTCAACGTGCGCATCCCTTGGCCAAAGGTGGAACCAATAGCACGCGAAGACCACCCGTCCGACACGCTCCGTCTCGACGTTGAGGAGCGCACCTTCGTGCCGACGCTCCTCCGCCCGCCTATGCCCGAGACGGTGCTCGACGAACTGCGCAACAAGTACTCCAAGTTCCGCACACGGCACACGCCCGAGTACGTGGCCGAGGTCGAGGCACGCGAGGCCGAGAGGAAGGCCCGTCAGAAGGGCGCCCGCGCCGAGCAGATGCTCCTACCCGTGCAGGAGTACAACCGCAGCATGCGCGCTCTGCGCCGCGAGCGCGGCAGGCCCGAGTTGTCGGAGGAGATGCTCGAGAAGATCGGCGAGGTCATTGTCAAGAACAGATTGGCCAGGTCAGGGGGGCTGGCTACCGCTGCGGCGGTAGAGGTGGACAAGGTGCAGAAGGCCGTGGAAGAGTTGTCGCTCGGGGGCGATGCACAGGGAACGACGGGTGGGGATCAAACTCGAACTCAATAATGGGCGTGCTTGGTTCGAACTACGAGCGTTCTGCCATGATCTGGGAGCTGATGCCTACCTACCTCTTGCGGGTTGAATATGGGGGGGTGAAATGTAACATAGCTGTCACGGCAGCAGCCTGTGCTCCATATTCCGTGTACTGTAACGATAGTGTGGATATAGAGCATATACCATGGGATCCTCTAATTGCACTCGGCCTCGACATCAAATCATGAATGAACGTCATTGGGTCACCGAATTGATATCAACGGACTTCAGCCCAGCAGCCAACCAGTGAACAGCCCTGCGGCCTTGCCCGAGTCAACACGCGTCCTGTCTGCACTGCCACGTGCAACCCTTCCCGTTTCGTCGCACGACAGCCTTGGAATGGAGCGGTGCATCCGGCAGGGCGCACCACACGAGCATAGCATACGCAATGGAACATGGCGCAGATGCTCGCCTCACCTCGACTTCCGGCAAGAGAAAAGCGAAAGATGAGAAGCCAACAGGTGGCCTCAGTCTGCATGCATTTGTTTCGCTCAGTCTGCCTTGAGTGCCCAGGTTATTAGTTATTTGTAATAGAAAAGGGGCAGGGCGTAGTCTCGTATTTCCGAGTTTTGCCACGGACAAGGCAGGCCTGACTTACACGACCGCCAGCGCGGTGTCGCCTTTTTCTTCTCGGGAGGCGACCTAGGCGGTCAAGCTGGTCTTGATGGGGCCACAAAACATCGGATTTCAATCTTTTTGATCTGACTTCCTCCCTCTTCTACATAGTATGCTTACGAAACGGTTATCCGACAGGGGAAATGTGCCAGTCAATGCTGCTATCATCCAGGGTCACAACTGATACACATCTCCCAACTAATTTTTATGTCTACGTATAGGTCTCGACTTCGTTTTACTCCTAGGAAATCTGGGTTCATACCAAGCAAGCATCGCAGAAACAGGAAAATCCTCTTTCTTTTAGGACTGACTATCTTTTCTGATTGAAGCAAATCGACAGATCTTGACAAACTCGTCGCGAACCTTCCGCCGACCCCATAATCCAAGAAAAGAAGCGACCTAGAAAGAGAAGCCAGAGCCTCGAGCTCTAAAACCCGCCTGTTGACCAAAAGAGCCGTCATATTCATATCGTCGTCACTGTCGCTAGGGGGGGGTGCATAGTGTGTCCTGTTGTCCCATACCCGCGGTCATCTGGTTCACAGAATCTCCGAGCCTGAACCCAATATCCAAAGGGAAAACTGCGGCATATAGCCTCCAAAACAATCTGTCGCATCCCAAAAAAAAAAAAAAAAAAATTGGTTGGAAACTGAACAATCTTGATAAACCACCGTCCTCCAGTTAGCCACAGCAGTGGCCAAAGCCTAAGCCCAGACGACAAGCCGAAACAGAAACGGCCGATGCCACAGACGGTAGTGCCCATGCGGCCAGCAACGTATCATCGGTTTTCCGCACCGACATCGTCCAGATGACGTTCCGTCATCCGAAGTGATATAAGTCCAGAAAGAAGAAGGGGAGGAGGGAGAATGACAAACGCAGGGAACCCAAGAATATCCAAATCGACAAACGCAAAAGCAATTCCGAACGATAGCCTCCCAAGGAAAAAGAAGAGGGGAAAAACAAAAAAGAAAAACAAAAAGAGAAACCCCGCCGGCGATGGCCCAAACAAGCGGACAGTCTTTGTCTCTGCCGGGCCCGTGCCGTGTGGTCTGGTTGTCAGTGAGTTGGTGGGGCGGCAGGTTGGGTAAGTGGTCCCTGAGCAATGACCACCATCTGAAAGAGAAACGCGTCGTTCTGAACGCGTCTTCCCTTCTTTCAGCCTTTGCCCACTTTTCATGTTACCCTCCACCACTTCCTTTTCCCTATCCGACCAGACTTACTCCTCCTCCCCAAAACGGATATATGATTAAACTGACTTGGCAGAAGCGATGACGGTATACGTCTAAGCCAGGACACCTCAGTGGGTGTATGGGTGAGAGAGAGAGAGAGAGAGAGAGAGAGAGAGAGAGAGAGAGAGAGAGAGTGAGTGTGTGTGTGTGTGTGTGTGTGTGTGTGTTCAAGTGTTCCATCACCGGCCTCGGCCTGCAGCAGCCGCTTTCTCCCTCTTGCGTCTCTCACGCTTTTCCTTGTCTAAATCATGGTATTGGGCCCTATCTCGTTTCGACGAGCCCGACGGGCCACGCGATGACGATGACGATGACGATGCCTGGTGGTGCGAGTGCGAGTGCGACTCGGGCAATCTATACGCGTGCGGTGTCTCGTTGTACGCCATGGCGCGGTTGTACCGGCGCTCGCTCAGGAGGCCGAGCTTGCGCAAGTGCTTGACGACAAAGAAGTCTGGCCGGCCAGTCCCGGGGCTCAAGCGATGGTCGCTGGTGATGTGCCCCTGCACGTGCTCCATGCGCTCCAAAAAGTTGGCGTACTCTTCTCGCGGGTGCTGCGCGACGAACAGCACGTGGTCGCAGTACCAGCACATGAGCTGCTGCGGGAAGCGGTCTCGCAAATGGCCTACGTGGTGCTGGATCCAGCCGGCCCCGTCGGCGAGCGAGAAGGTTGCCGGGCAGTCCAGCAAGCCGGAGAACTCGCACCAGAGGATCTGGTCGAGCCGTGTCGGGGGGCTGTTGATGTCGAGCCCCTGGAATTGCTCGACGAACGTCCTCGGAGGCCGGCCGGGTGGCGTCGCCGGCGGCGCGGAGCTGACCGAGGACGGCGCGATGGGTCGTGTGGTGTACGTCTGCATCGTTGATGTGGTCGTGGACTCGGATTGCGCGTCGTCATCATACTGCTGCTGGTAGTGGGCGCCGCCGTACTCGCCGTACTGCTGCCGGTAGTCGGCGTCGTCATACTGCTGCTGGTAGCCGGCGTCGCTATACTGCTGCTGAACGTCGGTGCCGTGATACTGCGGATGGTCGGGTGTTACTGGCGGTGCCCACCGGGGGACATTCTCATACTCAAACTCCAGCGTCTGGGCATTTCTGTACCCCGGGGTACTCAAGCCCTGGAGATATGCATGGATCCCACCGTTGTCAACGTTGGCCCCCATCACGGTGATGTGTGGTGTGTGTTGATGGCGGGGTGTGCGAGCAAAGATGGTGGGGGTGCGATATGCTGACCAGGGTTCGATCTTGCTGACACCCGGGACGGCTGCTGCTGCGATTTGGGGTTTTGGGCCAAACCTGCGGCTCGACGAGGTCGACGACAAGGAGAAATCTCGCTACGGTGTGGCTATGAGCTTTATGAGCCCAACGCAGCGCAGAAGGAAGGACCAGACGGGCCGTCGAGCAGTTCAAGTACTGTGTACTGAATACTGCGTCGGCCGTAAAGCGGTGTTGCTATTTTTGGCCAGTCTTCTGCTTCAGGACGACCAGCGTCAGTCACCTGGAAGCTCGGGACTGGAGTGTGGAGGCACACGCGAAACGGGAATGTGCCGAAGGTCGACGACACAAGAAAGATGTGGTCAAGAGAGGAGGAGCAATGGGAAGCTAGTCAATGGCTCTCTCGTGAGGCGGGGTCCGGGTTAAATGTGGGAGGTTTTGTCGTCGCGTCCCTTTCCCACCGGCTGCGTCGTCCATGTCGCTCCGTCTATTCGCTCTACACATCTACGTTGGCCCGTGTGGTCTGGCTTGTCATACTTCTTGGGGGTGGGTTCTCCCTGCTGCCCGATCTGACAAGACGGTGTGCGCGGGCACGGGAACGAGCCGATCCCACCCTGAAGCAGCCACGCATCCGCGCCATCCAACTAACTTAGTTACCGAACCCATTCTTCCGCAAACATTGTTCTTGATGTCCGGCCGCCTGTCCAACATCGACGCTTGACGCGCTTCACGTTCATTCCTGTGCTGCATCGACTAGGCCGGGCCGCATCGATGCCTGTTCCCATTTCGCGATCTATCCAATCGATCTTTCTTCCACCACCGCTCATCTGCGCGTGGTCCGGACCGATTCCTGGCGCAGCGGCGCGACTGCTGTGGGTAAAAAGGGGGGGGGGGGGGGGGGGAGCTCTTTGGGCGAGGGGCTTGCCATGCAGCTCGCGCTGCACTGGACTGGCCGCCGTGCCCACGGCGCCGCGACAAGCCGTTCCACAAATCACCTCTGCGGTTGAAGCCAAACAGGGGCAGGTGCCCGTTGCGGTTGCGTAGGCAACCACTCATTTTGTGGACTTTTACCGCAAACTCGAGCCGAGTTTGGTGGTCGGCGACGTTCATTTGCCTGCTGCATTCAGTCCTCTCCGCAGATGCGGAAAAGAATTGAGTCGAGTCAGACGCGCCGCAAGTGCGGCATTGCATTGCACGTATGTACTGATGAGCCTATCAACGGACGACACGCCGGGTAGACGCTCGATCACTCGGGATTGCACATTCGGTATTCGACATCTTGTCGATACCAACCTATTGACTTTTCGCGATGGCACAGAACTCATGCACAATGAGCTAACCATTATCTCGAGCTGCCCCGAGCATGTGTCGCGTTACCTAGTGTTTTTAGCACCTCCTTTAGCTCAGGTTGGAGTACCTTACTGTACATAGGTACCTACCTAGGTACCTACCTACCAGGTATGTAGGTAGGTAAGGTAGGTATGTAGGTCCATACAATGCACACTACATTTAAGCTCCATTTTAGCGGATCGCAGCTGTTATACAGGTACCGCAGTAGCAAAGACACCGAGCTCCTCAAGCTCGGCACTCGGTGTCAGTCAAGTCCGATGTTCTTGTATAGGTAGGTCACTAGCACAATATCCCGACCAAAACAGTCATTATGGCCAAGGAGAACGCTTGAGGAATTTTGTCATATTATTATCCGTGACATCGTCAAAGCTCGGCCGAAGCTGGCTGCATGTGCGCCGGATATCCTTCTCACACTCGACGGGAACATCTGAGCCCAAGCCGAACCTCGGACACAACAGTGCATGTCTCTCTCATGCCCTGTCGGATTAGTACATATGTAGTTGGCCGCTCCATGAGCCCCAGGCTCCTTGAATGATCGTGCAAGCCACTCGAGCACTCGTTAAGACACCGGCTACAGTCGTGCTTTGACAGCCAATGCGTCGTGTCTTGTCCGGAATGGTCAACACCAGATCGCTTCTCCATCGAACATCTCCTCGGGGTGCTTAAGCCGACGGTATTCGTAGTGCGATAGGTGCTTAGTTCCGGCCGTGTTGTTTGATTCGAGAAAAATCCGAGAACGGGCTCGGCATCGGCGCCCATCTCCTCCAAACGTCCGTCCATTCGCAAGAACATGACGCGGATATCTGCAGAGAGGCACGGTCTGAATATTCCATGCACTATGCCAAAACTTAAAGCCACTACACACCCAACACCGTCAGATTAGATAGCGGTGGCGACTTGAGGCTCTGCGCCGCCAATGAGCTGCCGGGTTACGTCTGGATATGACTATCCCGCCGCAATCTTCACGCGGTCTGACCACCCCCCCTTTCTGCAATTATCCAGTAGTCGTAGATTGGCTGGAGAAGCCGATCGCGCTGGGCCACGCGAAGCAAAATCGACGTTGGACATCCATCGACGTCGGACATCCATCGACGTCGGACATCCATCGACGCAGCCGGCAAAGTCAGAAACGGGATGTCACCGTCCCTGATATGCCGTCGTCTCCGTGGCCTGGCCAGCACCCCGTTGCCGTTCGCCGGCTTGGATCAGATAGTAGTTTCACTGCGTAGTTTTCCCATGCTGCGGGACCATTTCCGGCACACACACGCACATACACACACACACCATCCACTCGCCGGCGGAAAATGCCGAATCGAACGTGATACCCAGGGCCACGCCAGCCCAAACAATCATGACCTGTGACCCATCGGCCGAGGAGGTGCCTATTCCGGGCTACAAAGCACCTTGGCCTTGGCGATGACATTCCGGTACTGCAGATGCCCGCCACTCTCATCGCCGCGCTTGATGATCCCCGGGAACGTGACGCAGCAGATCTCCCTGCCCGCCAGGTTATCCTCCTCTTCAACGCCAATGTCTTCCATCGTCTCAGCGTCAAACATGATGCGTTGGTGGGGCAGGATCTCGGGCATCTCGATCTTGAAGACGGCCTTTTGCACCGCGAGTAGCCGCGAGAGGTCGATGGCGCTGGTGATCAGCGCCTGTAGACCCTGGTCTCGGGATTCACTTGAACGCGTGTTTGTGAGCGGGCCCAGGAGCGTGTTGACCTTGCACATGACCGCGTCAATGACGGCCGAGGTTTCGGTCTGGAGTCGCTCGCTGGCGTCTTTCTTGATCATGGTCAGGGTGAGGGAGCGCCATTGGTTGATTGATTGGGGGGGTGACGCTGGCGGACAGATAATGAGTGCCATCCCTAGAATTCGCCGTTCCGCTGTGGGAGATCTTACCAGAGGAAAGAAACGCTTCCACCTGCTTGAGTTGCCCGGCGACATCGGCCGGAAGCCCAACAAAGCAGGGGTCAAACACGAGTTCCACAAGCAATCGCGACACGATCGACTGAAGCAAATGGATTCTGGACGCCGAGACTAGCTCTTCGTACATGGGCACCAGCCGGGCTACTTCCGATATCGTATCCTCATGGACGCCGGACAGATCTGTATTTCTGCTTAGCCTCTCCTTTCTGTCCGGACGGGCCCTTCCGATCGGCGGGGAAGAAGGTAGTGGCGGCAAGCGAGACTTACCAACCGTCGCCCGCCTGAAATTCACCAACACCCAGTTCTGCAGCCCATTCCCCAGCCGCGCCATGCCCTCCCCAAAGACCTCGTCGCTCGTCTGCGCCTGCCCATCCGCCCGCGTGCTCACGCTAACCCACTCCTTCAGCCCCCGAACCTGTGCCTTTAGCTCGGCAATCTCGTCCTCCTTTTTCTCCACCATCCGCCACGCCGCTCTCACCCTTTCCTCTTGCTCCTGCTCCTCCTCTCCTCGATCCACATCCACATCCACATCACCATCCCAACTCCCGTTCCCATCCCCGTCCGTAGTAACCACGCCCCTCCTCTCCGTCCCCCAACTACCCACCATTCCCCCCTCATGGCCATGGCCATGACCATGGTCATAGTCATGCCCCCTCCCCTCCAGCTGCAACCCCACCGCCTGCTGTGGCTCCCGCTGCTGCCCCCGCTGCTGCCCCCGCCGCAACAACCCCACCTCCCTCTCCAGCGCGGCGCACTTGCCCTGCCAAAACGCCGCCGTCTCGCTCTCGGCCCGGCTCAGCTTGTCCAGCTCGCAGAGGAACTCGGCCTCCATCAGCGCCAGCTCGTGCTCGAGCGCCGCGACGCGCGCGTCCCGCTCCTTGTCCCGTTCCTGCTCGCGGCGGTGGGGGGCCGCCCCTCCCGGCGCTGTTGTTGCTGCTGCTGTTGTTGTTGTTGTGGCGGGCGGGGTTGCGGTGCTCCCTCCCGCGGGGAAGGGCGAGGGCGAGCGGGAGCGGCGGGCTATGCTGCCGGGCCTGGATCCGCTCGTGTTGGGGGCTAAGCGCGGGCTTGTGAAGGCGGTGGGGGTTGGGTGGTTGTTGTTGTTGTTGCTGTTGTTTGTGTTGTTGTTGCGCGGGTTGTCGGGGGCGGGGGAGGAGGTGCCGCTCAGAGCTGCTCGCGGCGGAGGGGCGATGAAGGTGCTGCTGCTGCTGGTGCCGCTGCCGCCGGTCCGGGTGTTGGTCGGGGAGGTGCGGGGAAGACGAGGTGGTGAGCGCGGGCCGTTGGTGTTGCTGCCTCTTGGCCCCGACGTCGGGGCCGGACGGCGCTTCGCTGGCGAGGCCATCTTTTCGCGAACCATGACCTGGTAGGTAGGATCGCGGCGGGGGTGTGGTTTGGTCTATGTTTGTTTGGTGCGCGGTGCGCTGCTCGTGCGCGCATTCAAAGAAGCTTCAAGTCGACATCAGCATTGTGTCATGGTTCCGGCTAGCGGAATAACTATAAGTTGTCCGATTCAACGCTGCTGACCAATTTCGGAGGCAAACTTGCTGTGTTGCGGCTGCCTAGGCCTGTCCCCGGAGCAGGGAGATATTCCCCAAACTGTCCAGGTGTTGCGCCTTTGTCATGTCCCGGAGGTTTAGCGGGGTTCAGGTTGCTGAATAAGGGTCAGACCCACTAGCAGCATTTCCAGAATGCCCTGGATAAGTTGATAACCCCACATGGTATGGACCAAGGCAAGAGAAGTGCCTGCCTCACGTACATACACTTCCCACTACATTATTACTCCCTCAACACCTTCTACTCTATCTTATTTGTCAAATAAAGACGGCACGGACAGGGGGGCAAAATACGCAAAAAGAAAAAACGACGATTTAAAGAAGAGAAAGCCGGCAAGCCTTCTTTCTCTATCTAATCTCCAGCCGTTCTACCCTCGCATTCTTTTCAATGTCGTCCAAGCTGTCGAAACGCTCCTTCAAATAGACCAAATCCTGATACTCGTAGAACGTCTCGCGTGTGTTCGGATCCCGCCTTTCTCTCAACAGCCCAAACTCATCAGCTCCTGCCAGCACAGCAATCACCATGCCCGGCTCTGCCACCCCTGGCCCCGTGATGGCAAAATACCCCTTCTCGGTGACTACGACATCGGCGCGGTAGTGTATTCGGTCCTCCATGGCTTCATAAATGTCCATGTCGAACGCGCCGCCCTCGACTCTGGCCTTGGTGTCCCATTCCTGGAAGCCCAGGGCGCATGCTATATCCTCGGGCACCTTTTCACTCATATTGCTGCTGGTCGACATTCTCCACGCCAGGAAGGAGACGGCCTCGTCTGCGAGAGCGGCGGCATCGGCACCTCTGGTGATGACGTTCCAGAGAGCTTCTAGGTTGGTCAGGGGAAGTTTCCCGTGCAGTGGTCTCTCCTTGTCCTCTCTTGTGGCTGCAAACCGGGGGTAGGCGTCAAAAACCCCCCTGTTTCCATTCGCTAGAAAGTTCATGACCGGCTGGACGATATCGTCGTAGACATCTTTGTCTGTGGTGATAGACAGAGCATACGCAACTGTATCCAAGAGATGCCCGTCGAGATGTAGTGCCTCCTCGGTGGTGTGCAGCGTTCTCGGCCGGATCAGCTCTGCCGCAGACAGCCATTCGGCAGGTTTACGCACCCGGCGAAACTGGGTAACCTGGGATTGCGCATTGCAAGACCAGTCTGGGACCCAAGAGGGCAGGCCGGTAACCGTCTTGTCGCTGCGCCGGTTGCGCTGGGCCCAGAAGGTTAGGTTGTGGTTCGTCTTGATGAAATACCGAGCCGCCATTGTGTAGACTTGCGGTATCGTGAGGCTGTAGTCGGGAGTGATGGTTTTCATGGGCTTGCCGTCCTCGTCACGGGCAAGACCCAGCGCTGCATACACCTTGTCCCGAAGATCTCCGGCTTTGAAGCTGGCCATGGCGTTCACGCCGTACTCCAGCTCCCATGCGTGCTGGATCCGATGCTCGTAGGCGACCTTGAGCACCTGTTCCAGAGCCGCATCGTTTCCGCTCAGCGCCACGCCAATTCGGAAGAGCAAGCTGCCATGGACGTCGAGCCGGAACTCTTCTGTCAGGCTCTTGAGAGAGGCACCAAAGTCTAGGACCCAGAGGGCTTCTACGAATACTTCCCAATCGCACTTGTGCGGCCCCCACATCACCAAGCCCCTGGATGCCAATACCATCTCCTGCAAGATCCACGCCCTGGTGAAGTACGTCCGGCGGGCCAAGTCGGCGAGGCCCTCCAATCCATTGTCCACATCCGGAGCGCTGGAGAGCATGGATTCGATAGTCCGGACCTTATCCGGGCCTAGAGTTGTCCTGCTCCGGTCCCATCCCGGCGTTCTGGCTAGGACACGGAAGATTTGCCCCAGCACAACAAGAAGCCCAAAGACAGCTTGCGTGTACTGGTTGCCGTCGTGATCATCCCCCCACCACATAATCACTGCCTCGGCATCACTGAATATCCGTGTCATGATGGCGACTTGCTGGTTCCGCTCCGGAATGTCCTCTTGGTTGATGCACACGGCATCGATCCACAGCGTGATGACCTGGCCTTCTCTCGACCGGATTCGCTTCAATGCGGCCTTCAGGTTTGGAGTAACCAGGAGTATGCGGTCGTCGCATTGCACGGGGATTGACCCTGTCCTCTCCCCCCATTCATACGAGAGTGCCTGATAGCGAGGTGCTGCATCGAGGTCTGCTTGGACAAGGTTGAAGGATAGGATATCATCATCCGTGTAAGCTGGCTGAAGCTCGAGGAGACGAACGTACGAGGCTCCGCGGAGCGGGTGGTACTGGTACTTGGCGCTTGAGAAACAGTGATTCTTTGTCGCGACGGCGTCCGGGGGTGGTGCACGGGACAGCAGCCTTATCACTGCATCGTGGCCCTCTTGTTCCGCCACGGAGAGCGCAGACGCTCCAGTATTGTCGAGTGCATCAAGCTGGGCGCCGTTCTCTATCAGGATCCTGACCACCATAGCATGGCCTCTCGAGGCAGCCAGAACAAGCGGCGTCCTCCCCCGTGGCCCTGTGGCATAGTTGATGTCGGCTCCGGAGGCGAGCAGCGGCCCAAGCATCGCCTCGTGGCCAGCCCATGCCGCCAGACACAGAGCAGACCATCCGTTCACAACCGCCGATACATTGGCACCCTTCTCTAGCAACAGCTTTAGCATGGATACCTGGCCTTCCACTACAGCGACGAGCAGGGGAGTATAGCGGTTTTTCGAGACGCATTCGATGTTGGAGCCCCTCTGGAGCAGCAGGCGCACAATCAACTCATGGCGATACTGCACCGCCAGATGCAGCGGAGTCCGTTGTGCTCTGTCTGTGGATTCTATCCGAGAGCCCTCGTCGAGCAATAACTCGACGGTTTTCTCATGCCCGGCCGTTGCTGCTGCGCACAGCGGCGAGAATCCTCTGCGGCAACGCGCCTCAATGTCGCTGCCTCCCTGGAGAAGAAACCGCACTGCTTCGCTCTGCCCCCTGGCTGCTGCCCCCCAAAGCGGTGTTTGGCCGAGTCTGTTACGAAGTTCTAAGCTGGCCCCGTTGTGAATCAGAGTTTTCATCATTTCGATACGACCCATCCCGGCTGCGAAAAACAACGGCGGTGTGCTAGTGAAGTCCCTGTTGCCGAAATTGACATCGATGCCGGTTCGAAGCAGTCGTCTGGCCGCCGGTACCTTTCCCAGGATTGCTGCATCGACTAGGCCGCGTATTGAGCGAGGCATACTGCCGGAGGGATCAGGGTACCCTAAATCAGCGAACTGCTCCGTGCTATCAAAGTCATCCAAGTCACGATTTCCCAAGTCTCCGGGGCCATCCGAGCCGTCCCACGCCGTTTGCTCCAAAGCCGCTAGATCCTCCTGAGAACCTCGATGCTCATCAGAGTCTTCCCGACCATGGGAATGACGTCCACCAGGGTTGCCATCACCATCACTGTGACTCGAGCCGATTCCATGTTCGAAAAGCAACCGAGCAATGGTCCGATGTCCCTCGCGGAGCGCAAAGTTAGCCGCCTTGTTGCGGTTGATATCTTCGTGCGTTGCATCGGCGCCCCTCTCCAAGAGAAGAGCTACAACCCCTTGGTGTCCCCTCTGTGCCGCCGCCGAGAGCGGAGACCTGCCGGAGCGGTCTGCAATATCGAGATCCGCGCCTCCGCGGTTTAGCAGGTGGGCAACCACTTTTTCGTGTCCACGCCACGATGCCCACCACAGGGCCGTCTGCCCGTTTCGGTCTTGACGATCCACAGCGGCACCTTGGTCAAGGAGCAAGCTCACAACGGCTTCGTGCCCGTTCATTGCCGCGCGAGACAGTGGCGGTTGACCACCACTGGTTGGATCACCTCCGTCTACATCGACAGTGCCCTTGGCCAGCCACCGCTTGACCTCCAGCAGGCGGCCGTTCTCCGCAGCAGAAACGAACGCGGCATTTGCTTTTCCTCGGGGAAGTTCGCCGTTGCTTAACAGCTCGACCAGAGACCTGTGGCCCCGGCGCTTAGCCGCATCCAAGGGTGTCTGTCCGCGAGCCTGGGCGGTCAGGTCGGCGCCTCTGTTTATTAACAGGCGGACGATTGACTCACAGTTGAGCCTGACTGCAATGTGCAATGGTGTTCGCCCCTTGTTGGTCGTGATGGACGTGTCGGCGTCGTGGTCTAGGAGAAGACGGACCGTACCCTCGTGGTTCTGATCTACCGCGACCGCAAGCGCGGTCATGCCGTTTTCGAGGCACCGCGCATCCACGATCTCGGTCTTGCCCATGTTGTTTCGTAGCAGCTGTCGCAGCGCATCCCGACAGTCATGCGAGGCCGCCGTCCACAGGGCTGTTCGGCCGCCATGGTCCTTCGCGTACAAGTTGGCCTGGTATTGATCAAGAAGGACCCGGATAATGGCGCCCATGTCTGCCTCTGCGGCCAAGGCGAGTGCGGTCAACCCATTTTCGGGCGTCGGATCCTCAACATCGGCTCCCCATCGGACCAGCGCCTCCACTGTTTCCACCGGCCGACGCTGGGCCGGGCCACCGCTGGCCGAAAGATGTAATGTAGTGAGTCCCTCTGAGTCCCTCGCATCGATCGCGGCCTTGCCGGCTTCCAGCAAGTACTCCACAACCTCGGCGTGACCTTCCAGAGCGGCATTCGCCAATGCTGTCCGCCCATCTCCATCCAAGGCGTCCACGTCGTTGACGACCCCAGCCTCCAGAAAGCACCTTACGATATGCAAGTGCCCATGCGCAGCTGCCGCGTGCAGCGCCGGCGTCCCGTGCTCGTTCTGCCACGTTGCGTCGGCCTCTGGATGATCCGCGAGCACTTGCTCCACGACGTCTTGATAGCCCTTCAGGGCAGCCGACACCAATATCCCGTTGACGTCCCGGTCGGACAGGTCCCGGTTGCGGTACCCACGGTTATCTAGCCAGTCGCGTACCGAGCTGTCCATTCTTGGCCCTATTCCGGCAGCTCTGCAAAGTTCCTGGCAGAAGACCGGCTTCGAGCTAAGAGTTAGGAATGCTGCGGGGATTCACGCCCAGCAAGGTTTGTGATTTGGGGGGTGGGGAGCAGTTGTCAAGGGTTGTCAACATTTGGCTGCTGTTGGGAGCCAACGTGATGACGGGAACAGTCCGTGGCTGATTGGTATTAGTATGTCTCGGTAGTGTTGGTTTCAAAGGTTCGGTTAGGATATATCGACTTTTCCATTGGTTGACTTCATATCAAGGCCGGGTTTCATTGGCAGCCTTGCATGTGTTGCTATAAAACACGGCGGACGCAGTAGCCGGACACATCGTTGTCATTGCTTCACTGACACGAGTCAAAGATCGGAAGCCAGTGATTCAAGAACATGGGAGAACAAAGGCCGACTCCTGCGCTATTGTGCTGTATGTACAACGTTGGGTTGGTATGTCGAAGAGTCAATCCCACCGAACCCACGCTTGGGTAATGAGAAAACCCAATGGGAAGACGACGGTAACATGTGTTTCGGTCCTGAACGCCCTGAACCCACTTCTTTCCAAGGCACCATGTATCCGCCCAAGAGTGGAGTGGTTACTGGTGCTTCAAAGTCGGGCGTCACGGGAGCTACGGGCAAGTCTTGGGCTTTCGCTGCATTATTATTGACGATACCTAGGGCGGTTGTCGTACGTGTAAAAGGTGCCGAGGATTGCGGGGGGCGAGGTGAGACGGCAGAAGTGGCCTGATGCTGTTGCTGGAAGAAAGTCGGCCTTGTCTAAGGTACTGCAGGTAATCCAGTTGCTATTAAAAAAAGTGGGCCCGGAACCCCTGAGCTATCCCCTGATGTCGATGTCAACAAAGGGCCCAGCATCCTAGCTATGCATAGTCCGTGATTCATGGAACATGACGGGAATACCTTCCATTCGGTAGAGTCCCCGAGAAATCCTGTGGCCTAGAACTCTACCTCAGCCACCACCTCGTATGCCTTATCCTCCTCCCCATCCACAACCACGTTTTTCGCACCCATTTTACATATCGCCACCTTCTCGACCGGAATATCCTCCATCCACACCTGATTCTCATACCGGTCAACAATTTCCGTTGCATCAAACACCAGCCGTTCCCGCGTCCACCCTCCTCCTCTGACTCCCCTTCCTCCCCTGTCTCCCCTACCTCCCCTTCCTCCCCTGTCTCCCCTACCTCCCCTTCCTCCCCTGTCTCCCCTACCTCCCCAACCTCCTCTACCCCTACTACCCTCCCCTCCCCGCTTATCCCCCTTGACATGCACAGTATTCACCACGGTAGCATGCAAAAGCAGCGGCCGGCCCTCGTCAGCCATGACCCCAGCCTTCACAAACGCGTCCCTGACCTGCTCGCAGAAGGCCTGCAGCAGACCGAACCGGTCGACCGGCGGGGCGTAGAGCACGGCCGCTCTATCGACGGGCTGCATCGACGCCAGCCCGCGGAGTGTGATCCGGGGTCCGCTTTCCCTTCCTCCCC
Source organism: Chaetomiaceae sp. B2702 (assembly GCA_023628455.1). Classification (NCBI taxonomy): domain Eukaryota; kingdom Fungi; phylum Ascomycota; class Sordariomycetes; order Sordariales; family Chaetomiaceae; species Chaetomiaceae sp. B2702. The sequence continues at coordinate 198,522 of JAMAKP010000004.1, read as the reverse complement.
CGTCCCTCTCCTTCCCACCTCCGCCAGCCCCTTTCCCCCCTTCCTCCTCCACCACTTTCTTACCCGTCGTGTCTTTCCCCCCCTTGCCCTCCCCACCGCTCACCTCCCCCCCCTTCCTCCTAAGCTCCTCACCCACCCTCCTCCACAGCCCCCGCAACCCCAACCCCCCGAGCACCTCCCTCGCCCTCTCCAACCCTACCGTCCCCTCCACGACATCCCCGTCCCCCTCTCCCACACGCGGCGCCGGCGCCGCCCCCAAACTCATAACCCCAAGCGTGAGATGCAAGGTGCCCACAGGGCGGACCGCATCCGCGGGCAGGTCAGCCCCGCCCATGGCGGGCGGCCCACACACGTCGGCGCGGAAGGCGGAGAGGGAGGCGGCGAGCTGGGCGCGGGCGGAGGGAGTGGCGGCGAGGGGGATGCACAGGAAGTGCGTTGGGCTTGGTTTGGGGGGCATTTCTCTCACCCTTTTTTTCTTTCTCTTACTGTACTTTCTTGTGGCTTTGATGGGATAGAGGATGGAATGGGGGTTTGTTGGGGTTGTTTGGTCGGGTTGGTGACGATGGTTGGTTTTTACTGGCGCTTTTTGGCTGTTTTGATTGGTGAGGCGATGGGTGGTGAAGGGAGTGGGGGAATGGTGATGTCAGGGCTTTGGAAGGTTTAGTTTCTGGTTGGGTGGCGTTGTGTATTTGGTTCAGAGTGGCTGGTGAGCTGTCTCTCAAATTTCGGTAATGATGTATTCGTACATGGTACTATGTAGTTGATCGGGTTGAGGGGCAGAGAAGGGAGGGGGGTTCGGAGAATTGTAGAGAGCTTGCTGAGTGGAATTTGAACGAGTTTTGAGGACGTGGTTCGTGCCCTTCCCTTTCCCTTGCGTTTGGACTTTATATTTCCCTACAAATCGCTCTATCCTCCCTGTCTACTATTCACATGAGATCACTCTGTGCTTGTAACATAAGAACTTGGGCTTGAAAACATCATCAATGGTGGGCGAGGCTACAGTAAAGACTAACCCGCACCAAGACCATAGACAGCTCCGAATCCATCAGACCAAGGCGACGCGCACATGGTGACCTATACCCTGGTAAATCAGACTGCCCTTCTTGCAAGCAAACAAAGCTATTTGCCCATGCCGTATGATACCTAATGCGCACCTGCATCCCCCGCTTCTCTCACATGAACACATGAGCAGTGCCCTTCTCTGCCTGCCGGTATCTTTGTTGAAATTTGGCTCAAACTGGCCTTGCATTACCCTCCTGCCCGTGAAGCAACCGCTTGCTGCTGCTCGTCCAGCCATGACTGTGAATCCTGTCCCATTCCCATTCCAACGAGAAAGCCATCGCCGCTCGCTGCCGTCGCCAATCGGAAGTTGATCGGGTGTCGAAGATGGGGAGGGTGCCTCGCCCCTCGGACCAAAACAGCAGTGCGTTGCAGTGCGCTTCCTCACTCTTCCTTGAAGAATTTCTTCATCAACTTCTCTAGGTCCTCCGTGTCGGTTTTCACCGTCTTGAGAGCGTCTGCAATCTTCTTCAGGCACACCTTCTCGTCCGTCTCGGGTGAGCCGTCCACGGTCAGCTTGTGCCCGTATTGCTGGATGATCTGGCAGCTGTCCCTAATCTTGTTGAACCCGAGAGTAGCGGAGGAACCCTTAAGGAAGTGACCCAGGCTAGATAAGTCATCCAAATTGCTTGCGTCCCTATTTGTTGTGATGAAGTTGCCGTCAGCCTAACGCTCACTTTCTCGCTGGAACGCTTGGCCCTCTGGACTCGGAACAAAAGGGGAAGGCTGGCGGGAAGATTTGGATCGCGCTCTCGCGTGAAGGCGTGGTCGGCCCGCCGGGTGGACTGTAAATAGGGAAAAACGGGCATGCTAGGTCGGTTGTGGTAGTACTTACAGAGCTTCCTCCATCTTCTCGAAAGTCTCAGATGCTTGCTCGAAGAAGTTGAGAACAAGGGGCGCGCTGAAGTCGCGTTCCTCCTCGCTCTCGTCCATCTCGAGGATCTGCGAGAAGATGGCATCGTCGACGTGATCCTTAAAGTTAGGCATGTCGTCAAATTCCTGGTCGTCCTGGGAGTGCCAGGCCCGCGTTAGCAACCCAGTCCCGTCTTGCATGTCGATACCACACACCCGATCGTCGATCCCCAACATGGTTTGTGAAGCGGCGCACAGTGGCGGCTCTCTGGGAGGTGAGGGACAGGGGCCTTAACCGATGAAGCAGTCGGCAACTCAGCCGGGCAGTAGAGGGCCCAAAAGAAGGAAAAGAGGCGGATATGGAACCAGGTGGCTGCCCGCGGCTGCAGTGGCGCTTGTCCAGTCCCGGTACCTGTTTTCAGGTACCTGGAACCCTGTGCAGACGGGAGAAGGCGATGCGTGTCACGTTTTGTTGAATAGGTAGACACGCAAGGTGGAGGAAGGTGGGAAGAAGTGATTGTGTTGCGGTGGAAGACGCACGCGAGAATTCACGGTAACCGATGAGAGAATATAGCACCGCGGGGTAGATGGGCAACTGCGAAATCGATGCTCTGAAAATGGGCTTACAGGATACCGCGTCTATCGATATGAAAAAGCACGGACTTGGGGAGGACTGGCAGCGGTTCCAAACGGAGGAGGAGGGCCAACAGCGTTCTCGGCGGACAGCGTACAACGTACGGCGTACAGCGTCCGGGAGGGACCGTGGGCAGGGGTGAGGTTTTCGGGAGAGCGAGGCTGATTCGCGGGTCAATGGAAATCAGTGACTCGGAGCGGAGTGGCAGTGGGCCCTAACCTGGCCACACCAAAAAAAGAGGTGTGGAAGAGAGCGGGCGGGTGTCGCGAAGGCGGGAACGAGAATAGTAGGACCGGCTCACGGATCGTCAATGTCAGCAATGAGGTGATGATGGAGTGCGAAATTTTATGGCGGGGTGGAAGGGGGAGGGGCACACAAGGCGCCGCTCCTAGCAAGGAACCTCCTGCCCGGAGAGGGGACAAACTCACCGCACAAGGACACCAAGGGATGGAGTGGAGGGTAGAGTATCGTAGTGGGGAGGTTAAAATGGAACGATCCGGATTGTCACTCGACGATGCCCCTTGCCAGAAGTGTACCCAAGCAAGGCAATGCCACTTTTACCAAATGGTGGAGAAGCCAAGTGAAATTCCGAGTCGGCACCGACTTAAATTATTAAATACCTAGTACCTAAAATGCCCCAGCTCTCCAAAAACGGGCCTCCCCTCCCGCCGCTCTCTTCCAGCTGCGAGGAGCTCATACCAAGCAAACGCATCGAGCCTACGGCCTTTGTCCTCTGCAGTCATCCGGCATCATGGCGCGACATGTGAGGGCTGCCTGCACATCCCGATGCTGTTTTATTGTCCTCGGCCGGTTTTGCGAGTCCGTTGCTCGTGTGAGAGCTGGGTCAGGTGTCGAAGCTTTTAGGTGCCTGGGCCTGGCTAAAAAAGACGTCGCTTCCGTTTTGGAGTGTGACGTAACTGACGCAAGCTGATCCTTGGACCCTTAGGCTGGGCAGGGACTCTGGCGAAAGTAAGTCTCTGCTAACGGTATCTTCTACATTCTACAATTTTGACATTTCACCGTGTCATTTTTGCCTAGCTATCAAGGAATTTCAGGATCCGCAGAAGAGAGCAGTATTTAAGCCAGAAGTATTATATGATAATTCAGGATCCTGTGTTGTAATCCTGTGCATAGCCTCACAAAGCGTTATTGACTAGTACATCATTCTTATACTGGGGGCGGGGCACCCCTAAACCGATGGCGTTCCGCATGGCACCCCGCCCCGCACTGGAAGCACAACCCCGCAACCATAGTTCACCTTTCTCGAATCATCTTGACTTTCGGTGCTTTATGTTTGTACTTTGCCCACGGAACTATGTGCGAGATAAACTCACCCCTCGTCGGTTACAGCTGACTAGGGACTTGTGTCTTGATCGGTTCGCAGTCAAAGCAACCTGAAGGGTCTCAACGGGGCCGCGCTTCAACTAAAGTGGGTAACGATCGACAATTTCCTCGAACCCAACCCCACACTTCCATGCTGTCTTCCTTTATTACCTCGACCTCTCGCCCGTTCGTTCGGCAAGAAAATGCTTGTTGGTCACAGGGCAGGCAAGTCAGATTGGAGCAACAAGTATTGAAACCCACTCATGGCGGCTTCGGGAGACACGAGCCGCGGTACGGCGCTGCTTCCAGATGCCACATAACCATAACCAGCAGTGTAGCGGCCGCCAATGAAAAGGGAGAAGCAGCTGAGCGCTGCTCAAATGCAGGGACCGATTAGCCTCCCCCGGATTCCCGGTATGCTTTGGATGATTACAGATCATCGCTCATCGCTTCCTGATCTTGACCTGTATTCAATACCGACTAGAAAACGCGGCCAGCTGCAACAACACTTAATGTCGGCCGACTCAGAAGCCCACTAGGACCGCTACCCGTACAGTTGCAAAACTCCAGCCAGTGCTCCAGCTAGAACCTACCAGCAACCGGGACTCTACAGTACTGCAGACTAGGTCGAAGGCCGGCCGTTACGCGATCGACGAGCACGACATGCACCTATGCGGCGGCATACCGAGGGGGGGTGTGTGTGTCATCAACCTCGGCGAACAAACTTAATGTGGGCACGCCATCCTCCCAACCGAAAAGTCCCAAAAATGGGCAGCACTACGCAGTGTCTGCTCGAGGCGCGACAGCAGAGAAGAGAGAAGGCAGCCCAAGAAGCTTATTAACGAAGCCGAGAGCCTGATGGTACCCTTTTATGGATTATTCAAGTAAACGAGCACGGGAAGTCTGCGGGTCCAGCCGCCAAGACGACCCCACCACTGCCTGGACCCTCCCCCGTCCCATCTGCGCATTATGGTGCAGGATTCTCATCCTTGGTGGGGTGCCAGCGCGAATCTGTTTTCCCCGACGTCATTCCGCAAGCTTGTCGTCATTGGAAGCACGGCGGCCCGGGCACTGCATGCATGCACCGCGACCAACCAAAAAGGGAAATAGAACTGCGAGAGTGAAAACTCCACGCGAACGGAGGGGAAGAAAGAAAAGAAAATAGTCCATTCATTCATCAGTTGCGACCCTCGCCATACTTTTGCACAATCTCATGGAGTGGTGAGAATCAGGGTCTTCGAGCGGTTCTGATTCCCATTGGCCGCCAGAGCGGGATCTGGATCATGTTGCCAATGTTTTGGTGGGGGCACTCAGCAGAGGTTCCTTGGAAAAGGGCTGGTTCTTCCACTGAGGGTTGCAGGCGCCGTGGGCGCTGGTTGTTGGTAGCCTCAAACTGGCCGGATATACGGCACGCCGCCGGCATGTAACAGGTCAGACGCCAGATGCAAAATCCTTCCCTAGCGGCTCCGTCGAAGGCGGGGGTTGCGGCTTTCTGCAGAGTGCAGACTCGTTTTTCCCACAGGCCGTTGATCAAAATAAGGAACGGCTGGACCCGTGGAAAACGGAGGGGTAGTCTTGCCGTTACTGCCACTCCGTCGGTTTCCGATGGAAGTTGGTCTTAGGGACCCCTGACGCCAGGGGATGCAGATTGCTTTACCGCCGGACCGGCACCTAGGCCATGCCCCCAATCGTCGGAGCCGGACAATCACGCCGAGAAGCGGCCCACTCGTCCACAAACACCACCTTAATGCATGGTGTACATTGTGTGTTGTCGTCTGAACCTCTCGCTTGAGCGGGTCGCAGACACGTTGCAGGGCTGCTTCAAGATTGTGGGATCCGGTATTAGGGTTCCGCGTTTCCCTTCCAAGACGTGAACAGAGAGCACGCCAATATCTACGCTGGCCGCGGCCTCACTCCTCATTTCGTGCCCTCAGTAAAAGCTACACAGCGGACGGAGCGACCTCCGTTGGCGTGCATTTCGTGCCGGGTAACTATGTACTGACGAGGATGAACCACGTTCGGGGAATTTCCACGCGCCTCCCCGCTGACTATGGTATCCCGGCCCAGCCTGGGATACTCTCTGGAGTCTCCCGCGGAGATGTTGAATCTCCCACTAGGCTTTAACAGTGGCCTCATAAACCAGGGTCCTCCAAGCAACAACCTTCTACTCCATGCAAGATCGTTATTTCCTTCTTCAAGGCGGCAAAGCTACCTATGCTAGCATTTATTAGCAATGGACAGGCCTGTACGAAGCATATCGAACCACACAAACAGCGGGACAGCTGGACGAATTCCACCCCTCCGTTGCCTGACGAGACCGCCGAACTTCCGTCACATAATAATAACCCCTGACCAGCCGTCGTCATGACCCTGTGAAGCGTATGTATGTACTGTACCACCATTTTTCCCTCTCTCAACCCACACTCCCACTCCGCAATCCAGCACTCTCAGCCTCAAATCTAGATCCGACGGCGGACGGAGGACGGAGGTCGGAGGACAACGCGCAAAGCCCCCTCATAACCAAAACCATACTCCGACCATACCCAAATGCCGCTGAGCTGCATGAGCGACTTGCATAGTACGTCTCTCAAAACCTGTTTTTGGACCGCCCGACCGCCAGTCGTTTCTCTCGCGCTCCTCCCCACCGCCCCGGGGCCCGCACCTATCACGAGCACAGTCCACAAAGAGCTCGCGCGGAAGAGGGGATGGGTTGAATGGGCCTTTGCCTAATCTAATTGTGGTATGGCAAGCCGAGTGTTCTACTCTGGGTGTTTGTCTTTGGCTTGCTGCTGAGGTGACGGTGTATACATATCGCGAGTGAGACGGAAGGGGTTGATGCTCGGACCCGGGCGCGGACCCTTGGTGCCGAATGCATGACATGGCATGGCATGAGCATGGCTACCGGTATGTACACAGCAATGGAGGGGACCCTGCGGTGAGGTGAGGCCCTAAAAGCACGCATAGGGGTAAGCGGTGGATCGGTAAACGTGATTATTAACCACTGAACAAGCTGCCTCTCGACCCGTCTTGAAGGGGCAGACCGGCTAGTGGAACAAAGTTTGACGCTGTCAATAGTTGTAAACTGCTCAAGGCGCTGGCTAAGTATGAAAGAGATCTGCCCGGCGGACCGGAGTATTCCGTGGTAAAAGAAAGACCCAAGCCGTCGGGAGTCACGAGGCAGAGAAAGGCTGCCCCTCGCCTTACGTTTGGTCCCGGTAGCCTTCTTCACCCGTAAAGCGCCTTTCCAGCCACCGTCAACAGCCACGCCGCATCCCTCCACCCGCCCTTATCTTCCATCGGCGGCGGGTTGTTGGTGGTATCCAACGGAATGATGGTGCACTCCTGAAGCCTCTTCAGACTGGCCGACCGTCTCGCCTGTCGCTGACGTTCCCATTCAGCGTCGTCGATCCCCTCCTGCTCGTCTTCCTCCCCTTCCTCTTCTTCCTCTTCATCCACAGGGAACATCCTCGAGTCCCCCGTAAACAGCCTCATCAGCCATGACCCCAAAAACCCTTCCTTTCTAGCCCGGCGGAGATACGCCTCGGTCTCAGCCTCGAGATCCTCCTCCTCGACCACCACCTCCTCAACTTCCTCCACCGGCTCATTCAAGTTAACAAAATCTGGCCCCGGAATCCCCTCCAGCTCCGCTGGTAACCCCTCCACCTCCTCAGGCACCTTACCCGCCCCAACAGACCCAAAATAATCATCCTCCATCAGCGCCAAAATCTCGGCCCTCCTCTCCGCAGGCGTCATCGCTGCCCCGCCGCCGCGAGAAATATGATTATGGTGATGATGATGAAGATGATTCATCGCCGTCCCCATCCCAACCCGGCTCTGACACCGACTCCCAAACCGACTCTGCACAGGCGACGCGTGCGCCGACGCAGACGCGGTATAGTCCCGGCTGCCCCGCCGACTCCTCGCGCCGGGGCTGGGGCCCAGCACCCGCTCCCGCGCCAGCGCGTACTCGTCGGCGTCCTCCAGCGCGTAGCAGTCCCCCGGCGACCGGGGCATGCCGCCCGCCAGGCTGGTCGAGCTGGCGCGCGAGACGAGCCAGCTCTGGCCCTTTGCCTCGCGCGCCTCGGACGCGATGAGCGCGCCCACGCGCATTAGCCAGTCTGCGTCTGGCAGATTGGTGGTCAGCTTGGAGATGTAGGTCGCGCTGTCGATTTCCGTGTCGTTGGTGTGGCTGTGGTAGCGGGACCGGCGGGAGGTGGAAGCGGAGGTGCGGTTGCGGGTGCCGCTGGTGAGGTGGGTGGTTGATTTGCTCTTTCCAAGGTTGGGGTTGGGGTGTTGGGAGGTTCGACCGGGGGTGGCTGTTCGTGCTGAGCGGGGGGTCGGCGGCGGAGGTGGTGATCGTGAGAGGAGGCGGGGAGTTACTGGGGCGGATTTGCCATAGAGGTAGGAGGTGTGCGGGGTAGGAAGAGAGTTGATGGCGTCGTAGTCTTCGTGGCGGAGAGGGAGGCGGGTGGTGAGCGGTGCGAGGGAGAGGTGGTTGAGGTTTGTCGAAGAGCGATGCTCTCGCCGCGACGAGGGCGACGGCGGCATGTATACTCCGGACATTGCGAAAGTCACCGCGAGAATGGGATAATTAAAAATGGACTGGAGCAATACTCTGTAGAGACGAAAAGGCCTGTACAAGATTGACTCCAGAGAGGAAGATGGGACGATTTTAAGTAGTTCTGGTGCTGGTTCAGAGTGCGAATTGGATGCTGGGATCCAGCAGCTCTAGCAATGGCGAGCTGCGAGATGCGCTCACCCTTGCAGCACCTCACGCGCTTGGCCATCAAAATGATGGTTTGATTGGCTGGCTCGCCTGATCGGCAGCCAATGCGGTGGGGTCACCGCCACCGGTGAGAATGTTCTGGGCGACAGCCGAGCTCGTAACCAAGACTTCGAAAATGTCGGTTCCCCAGCGATTTATCCACCCGCGTCATGTATCAGCTACTTTCAGCCACGGAAATCACCGTGCACTCGATGAAGACCCGATGAACTGCATGCAACCCCAAAAGAGCAATCGCAGTCACCACACATGGACGGCACGTTGAGGAGTGTCATAAGATGGCATTTTTGCTATGCTTTGCGAAATCTAAACTCTGTGTATGCCATAGCCAAGGCAAAGCTAATTTGTACACTATAACGGCTTGACCAACGATTTAGCTTTATTTTATCTGATCCCAAAAAAATTGGGGGGTATTTTTGCCACTTTGTTTTCCGTTGTGCTGCAAGGGAGACCACAACCCCGCCGAGGGGCCGACAATTCCCGGAACGAAGCTATTTTTTTTTTTTTTTTTTTGATAGTGAGTCCACTGCCCACATAGTGCCCTGACCAGCATTGACTCACAGAGATTCAACAAGGCTTTCCACTGGTCGAGATGCGGAACCTGCGCAACATCGCGCATGGCGTCTTCCGGGTCCCGGACTCACCCTCGGCCTCAGACTCGGCCTCGGCATTCCCCATCTCGGCATCATGCTGGGATCCCTCCCGGGATGAGGTGATTGTCGCACGCGGCCCGACTGCCGGAGACCACCGGATCGAGCTTCTTCGGATTGCCAAAAACGCTCATCACACGTCCCCATCACAGCTGTAAGACTAGGCCATCATCCCCTCTCTTATCTTTATTTCGTTTACTGGGGAGAGGGGTGCTAAGCGTAGACATGCCATAGCCAGTCCAGAAGCATCGCCTCATGGGATGCGCCAAACCCAAACGAAAATGGCGAGCCGGATACCATCAGGAGATTGTACTATTTCAGCGACAATCTCACGTCATGTGTTGTCATGGCCGGCGGTGACATAGTCACCGTGACTGAATCCGAAGAGATCACTAGCGTTCCCGGCGAGGCACATGTCGAGATTGTGGGCACCGTCTCGCCCTCCATCGCCGCCGCATGCTGGTCCCCGGACGAGGAGCTGCTTGTCATCGCTACCGGGGATGCCAAAGTCATGTTCCTGAGCCGGAGCATTGACGTCATCGCCGAAACCACACTCTCTGCGGACGACCTGAAGCTCTCTAAGCACGTCTCTGTTGGATGGGGCAAGAAAGAGACGCAATTCCAGGGGAGAGGTGCCAAGGCCAAAGCACTGCGAGACCCTACCATCCCCGAGAAGGTGGACGAGGGAACACTGAGCCAGAAGGATGACGGTCGTTGCACCATCAGCTGGAGGCCCGACGGTCACTATGTCGCCGTCAACTTCTTCCAGGAAGGCGTGCGGCGTGCCATCCGCGTTTACACCCGCGAGGGCGAGTTGGACAGTGTTAGCGAGCCTGTTGATGGTCTTGAGAGTAGTCTGAGTTGGGGCCCGGAGGGTAGCCTCATAGCTGGTATCCAACGACTCCCTGATCGGGTTGATGTGGTCTTTTTTGAGAGGAATGGTTTGCGGCATGGCCAGTTCACCCTCCGAGCCCCGCCCGACGCCCCAGACGCACTGGACGACGTGGTGTTGGAGTGGACCCCACACTCGACGGTCCTGGCTGTCATTCTAAAAGACCGGATTCAGCTTTGGACCATGGGCAACTACCATTGGTATCTGAAGCAGGAGATTCTCTGCGGCCAGCCGAACGGGCCCAAGGCTCGAAGCCAGAGGTTGAATTTCTCATGGCACGCGGAGAAATATCTTCTCCTTGCCGTAGCCACGACGGGTAAGTCTCGCCGACTCCTTCGCAGCGTCATCCTCTAATATGACGCCTAGACAAGGTGCTGGTGAATGAATATGCCCTCACTATCTCCAGAGGACCAACAAGGGCTTCCCACGACCACGGGGCTGTGGCGGTCATCGATGGACAAACCATCAAGTTTACCCCCTTCCGGACCTGCAATCCTCCTCCTCCCATGGCTATGTGCGAGATTGAAGTCGAGTCTCCCGCCATTGATGTGGCCTTTTCTGTCGACTGCTCCTCGATGGCAGTTCTGCACCAAGTTGGTGTTAGTTTTTATGCATTAGAGGCAAAGGGCCCTCGCCTTTCCAGCCCGAGACTCGTGGCAATGGCGGCATTCGAGACGGCCGACTCTCGGTTGTATGAGCAGTCACTGCTCCAGATTGGTTTTTCCGGGCCTAGCGAGGTCCAGGTTTTACAAAGGGCGGATGACCTAGAGCTTCTGCGGTATGACTTCAGCTCTGCTGAGGAGACGAAGCGATGGCTCAAGACGGATGCCAGTTCGGTTGCGACAATAACAACACCCGGCTCCACTTCAATCGAGGGTGTGGTGGCTCAGCATTTGTCTGGTAGGCTCAGTAGCATCTCTACTGGAGAGCACTCGGCTCTGCCCGTTGAGTTTGGTAATTTTCTGCCATGGACTTGCTGTGTTGTACACAACGAAGAGCTTCTCGCGTTCGGCTTGTCGAGGAATGGGCATCTGTATGCGAATTCGCGACAGCTCGCCAAAAACTGCACATCGTTCCTCGTAACGGACAACCACCTCATCTTCACCACCACCAATCACTTCGTCAAGTTCGTCCATTTGGCTTCTGAACAAGGTAGGCGGTGTCTATCATCACTAGCGAGCAACCTCTGACTCTCCACAGACCTCGATGTCCCCGCAGACGACCCCGAGAAGGACGAACGGTGTCGGAGCATCGAGCGAGGCGCACGGCTGGTCACTGCGATACCCACGAAGATGAGCCTTGTGCTGCAAATGCCACGCGGTAACCTTGAGACCATCTATCCGCGAGCCATGGTCCTAGCCGGCATCAGGAGGCTGGTGGAACAGAAGGACTACGGGTCCGCATTCGCGACCTGCCGGACACAGCGTGTGGATATGAACATCCTGTTTGATCATCGCCCTGAACAATTCCTAGAAAACGTCGGCTTGTTTCTTGAGCAGGTGAAAGATCCCACAAATATCGACTTGTTCCTATCGGCATTAAAGTGCGTTCAAGTCCCATGCAGATCCAGGGAGTCTTATGCTGACTTGTGCCAGGGAGGAGGATGTCGCACAGACAATGTATCGGGACACTAAAACGACTCCTGCTCAGCAGCCTCCCGACTTCAAGGCGGCTGCGAAGCCGGGGAAAACCAACACTATCTGCGATGCTATCTTGCAGAAGCTCCAGACACAGAGGAAGGCCAACCTCCAAAACATGATTACGGCCCATGTTTGCAAGAACCCGCCGGCTTTGGACGATGGCTTGCTCATGATTGCCCAGCTCATGCAAGAGGATGAAGCGCTTGCGGAACGCGCCGTTGAGCACATTTGCTTCCTGGCTGATGTCAACAAGCTCTATGACCATGCTCTGGGTTTGTATAACCTTGACCTGACTTTGCTAGTAGCGCAGCAATCACAGCGAGATCCACGCGAGTACCTGCCGTTTGTGCAGGAACTCCACAAAATGCCAACATTGAAGCGGCAATTCACCATCGACGACAAGCTCGAACACTGGGAGAAGGCGCTTGACCATCTGAAGACGCTCGATAACTTCAAAGACGTCAAGAACTACGTGGTCAAACACAAACTCTACCAGCATGCCCTGAGCATCTATCGCCACGACGAGCAGCATCACCGCGCCATTACAGAGATCTTCGCCGCGCACCTCAAATCTACCTCCCACTTCAAAGAAGCTGGCCTAGCATATGAGTCCCTCGGCAACTTCGCCGACGCGACAGACTGCTATCTTAAAGCGGGCGCCGCTTGCTGGCGCGAATGTCTGTATGCGGCCCAGCAACAACAATCCCCACCCCTCACGCCCGACAAACTCTCCGAAATTGCCATGTCCCTCGCCGACGCCCTCCGTGAGGCCAAAGACCACGCCGCGGCCGCCACAATCCACCTCGACTACCTCTCGTCGGTCGAGTCCGCCATCCAGCACCTCTGCAAAGGTTACCTCTTTGCCGGCGCCCTGCGCCTCGTCGCACTACATAACCGACCCGACCTGCTCCCAACCGCCATCGACGCAGGCCTCGCCGAAGGCTTCTCCAGCTCGACCGAGTTCCTCGCCGACTGCAAGGAACAGCTCAAGGCGCAGGTCCCGCGCATCGCCGAGCTCCGCCTCAAAGCCCGCGAGGACCCGCTCGCCTTCTACGAGGGCGAGAACCCCTTCGGCGCCCGCACCGGTGCCGGGGTTGACATACCCGACGACGTATCCATCGCGGCCTCGTCCCGCCTCAGCACGTCGGCCAGCCTGTTCACGCGCTACACGGGCAAGGCAGGGAGCGTCGGGACCGTGGGGAGCAACGTGTCCCGCGCGACGAGCAAGAACCGCAAGCGCGAGGAGAAGAAGCGCGCCCGTGGCAGGAAGGGAACGGTCTACGAGGAGGAGTATCTCGTCAACTCGGTGCGGCGGCTCGTTGAGCGCGTGGATGGGTCCAAAGCCGAGGTGGAGAGGCTTGTTTTTGGCTTAGTGAGGCGGGGTATGTCGGAGCGGGCAAGGGCGGTGGAGGAGTTGATGATGCAGGTCGTTGAGGGGTGCCGGAACGCTGTCGCAGAGATTTGGACTCCGCAGCAGGAGGGGGGCTTGGACGGTCAAGGCGGAGGGGAGGAGGAAGGAGAGGCGACGCGTGATCCGGCAGCTGAGGGGTATCGGCCTGGCGGTGGGGATGGAGTGTTGTATGACAGTTTGGAAGCTATGAAGGGGAGGCAGACGCCTCCTGTCGTGGGCGGTTTTGAGAGGTTGTCGTTGCTGGGAAAGGGGAGTTCGGGTTGAAAGGCTGGGGTGGGAATGGGCGAGTTGATAAGGGGGTCGGCATTTGGGTGGGTTGGTGGAGTTGGAGCATATGGTACGGCGGAGAGGTAAAAGCGTTGGTTGAGCATTCGTGACAGAATAAAAGGCGGTTGCTAGCGACTCTAGAGGAAGATTTGTGGTGTACTGGTTTCCCTCGCTCAGCAGTGCAATACGAATGCGTGGCGATCAGGGGTGGAAGTGAATTCCATCCCATCTCAACAGCCTCGGTGAAAATCGTGCACCTTCCCGGCAATGAAAGCGCACTATATATACAAGTTCCGCAACCCTTTCACACATCCCCCCGCCACAAGGCGAAAAGGCCGTTTGGCCTAGTGGCGGGGGGCCCGGGACCCAGAAAGTCCCCCTTCGGGGCCTCTCCTCGACTGAGGCCCCCCGTTCGATTCGAAGTAAAACCCTCCCGTGGGTTTTCGTAGCCGGCTACCTCCCCTCCCCACCGGGGTCGAGGGGGGCTAGTCGGTGAGCTTTTTGTTTCCTTCGTCTTCATCTTCGTTAATTTCTTTTTCTTTGGGTCGTTCGTTCCCTTCTGTTAATGAATAAGATCAACGCACCTAGAAGAGCGAGCGCGGATTGATATGAGTTCAGCGACAGATTCGAACCGACTTCTTCATGTAAATCAGTCGAAAACAACACTTGATACGTAGGAGGTACTCCGACCGCTCGTTCGCCGACTATATATATATATATATACGTATATATATGTGAGTAGGTAGATAACCAAATCAATATAGCCACATGCCGATGCCTGCCTACAACGCCCGGCTAGCTTGCTACATGCCTCATCGCAGCAGAGATCCAACCAACCAATCCATGATATACCTCTCGCCCTTCCCATCCCATCTACAGTATCACCCCCAAGATCAAGATCCTCCCATCCACATAACCAACATACCCCTCGCTCCTGAATCAATGGAACTCAGCATCCACCCGTCCGTACCGAACCCCATCCACCTTCAGCTCAAACCCAAGCCCAGCGCTCCCAATGATCATTTCAAGCGTAAAATCCAGGTTATCAAACTCCACCCCTTTCGTCGTCGTCAATCTCGTAAACAGGTTGCGCGGCACGGCATTCAGGTCTGTCATGAGCGTGCACACATGCACCAGGTCGCGCGTGTAGGCCTTGGGTGGCTCGTCGGCCTCGCAGGCGATCAGGTCGTCGGTCACCATGAGCGACTGGCCCGGGCGGAAGTTGCGTGTGTAGTGGAAGGCGATGGGCTGGAGGGGGGATATTGCTTCGCCCTGGTTGCAAGGTTTGTCAGTTGCGGTGGTGCAAGGGGTTAGTTAGCAATGGGAGGGGGAAAAAGAAAAAGGCTCACCTTGGCAATATGCCATTGCATCCGGTCCGAGACCATCCAGCGCTCCCACAGGGGCGACCAGTACCGTTCCGTGACAGAGTGTTTGGTCTCGTCGTAGACAGTCGCGTATGATGTACCGTAGTGCATGCGGGACTTACGTGAGGTGACCATGTTGCCCTCGAGACCGCGGAGGACTGCACCGCGGACGACGGCCGTCCACGCGTAAACGGGCTGCATCACCTCGATGGAAGGTCGCTCCCCAAGGTCGATGTTGGAGTTGGTTGGTCTCTCGCTGTACGGCGGCGGCGCGATGCTGGTGAAGTGATTCTTGAGCCTGCGGTAGAGGTAGTCGCTCTGGCCGAAGCCGCCGACGAGGATAATGCCCGAGACGATGCTACCCTTGGCGCGGAGGGTGTCGACTTGGCCCTGGACGAGGTCGCAGACTTCTTTTACTACGGGATCAAAAATGTCTCTGATTTGATCTGCTGTCATGACGAGAAAGCCAGAGTCGAGGCCCGCTTCTTCGTCGTCGGGGAGGCCGGGGAACCTGGGCGAGTTAGCCAGAGGTACTTGCAAATTCCGGCGGAGGCGTTCACCTACGGAACGTTGACCTCCTGGTGCTCGTCTTCGTTAAAGTTGCGTTTCACAAACTCTTCGAAGTATCGGAGCCCCATCTGCCATGTCTTTCCTTTCTTCGTCTTCATCTCGTCGAATCGGCTCTGGCCTATCCGCGTTTTGACATGCTCTTCAAACCGGTAGTTAAGGAAGGCGCTTCCACAGAGACCTCCTGTGCCGACAGCAGACTCCTCTACGCGAATTGGGTTTAGGGAGACAATTTTGTACGCGATCAGACTATTGGCCGTCAGCACGCGCCATCAACGAGTGTCCCTCAAGGGGACTGGACTCACTCGACAGTGCCGCCACCTCCATCGCAGACGATGAAGTTGTCCCCAATCTTCAGATGATTCGGCTGTATGGCTTTCAGAGTATAAACCGCCGCTGCTTCAGGCTCACTGATCATCTGAATCTGCGACTGGGTTCCCATGCCCGCCCTCTCGGCTGCTTGGAGAGTCGTGTTCTTGGCCGCGTCGGACCATACAGCAGGACATGTCAGGACGAAGTCGACCTTGGTCGACGCCATGAACGACTCGCCGTACCGCCTCTGAAGCGTGTCCATGGTGTGCTTGTATATTTGGGTCAGGTAGTCGCTCACGGCGTCCACGACCGTCTTGTTGTAGCGCTTCAGCTGGGCGGCCGTCTCCAGGGGGCTGACGTAAAAGGGCAGCTTCTGCGAGCGGTCCAGGAATAGCTTGATGCAGCGCAGCCGCGACTCCTCTGGCTTAAACTGAAAGCCCCATTTCACGGTGGGAGCGGCGCCGGCGGCTGCTCCTGCCGGGACGTCGTAGGATATCTCGGTAGGGACCTTGTCCGAGGTGATGCCATTTCCGCCCGGCCATGTCTTGATGATTTCAATGTCGTCTGGTGTCCCAGTGTACACGGCAGCCACTCTGAAGTTGGTGTCAGCTCGCCAGCCCCTGAGTAAGCACACGGGGACACGCATATAAGGGGAAGTGCTCACCCAGAGAAGGTGGTTCCGAAATCCACCCCGACAATAAGCCGGTCATTAATCTGGGGCGGGCCCTTGGTCGGCTCTCTCACCGGGCCATTGATAGCCTCGGCGCCCGCTGTCTGGTTGTTTATGAAGTAGTTCCTGCTGTCGCGGTTCCTCTGACTCAGGGGCCGGTGTTGGGTATAAGCGTGGGCCATGGTGGCGGTTGATCTGCTTCCCCGCTGTATCCTACAAGTTCATGGCATGAAAGACGAAAAACGAGACAAAGCCGGCCAGAGAAGCCAGCAGTGCCAGCAGTGTCAGATGTGAGCGGGACGGCTTGCCGTCGAGGATTGTCTCTCGGAACCGGCAGCAAGCGGCAAGCAGCCGGCAGCACGCAGCAAGTAAACAACCACCACTAAACAAGAAACCCTCAACAAGAACAGCAACAACAACAACAGCAACAACAATGACGACGACAACGGAACGGAAACGATGCAAAAGATGACAATCCAAAAATACTAGCAAAATGCCTTCCGATCCTCGCCTTCTGCAAACCCTCACGCACCTCGGCGGCGCCCTGTGATGTGGTGCCTGTGCCTGGACCCGGGCAGAATTCTGGGGAAGCGAAGGATGGCGGGGCTTCCTTCGGGTGGTGAGCTGAGAAGAGCAGTGAGGGGCACCGCCAGGCACTGGGCGCTGCGCAGGCACTGGCAAGGCAGGTTGCACAGGGGGCAGGCACAGCGCAGTGACGTGCTGATGCAGGGAACGGACAGGTAATCGGTCGGCAGTAGTTAACTCGATCTGCCGTGCCGTTACGCAAGTTGGGGAGCTAACAATGCCGCGGAACGATCGCTGTCGTCGAGTCCTGGCGCACGGAATCCTGTTGCCTGGGGATGGTGTGTGCGCCAGGCTCCGGCTGGGCTGGGCTGAAGCGGCTGAGGTGGAGACTTTGGCCCTGGGCCCCTGGGCCCTGCAAACGCAGACAGGCGACAGCCTGGGAGAGTCACGTGTCTCTCTCATGCCTGGGGAGGGAGAACAGGTAGCAGCATAATAAAACCCACAATCATCCGCACAAATTCCGGCTTTCAGTTGGTTATTACAGCAACTTCATAACAAAGCACACAATGTCAGCCTCGGGGACCAGACCACGTTCAAAGTCAAGCACTCACGTGGCGCTCAAGGTCAGATCCCGTTTACATAGCACTGTTGAAGGAAAAGGGGGTGGCGAACAAAACAGAACAATAACCAAACAAAAACAACCCTTCCCCCCCCCCCCCCCCTTCCTAAAAAGCAATCCACCATCAGATGGAAAAAAAAAATTATAAAACAAACTGTGTCGTGTGTAACAGCTGATCGAGCCCCGCCCCTCCCCTCCGTTTCCCAGCCCAAAACCCCCACCGTTCATCAATTTATCATGTCAATCGTCATGTCTCGGATGCGCCTAGCGCCGTGTAACGTACATACAGGACAGACAGTACGAAGTATGCATGTATATACATACCAAGAGCTAGATCTTGCACTGCCGAGACTGCCTGCCCAGGGGGGAACCCCCAGAGACCAAGGCTCCGATCTTTTTGCCACCGCTACATAACTAGTATGTACTGTACATAGTACAGTACACAGCCGTAGTTGCTTATTCCGAAAGAGGAAACTTGATGCCCCAGAAAAGTGAGACAAAGGGATCTTCGTCAGGCGGCGTCAAGCGTCGGGCCCATTACGGGGCGTGCGGAGCGCGGAATATCCACTCCACGGGTCCGGGTTCTTGATAGTTTGAAGGTTAGCTTCCAGGGTGGGGTGGGGGTTGATCAGCTGCACTGCGCTTGAAGACAGGATTGGTTTGCGGTTGAAGCAAGTGCAGCATAACTTCCATGTATCTATCTTGTATGTATGTATGTACAAAAGACAGAAATAGCGTTGCCGGCCTGGTCCAAAGGATAGGGAAACAACAACGTCAACAGAACCGAGAGCAAAGCAACTCATACGACAGATACATTGAATGGCGCAAAGCCCAAATGATGCGAAAAATGTGTTTTCAATTGGAGCAGCGATGACGATGACTTGGCTGAGCTCTTCCAGGAGGCGAGGTTGAGGACGGTGTTGTATGTATGTGTGTATGTAGACGAAGATAAAATATGTGAGCTGAGGTTGTGACGGCGATATGTCGAGTGATAATAAATAAAGGATTGTAGAGATAAAATACCAACAGATCCTCCTCCTCCTCCTCCCCCCTCCATCCCCCTCCCCAGCCCCCCATACCCAACAAAAAGAGTACCTGAACAATGACGATGTGTGTAGTATTTGTGAGTGTGAGTGTGTGTGTGGTGTCTGTAAACGACGACAAAAGGAAATAGTTATGAACACCGACGATCCTCTGCAGAGAGCAGCCTGTGGCTAGTTGGTGACGACCAAGAGTGTCCCATCCAGCCCTTCCTTCCAATCTATATATAAGGGGGGGCGGGTATTTGTAAGTATTGCGACGGCAGAACGAATCGAGAAGTGACAAAATCCACACAAGATTATTAGAATCCGTACTTTCAACAAAGGTGGGTGACAACATCCATCCCCGGGTATTCGCGAGTTTCGAAGTGAAGAAGGCTTGTGCAAGCAGTAAGAACTCCCACGTCCAAAAGCGCGGTGGTATTGGTGATGACGGTGATGTGAAAGAGAAAATTCGAACATCTGCCCCGTTGTGACAGGTAAGCTGGAGAAAGAAAACCGAAAGACCGATAGAGTAGTATGAGAAATGAGCGATGCGACCGATAGTGTATGATGATGCCACCCAGAGAAGAAAACAAAGCCCTAACACCGTCCCATGAAACCCAGCCAGGAACAAGACTTTTGTGTATGAGAGAGAGAGAGAGAGAGAGAGAGAGACGAGGAAATCGCAGCAAAAGACCACCGCCGTGCCCAAATGTGTTCAGAAGCGATTGCCTGCCGCCCAGATGCTCGCCGACGCCGAAGCCGCCCAGTCACCCTCGTCGTACGGAGGTGTAGGCCATTTGTATTCAGCCGTCTTCTTGTTGAAGTCCAGGGGCTTAGGCGTAACAGCCTCCTTGCCATCGCCAAAGAGCATCACGTTTCCGCTCGCAGATGGCGACGGTGTCGGATATGGGTTGGCTAACCCCATGTTGTTGGCTGCCTGCCGGAGAGGCTGATCGTTTTTCTCGAGGCGTTTGATGGCGCGGTGGGTTGAGGTCAGGACCTCGTCGAGAAGCTCATCTTCCTCATCCGGCGCATCGTACTGGTTGACGCCATGTACCGCCTGTGACCGGCGTGTTCGGCTCGACACTGGGCCAGAGACACGAGCTGC
The DNA here is from genome assembly GCA_023628455.1 of Chaetomiaceae sp. B2702. Classification (NCBI taxonomy): domain Eukaryota; kingdom Fungi; phylum Ascomycota; class Sordariomycetes; order Sordariales; family Chaetomiaceae; species Chaetomiaceae sp. B2702. The sequence goes on along the minus strand of JAMAKP010000004.1, from coordinate 178,821 downwards.
TGTCACCAAGTTGTCCACGGATCTGGGCTGGTGGTGCGGGAGCGAGTGGTGACGCTTGAGGTTGCCGCTTGGCGCCACCTGATGCGCTGGCGGCGCGGGAGGAACCTCGGAGACTTGAAGCTTCTTGTCCAGGGAGTCGTATGTGTCTTTCGGGACAGGGGCAGGAGGGGGGCTATCGAGAACCATGGACGACCGGTTGCTTCCTCCCCACGGGCCACAGCCAGCCTGAGCTTCGAGGTCGTCGTAGCTTGGCGAGATGGGCGTCTGGTGCCTTCCAGAAAACCTCCTTGCCCGTTTCCGGAGATGAGAAAAGAAGCTCTCCTTGTACCCGCTTGTCGGCGAGGCAAGACCTGAATTCCCGTTGAGCGCACGCTCGGCCTGTTGCCTGTGGAGCTCCGCGTAGTGGTTCGCATTCGATGCCACCGAGAGTTGACGGCCAATCTTCTTGGATCCCTTCTCATCGCCTGGCGCAGCCCCGCGGATACCGTTCGCATAAGCGTCATTGTATGCAGGCGCTCGGTTGTTTGCTTGCGCAGTCACAGCGTCGGACAAGGGAGAGATGGGGCGAATGGTGGGGAGAATGGGCATCGGCGCAACGTTGGACTGCCCATTCGTCCATGTCGTCCTCTTTTGCGGCGCCGGCCTTGGCTTGGGTACAGGAGGTTCGGAGGGGATGATGGGCGAAGGGCGGGGGGCAACGGTCTCCTTGGGGATGGGCTGCGGTACCACAGAGATGATCTCGGCGCTCTCTGAACGACCAATCAATGATTTCCTGAACCAAGACGGCTTCGACGAGGTTGGCGTGGATGTGACGGAATCCTTACCCCGACTAACATCAGACTGCTTCCGCCCGAGAATCTTCGACGCCGAGGACTTGGGCCGCATTGGGTCAACCGCATCGGCGAAGTACTCGTGAGCCAGCGCCTGCGTTGATGTTGGACGGTTCTTGGGGTCCCACATGAGACACCAGGTGACAAAGCGAGCGAGCGATGGGGGCCATTGCGGAGTCGGCAGAAACGTATCCATCGAGTGCGGCGCCATCTTGGGAAAGGAGAAACCGAGCTTTCCGGCGAGGCGGGTCCCTTCCCTCCATTCTCCACCACCCACTGGAAGGCCGGCCTTGTTAGTCCAGACTGCAGGGCTTCCCATAATCTCGCAGACCCTCCACACTTGGTCGACCTCGTTTCCGCCAGGGAAAAGAGGCTTCAGTGTGGCCACCTCGACCGCCATAGCGCCGACCGCCCAGATATCAACCGGCGCCGAGTACTCGCCGGCCCTCAGGAGCACCTCCGGAGCGCGGTACCATCTTGTAGAGACATAGGTGGTATATGGCAGCTTCGAATGCGTCTCTCTCGCCAATCCGAAATCGGCAATCTTAACGGTGTACGTGGGTGGTGTCGAAGGGGGTGTTACCAGCGCGGAATACCTTCTGAAAGAATTGGTGTAGTCGGAGTGAGCAGACGTAGAGACGAGAATGTTCTCGGGCTTGATGTCTCGGTGAAAGAAGCTGTGGGCGTGAATATGCTCAAGACCTTGCATGATCTGGAACAGGATGCTCTTGACGCTGCCATTGTCCAGACTCTTGTGGTCCCTCGCCTTCATTAGCTGGTATAGGTTACCTTCCATGTACTCCATAGCAATGTGCAGCTTCTTGCTGAACGGATCGAGGAAGATGTCAAGGGCCGGCACCAGGTGGGGGTGGGCCGGTAGTGTCCTGAGGAAGACGACCTCCCTCAGTTCCATGCATGATGAAAACGAGTCGAACGTCTTCTTCATTGTCTTGATAGCGATCTGCAAAAGGGTGCGGTTAGCGCATATACAAACATCAGAGGGACGCAATGCAGCAAACGACATACCACTGTGCCGCGACGAGCGACGCTAGCACCTGCACTTCGCACGCGGGCCAGCACCACGCTGCCGAAGCTGCCATCGCCAATCTCCTTCAACACCTCGAACCTATCCTCAAGCGCCATCCCGTTGATGACCTGGGTGGACCCTCGGCGGGTCACGTCGTGCGCTACTGTCATGGTTGCGGAACGATCTGAATCTGAAAGTGTGTGTGAGGGGGGGAGAGGTTCGGTCGCGAAACCGATGCCGTGACTAGCAATTGCACGTCTCCCTTCGCGCTGCGGCGGGACGGACTGCAAGCAGCAGGCAGCAAGCTCTCACAGAAGAGCTACAGGTTGTTGCCGGGGCATTCAAAAGCGGCGATTGTGGCGGGCCAAGACGAAACTGTCTCTCGAACAAGAAAGCGTCGGGTGTGTGGTGTGCGAGTGCTGAGAGCGTTGTCGCACAAGTCCGAGGGCCGTCGTCACGATCGGCAGCGAGCGATCAAAGCGTCGCGAGTGTCTAAGGAGCGAAAATAGTTGGAGAGTTGGGTTTAAAGGAGTGGACGAGTGTTATCCTCGGAAAAAGAGCGACATGAAAATGATTGAACGACGGGGAAAGGAGGTCGGTGGTGGTGGCAGGGTTTTGGGGACGAGGAGGAGGAGGACCGAGGCCAGGATCTTTGCTTCGCGGCGCGCGGGTGGGTGGAACGACGGCCAGGGCCCGTGGAAAACGGAACGGAGCGCTTGTGGTGGGTGCAACAGCAGGCCCAGCTAGCGCGAACCGAAGCAACGGGTGCCAGGAAAGATGGAAATTGGCTTTCTCAGAGAGTGGAATATACCCAGTTGGGCGTTTCCTGTCCGATGCAAGCGATGCGAGTCTGTAATAAGGAACGAGGACGGGAGCGGCGGTTTTGGCGTGTGTCGGCGTGTGTCGGCGTCGTCGGGCCCTGGAGCTACCCTAAGGGGGTTGTGTTCCCACAGCGCCGGATACTGCGGGCTTTCGCGGTGCGTATTCTAGTCGCAGAGCAGCTGAGGCCAGGGAAAAAGGGACAAACGCGGACCGAAGGAACGACCGGAACGAGTAGAAATCCAGAAAAGCAACGAGCTTTCCTCATGGGTCGCGAGGCGGGACGGATGGTGGACGGCGGTTTTGGCATCTGTCGGGACGCCGCCCTGGGGGTGGAGGAGGATGGCCCGCCGTTCTGCGCGTGCGTCCTTAGCATGAACGCCCAGGGCCAGGGGGGTGGGAGGCTTCGAGAAAAACGATAGGGGAACCCCAATTTCGCTAGTGATTCGGGGAACTGTTGCTCTTTTCGAAGCGCAATTTGGGGCTGGCCGGGGGGGTTGAAGAGTAGCAAAAAAGCAAAATTCGATGCTCCAAAGATCACGCTGGCCGTGCTTTTTGGGAAACAGAATGCGAACCAGCGCGCACCCTGGGTGAGTGAGCGTTCGGATCCTAGGCCGGCAGCACGATGGTGGCACGCGCGGCTTGCCCCAGGCCTTTTAGTGTGCCGCTATCGTGGGAAGCAAAGAGGTCCGCTTGGATGGAAAAGGTTCACAACGTTTTGTTCGTTTTAGGCGTGCCGGTCGGTCCGGCGAGCAGCGCCCAGCTCTCAAACCCGACGATGCAGCCGTTGCAATCTTCCGCTTTTTTTTTATTTTTTTATTTACGGTTGCCCGGCTCCGGGTCTCCATCGTTGATGAACCATTACGCAGCACACAGCTCAGGTACCAGGCTGATCTCTCCCTCGATCCGCAACCGGTGGGCTGCTCCCGTTGGAGACTCGGCTGTTGCCAAGCTGAGCTTCATACACAGCACGTGTTATTGGTCGCAAAATTCGCGAAACCCGCTGTTTTCGACAAGAAACCGGAGCGAGAATGCAAAATGCGCCAATGGCGGCCCTGGCCAAAATCATCACGCAGCGCGCGACCATGCAGATTCGTCGATAACGCGGAGGGAATTGGGGGGGGTTTTGGTGCCATCGACTGTTGTCCGCAAACACTGGCACGGCTTTCAGTGGCTAGGTGCTCGTCGCGTCAACGGTCGACAAGGCACGACCGCAGCCTCATTCGACAGACAACCCACTGGCCCCCACAGCTTACGGAAAACGGACTTCGGTTTCATGACGGTGCTCTGATCGCCCATAACGGGACGCGCCGGTCACATTACTTGCGACATGGGTGGGTAAGTTAGGTGGAGAAAAGAAATGGACTCATCATTCGAAACCCTCGAGGGGGGTCTGTTGCCGCAGCAAAGAAGAGAAATGCAATGGGCCGGCAAACTCGTCAAGAAAGCTTTGCTGTTTCAGAACGTTGTCCTCGAAGAAACCCCATCTCGTCCTGCGACGCGGGCCAAACGGCGTTGCATGACGGAGCAAGCAACGCGGTGGGTGGGGATGGATGCTGCCTCGACCTAGGATTCGCCGACGGTGCCCAATTCTCCAATAATGCCTCGTGCCAATTTACCGATTCACGGCTATAGCCCCACCGAAAAGGGGGCACCAGACGGTGTTCGATCCCAAAGCGTCGACTCAATCCGCCAAGCCGACATGGTTGAGATCAACGATGGACATCAACATGTTCAATGGATCCTGTAAATGAAAGAGAAAGAGAGGGGCCAGGATGGTGTAATTTCCATCACCACGGTGAATGTTTTGATGGACAGTTCACGGCGCGGTTCACATGAGGCCTCACAAGCTTCTCTGGCTCTTCTTGGCGGATCTCTCCACGAGGACAGATGCGCAAAGGGGATGGACAAGGACGTTTTGCCACTTTTTTTTTTCTTTCTCGATCCTCCCTTCTACATAGTGAGTACTAATGTCGAGGTTGTCGAGTCCAAACTCCGTGTCAAGGCGTGCCAAACACAAGCCATGTTCAGCTTTTGGGGCGCCACTGATGAGGGGTTGCGGTAGGCTTGGCCAAGGGGTTCTGGAAACCTTCGATGCTAACCGTCAAACAGACCGGGTGGAGTGCTGTTTGATAGCAGCGGGGTACTGGCTACATTGGGCGCCGAAACTGGCCCAATTCTCATCCATCGTCCTTGGCAGCCGTAATAATAATAAAGGCGTGAACAGAACGGGCTTCCTCGGAAGAATAGCCTGAACTCAGCGTGACACCAGGACATCGCTGCTTTCGATAGAAGTTCCATCGATAGCAACGCCGGTGCAACGCTGGCTCTGAGGGCGAGAGAGCCTTGTGAAAAGCTGCACAGCCTGGCCTGGCCTAGCCTCGCCGGCTGCGGGCTTCTGCTGACTCTTGAATTCGCCTGCGGCAAGTCAGCTCGGTGCAACAGAAGCTTTAGAACCCCGATTATCACCACGAACTTTCACGGCTCGGCGTTCGTATCGCACACATCTTCCGCGGCCACCACTTCTCCATGATCCATCTCGTCGGGGCCGTTCCGAGCAGCTGGGAAATTGCACCCGCCACCCACCTCAGCTATCCTAGCTCGTGGTGGCAGGAAATGCCCCTGCCCGGCACCGCCGGCGAAAGTTCCGCGGCCGCCAGAGCTAGAAACCCCATCCGTGAACTTGGGAAAAAAAAGTTGGAGGATCGATGGGGCTCAGCGCGCACATCCCTGGTCTCATTTCGTCGGGAGTGTGTCCAAGCGAGGCACGCGAGGTCAAGGGACCACCTCGTTGCTCGGTGCTTGCGTTGCGCTGCCCCGCATTCTGAAATAGCTTCATCGAAGCTCCAGGTCCCCGTGGAACCTTCATGCGAGCGGGGTTTCGTCTCCCCTGTGGCCGTTATTTTGGCTGCCGGAACGGCATATCAAGTCGATTCATGCGCCGTTATTGCTGCGTTACGCGTGCCAAATGTTTGCCGCGAACAGAGAAAGGCTAGGGAATCAGGCTGAGATTCGAGAGCAAAGCGCAAACGCAATCCTCCCGTCTTTTGCCATGCTTCCCGTGGGTTTATAAAGAGTGGGGAAGCCAAGGAGCTCCCTCTCTCCAACGGACCTCAGCTGTCGACAGTTGGCAGTCGGAAACTCGTTTCAACTCTAAAAGCTCACAGTGCATCCAAATAACTAGGGCCTCCATAGAACTCTACAAGAAATCAACAAAAACATACACCGCCAGGGACTCGCTGGTCATCACCGACCCAACTGCTGGTTTGGCCGCGGCCCAAGATAGATTCTGAAAAATCGTGATCAAAATGTGGACAGACATCCAGCGAGCTACAGCGACAGACACAGTTGCGTATCCGTACCGGATTTTACGGCAGTTTCCCAATGCTTCCTCCTTTCTCATTGAACGGGGCGTACATGCTTTGGGTGGTGAGGCCATATCCCGAGAATGGATTGTACCCTGAAGACACCTATGGAAAGATGAAAAGACAAGAACAACAGACACTACGACGCCGGTTGCCAGCGCGAGGTGTGACGGCACTTGTGTGCTCGTCCATGTTGTCCAAAAGCTTATCTTTCTATAGTAGTCGTGCCGACACGTTACAATGGCCAAGAATCAGTGTTATGCATTTCGGAGCGGTGAATATCCAATCATCGCCCGTGGTCTTGATGGCTTCCATCTTTACCAACCAACAAGACATGCGGCGCTCTATCAAGAACCGTCGGTTTGCTTGATAACGACTTCCAGGCTCAATGCCTCGGATACATGTGGCAAACCAGCCACGTTTTCATCGGGCAACGCCGGCCTACCTCTCCAATCCCGTGTTGTTTGTTTGGCGTGGGCTCGTGACCTGAAGTCGCACTGCCTGGATGGGCTTCCGTGTCAGTGGAGGTGAGTCTTGTTGTCTTTGTGTGGGCCCAGGACATGATTTTATTAGGGATCTTTCATGGTGGCTTTGTAACGGTAGGGAGAGCCCTTTCAGGGTGGCGGAATGGCAAAAATGATTCGGTGCTGGCAAGGAATTCAGAATAGCACACTGGGGATCTTGCTCGCTGCAACTGACAAACCGCTGTTGTTGTGGACTCTACCCACGAGGTGGAGGTTTCACACGGTCCTATTGAATGAGGACGGGTAGCCCAAGGCATGATTTCGCTTTCTTCCTCTTCTTCCTCTTCCTCTTCTTCCACGACTTGTTTCATTTGTTGGAGGAACGAGCTAACCAAAAATCATTCGGTTGTGCAGCAATGCAATACATGATCCATATATACGTAGCATCGTGCGCTTCGCGTACAAGCCCAGAAATAACAGCAACCGCAAACCTCATCCATCATCCCTCTCCGTCCCCCAGTGCTGCCAGAGGATCGAGACGGGCACGGAAACGGAGGCGATGAAGAGGGTGACCAGCGCGACTTGGCTGACGCCTGACGGGCCGCGAGTGGAAAGGTTTGACTTCCTACTCGGCGCCCTCGGCGGTTTCTTCCTCGTGCCAGCTTCTTTGACCTGGCCGTTGACTTCGTGGGCTCCTGCTCCTGCGTGCTAGAAGGGCGGGTTGGTCCGTAGCAGGGTCAACAGTTGCAAGCCGTTATAGTAGAGCTCTCCTACACAATCTCGACGTCAATGCCCTGTCCAACCCGCCCCCCGGTTCTGCTGCATTGGCCTCAGCTCTGGATGCTATCGACGATACTTCCTGGAGCCTGGTTCCATTTTCCTCAGGCCCCGTTCCTTTCCTCGCGGTCCAGGAGCCGGCGTCGGGATCCCACACGCACACTACGGTCAACTCGAGTGTGGTACTGAGCCACGAGGAACGAGGAGCAAAGAGCTCACGGCGATATACCGGGCTGGAGGATGTGGGGACGAACGCTGCGGGTAAGTCATCCCCTACACTAGTTCAAGGGATATTTAGCACCGGGTAGATACGTGGTATGTTGAACCATCAAGCCGGGGTGCGCAATAGCAGCTGTCAAACATTCACTAGCAGAACTCAGGCCATACCATATGCCTGGTTAATCTCCTTTTCGTACTTGCGATACACCTCGTGACGGACATAGTTGCCCTTGGCGGTCCGAGGCACGACGACGTCCCGCACAACGACCAGCATGTCCTTGTCCAAGGCGACGGGCAGCACGTGGTTGATCTCGCGCTGCACTGTGGCCCACACGCGCTCGACGACTTCTTCGGACGAGACGGCACACCCGGGCTGGGTAAACAGGAGCACGCCGGCCCTCGTGCGTTCGTTGCCAAACAGCACCGCCTCCTGGAGCAAGTCGCGGTTGCCCGCCAGTACCTTGTGTTCGTACGTGAGGGAGCGCAGGCCGATCCTGTCGTTCTGCGGGGCGATCGAAACATCGTCAGACATGCGGCCGATGCACTTGTAGCGCTCTTTGGTGGGGTGCTTGACGAACACGTCCCCCGTGTAGAACGACCCGTCCGGTGAGTTGGCCCCCCCCTTGTCCTGCGTGGGGTGGCTGGGCAGGACTACGAGCTCGTAGACCTGCCTGCCGCTCTCCAAGGCGGCCCCCTCGCTTTGCTCCCGCGGCCGGAACCACAGATGCGGCGCCGATTCGGGATCCGCCGCCATGTACTCCCACTCTGGGTCCCCACGCTGGCGCACGCCCGAGCTCAGCGCAAACGCCAGCTCCGACATGCTGTATTCGTCGCTGAGATGGACGCCTTCCTCGACCAGCCGGTTCCCCAGGCTCTCCGGCATCACCTCGCCGGTCACGGTGACCATGATGCATTGCTTGAGGACAGCGATGCCTTCCGGAGTTGCCATGCATCGCATGAGATCGCCCGGGTGGCACCGGACCAACTGAGGCCGCGTTGCAACGAGCACGTCCCGGTAGACCTCGGGGCCGAGCGGCAGCCTCTCGTTAGCCCAGCAGGTTGGCCCGCCAGGTTTCATCAAAGCGAAGAGCATGCCAAAGACACCGACGGAGAAGTAGAGCCACGAGCCCATAAAGAAGGACTTGTCGTGACAAAATGCGGGGATGGACCGGAGCCTGGTCATCACCGCCAGGTGCGTCTTTGGAATGAGCTTCGGGGTGCCAGTCGAGCCGGACGAGTGCAGGAGGATGGCGGGTTCCGTCTCGCTGATCTGGGACCACAGCCCGGGGTCCATGAGGCAATCCTCGGAGCTTTCGCCTGGTGTCTCCGACAAGATTCCCCCCAGCGACTCGACCGTCTCGAGCGGCAAAACCGTATGCCCGAGGCTTGCCAGCTCGTCTCGGTCGTCGGTTCCGTCAATGACAACCGAGCTTCCCGCCTTGCCCAGGAGATGGCTGATTATGGGCGTCTTGAGGTGCGGAGACAGAAACAACACCGTGTGTCCGAGGCGGACGATGGCCAAAAACGAGATGACGCTCTCGATGCTGGATAGGTTCCGGAGCCCGACAGTCGTGCGTTCTGTCGAGGGGAGGCCGGCGGCCATGTATCGCCGTGCTGCCCTGTCCGCCATCCACCATATCTGCTGCGGAGAAAAGTACTCGACGTCGGCGACGTGACGAGGGAACCCAAACGTGTCCCCGGGGAGGTCTTTGCAGTGGCTGACGAGCTCCTGCAAAGTGCGCGCCTTGAGGGCGGCAGCCGTAGGGCTGATGGCTGCGACCGGCATGTTGGACGATGGACAGGTATGTACTGGTAGAGAAGACGGGATGCTTCACGATGTACAACTGCTTGTCCAAGTCTAGGGATCAAGGGATCAGCAATGCGTCACATCGTGGTAGGAAGGATGAGATTGGGCAATGGGCACATAAGACCCCTCACCCCCTGCGCACCGTGGCCCCTTGGTAGAGCCATTCTTGTCCCGGCCTAGAATACGCGGGGAAATTCTGGGTGAGACGACTTCTTGGAAGCGAGGGGCCATGGATGGAGGGGCCGAGGAACGGAACAAGCGCCATGCAGCCCTTAGCTGCAGAAATTGCTGACGCCCAGCTGAGCAGTGACCAGGAGAGTGGCATACAAACGATACAATATTAAGGTGCCTACCGTACTTTGCCAGGCACCTGACCCCTGCGTGTATGTACCTATGTATGTGCATACATACAGGTCCTGTGCGTACCGCAAATAATCCTTCAACATATGTTGCTATTGAGAAAAGAAAGAAAGAAAACCCTCCTCTACTAGCAAGACCCGCTTGCCATACCTGATCCACTCAGAATAAACCCTAAATTACACGCCAAGAAGAGAGGAGAAAAAAAAGAAGGAAATCAAGCTAGCTCAAAGTGCTGGAACTTGGGACCATTTGCCACAAACTCCCCATACATAATGCCATGCACATACGCCTCGCCAACCAACTCATACTTCCCAGCGTGCTTCCCGTTGGTCTTTTTGCGGAGGACATAGGGGAACTTGGCATTCTTGAAGATGACAACAGCATCCCCTTTTTCCGTCAACTCGGGCACTAGACCCATATACCCCTTGTCTCCCAAAAACGGACGAGTCCCGGACTGCCGATTCATCATGTCGTAGTACGAATCCTTCATGTTGAACTTGGCCGTACTGTCCTTGGTCGGAACAAAAGGCTTCATGTCTTTGGGATCGGGGAATCCCTCAAACTTCACTCCAAAAAACTGGCGAAAGGTGGCCCACATCCTGGTGTCGAGGACGAAGTCCTTGTCCAGATCCTCCATCACGCCGACGTATCCATGACAGAGGTAGGTGGCCTTCTCGCCCGGCTGGACACTTGTGCCCGCCTGGAGCTGATCAGCCACGGGCATCCGGGCGAGTGCATTGTCAGCGCCGCCGTCACGATCATATACCCATTTCCCCAGTTTCCCCTGTCTTTCACCTGACATCCAGATGATGTTTTGAACGTCCAGGAGGTAGCCTCGAGTGGCCCGGTTCTGGATCCGGCAGCCTGCCGCGCCCGGCCGCCAGGGAGCGTTCATATGGTCGACGTAATCGACGATACACCCCTCGAGGACGAGGGGATCGTCCCACTCCTTGTGCTGTCCGATGTTATCGGGTCCTTCGAGGCCCTTGGCAACACAGAAGTCCGTCTCCCATGGGTAGCCACCTCGGGGCCTCTGCGTCGGCATCCTCCAATCCGGAACCCAGGACGGCATTCTCTCAAACTTGGGGAAGTTGCTGAGCGCGAGGAGGTCGACGCCTCCGGAGAGGATGATGGCTCGAGCAGCGTTGGTGTATGATTCGCTGCAGGGCACGCCGTATGCAATCCTGAAGCCGAACCACTGAAGGTCGGGGATGTCTGCGGCAATTCCTACCAGGCCGTACACCCTGTCCTCTTGCTGGGAAAGCTCATACCTCACATTGGAATTGCCGTGAGCTTCTGTGACCACCCGCATGAGGGAGTACTCGCCGGCTGGCGGTGCTTTTCCGCGCGGATACCGACGTCGCATCCGCCGAAGAGCCGCTGCTTCCGCCGCCCATCCCGGTCCCAGTTGTTCGTAGTTTTTTCTTTCGTTCTCGGTCCACGCAGAAAAGTCCCAAACAACCTTCCCTTCCGTATTGGTGTACTTTGATATAACGCCGTATATCGCGTGATGCATGAGAAGCATAACAAACACGAGGCCAGCCTCAAACGACTCCCAGTCCACCATCGCCTTTCCGCAGCACACCACCACCTTGGAGGAGATGACGACCTCTTGCTGAATCCACATGCGGGCCCAGTACGACCTTGACAACAGCGCGCGGCACTGCGGAGTGCAGAAGGAAGCACTCGGGAGATACTCGTTGACCAAGTGGGGAGCGAGTTTCAGGAGTTCGTCGGGCGACTGTTTGTTCCATTCGCCCGCTGCAGCGCCATCGGTCAACTCTCCGAACCGCCTCATCGCCGACATCCCTTCGCCGTCCTCCACCAGCATTCCGCGCCCGACCTTGTCCAACGTCGCCATGGCCACATCGCTGTCGTCGGTACCAAGACCGAGCCACGCAAAAGTCTGCGATGCTCGGCCATACAGCTGAGACATCAAGCCGACTTGTTGCGGCTTTTCCTTGGAATCTTTCTGGTTGATGCAGATGGCGTCGACCCAAATGACCAAAGAACCCTCCCGCCTTCGCAGGTGGCGGAGGGCTCTGGACAGGTTGGCTTGGACCGGCAGCGTCAGGCCGTTGACCACGAGGAAGTGTTTGTCCCCGCTGTTGTCCGGGAACCGACCCCATTCGTACGAGAGAGCGTTGAAGTGGAGATGCTCGTCCAGGACGTGCACGGAAAGCGCGCAGCAGATGGGTGCGTCTTGCTCTGCAGAGGGAGAGACATGGAGGAGTCGGATTTCGGTTCCGCTCTGGTCGAGAGGCAGTGGTTCGTACAGTGGTTTGTACAGGGCAAAAGGATCCTCCATCTTTGATGACGCCCAGCTGGCACAATGCGTTGGTCAAAAATGGGGATGGGCTGCGAGAATGGATGGCCGCATTGCCGTGGGCGTATTTATCTGCATCTTGTTCGTTTGTAGCTGAAATGTCCTGAAACAAGGGACTTGGGCTGACGAGCTGTTAGGCGCGCGCTCAAAGACGGCTGCGAACTGAGCGGGCTTCGAGTCGTCTGGGACTCTGTGGTGTTTCGTTTTTGTCCTTGTCAATAGCCGCCGAGGCGCGCCTAAACCCGAACCTTTGCAGCGGCTGAGAAGGTATGCACATATCAAGCGCTTGGAAAGATTGGCATTTCTTTCGGCTGGTTATGCGAAGGCTTTGCGCCAATTTCTTTTCTTTGAAACCGTCTTATTCCTTTGCTGGTGGATTCAGGGGTTGATTTGGGTGGCCCCTGAATCTCGGCTGCGTATGTCAACACTCGCACGATCCAAAAAGATAAAATAAAATAAAAATACAAAAGAATTACAACCATGGCAAACCGCAAGAAAGTCAGAGATGATATGCAAGGTACTTGTCATCCCAGTCATGATTCCAATCGTTACAATGTGCTGTGCGTCGCGAGCCCAGCAAGACCAGCGAGGTCAACTCATCAATTGTCATTATAATGACCATTAGACATTAAGTCGTCATCAGCAGGCACGCACTGCATGCTGCCATTACCTGTCATCCGCCTCATCCAGATTATAAAGCGAGCCAGCCCGCTGCCCCGTTCCATTCGCTCTCCCCAGTTGGAAGGCAGCCAGGCCATCCAGCTTCATCAAGACCGAGACATCAAGTCCCGTCAAACACAAGAAAAACCAAACCAAACTAAACTAAACCAAAAAAAAAATTGATTAAAAAAATACATTTCCCTTTCTCCAACCATCACTCCACATTCCCATCCTCCCAATCCCACATCTGCCCCATCACAAGACCACTCTCCAACCCGTCCGGCGGCGCCCCCCACCCCCCGACGTGCTCCAGCATGTAATCCGGCGCCGAAGAAGAACCCCCCAGGCCGTACGCAGCGCCACGAGCGTCCAGTCCAGAGCAGATGCCGGCGCCGGGCGGCGACAGAGACGGCAGCAGGGTCTCGCCGTCCGGCCCGCAGTGGCACGGAGCCGTCTCGTCGCCGAGGCACCCGAAACAGCGGTGACCCATGTCCATGTCCATGTCGCAGACGGCCGAGTCTCGGGCGTCTCGAGGCTTTGCATTTCCCGTCGCGACCCCGTCCTCCTGCCTGCGTGGCTGGTGCCGCTTGTGTGCGGTGTCCGCGGCGACTGTTGGTTCTCGGAGGGGTGGTTCGGCTGTGGGCGGGGTTTGTGGTGGCAGTTCTCTGAGGGGCGAGCGGGTGGAGGGGGAGGTGGAGGTGGAGGCGGATGCTTCTCGGAGAGGCATCCTCCTGGCGTGGAAAGAAGATGGGTGGTGGTGGTGGCGGTGGGTGGGAAGTGGCGGCGGAATGTTGCCTAGGCTTCCTTGGCTGGATAGGTTGGACACCAAGGATTCGCGGTTGGATGGCCCGAAGCTGGTAGTGCTGGTCGAGTACCGCACGGACGAGGGAGACGACGATGTGTCGGTGGAGGAGTAGTCGCTGAGACGGTGGGCGGGATTGGGGAGAATGACGCGCGGGTTACGGGGCCTAGTGAAGGAGGAAGGCCTTGAGGTGGGAACGGAGGCGGCCCGTGGCGGTGCCGGGCTGGGCGTGTCGGTTGCGGCGCGTTGAGCCTGTGGGTTTGGTGAATTCTCTGATGCGTGGGTTCGTGCTCGGCCGAACGCTGTGGCAACAGACTCCTTGAAAAGGTTCTCCAGGTTCCCTATTAAAACCTGCAGACGGCGGAGATGGGCTGGGTCGGCGCCGGGCCATAACGTGTCGAGAATGGAATGAAGTTGCGTCTGAAACTCCGGAAGGAGGACCCGGTATTCGTGATCGACTTCATGAAGTTCGACAACCGGCTCAAAGTCCGGCTCCGGAACGCTGAGGTCGCTAGGGAATAAGGCACGCCACAATGTATCCCAGTCAAAATGCTGAGACCGGCTGCGGAGCCTCTCCGCCATGATGGAAGTGATGCCGACGATCTCCGGGGGAGGACGTGGGCCTCCCCTCACTTCGCACATGTCAGAAGGGCTAACCAGCATATGGGATTCCCACTGTTGCTGTGTAACAAATTCGGCGTGACATCTCACACAGGCGTAGGCGAGCGGCTCCTGTTGTTGCTGGTGATATTTGATGATGTGTTTTCTGGGCGTTTGTTAGCGGGTGTGGTGATGGTGAGGATGCCTCCGTGGTTGCATTACTCACTTAAGCTCCGTCATGGTCTTGAACGGAGCCTTCGCACAGAACTCCCACTCGCGGCAGTTGAATCTGTATGGGCTCCTCTTACGGAAGGGGCATGGGTATTGCTCGACTTTTGGCCTCTTTCGATGGCCGATGTCGCCGCGGCCGGTCAAGCCGTGCCCATCTCTGCCTTCATCGTCTTGCGTGCCTTCTTCTTCGTCCCCATGCTCCCTGATGGGGCGCTTCTTTTGGTTGGCCCCGGATCTCCGGCCGTTCTGTGGAGAGGCGGATGCAAATGATAAGGAGCCCGGAGACTCGGTTGCTGGGGCGGCTGTGGTGTGGGCTGGTAGAACTCCCACGCTGCGGGAGGCTCGAACCGAGAGCGATATCTCATCTAGACACTTGTACACTGCCTCGACAGCCTCCTGCGGTGGCTCTGAGGATCCGAGGAAGAGGCCAAACTCTCTACCGAGAAGTTCTTTGGCGACTCTATCGGCTTGGGGCGTGTTGTCGCCGTCGTCATCGAGCTCAGGGGCGTCGTCGGCTTCTGAGAAGGGCGCAGTGAGATGATCGTCTTCGATGTCAGTGACGGTTGGCGAATCTTCGTTCTTGTGTGTCTTTGCATCGAGATAGTCTGCCGCCGTGACGCCGACATCCTGACGGTATGTACGAAGGTCTTCATCGCCGTCAGCCACCGAGTCAAAGTCCGAAACCCGCGAGGCATCGTCCCACCAACGGGCGAACTCGTCCGAGTAGATGCGCCGATGACGATGAAGTTTGGACATGTCAAGATCGGCTGGCACGAGTCGGTGTTGCCCGCCGGGAATGGCCGAAATCGAAGTCTTCTTCAGCAACGCGCCGAGAGCCTCAAGCTCGTGCACCGATGGCCCAACATCTAAGACCAGGGTGGACTCTCTGCTGTGGCAGAAGGCTCCTGTTGGGGTAGGGGATGTTTGCGCCGAAGACGGAGGAGGACTGTGAGACGAGAGAGTTCCAAAGGAACAGGTGGTAGGGGTGCTGACTATCGAGGGTACGGGGCTGTGGCATCGTGGACGGAGTGATGGAGGTTTCGACCCGGCCAGATATAGAATGGACTCCCGTGAGGCGTTCATGCGGGCATTGTCCCCGGCATGGCTCCGTCCGGCGGACGCCTGCATAAGACGCGCATCATGCGTTCCAACATGAGGTGCGCCTTTTCCCGGATTCCACTGCGGGATGCGGGAGCCTAGAGAACAGGATCGACCTGTGCGAGTCCCGGCAATATGGTCCATTGAAACGAGCGTGATTGTTGCTTGTTAGCAGGCAACGATTGAAAATGTGTTGTTTCAAAAAAAGGAGTGTGGGTGTTGCGGAGAGCAACTATGCAAAATGAGTGTGGATGCTTGAAGCAGCGAGATTCAAACGAGCGTGAAGATGCGGCGGGGATGAAGCCTGGAAACCATGATGGAAGGAGAGGATGAAGAGGAGTCTGTCGCTAACGTACATACAGGAACATGGTGGAAAGACGAGGGCCGGGGGTGGTTTTCATGGGAAGGAAAAGAGGGCCGCGAACTGTTGACGAGGCTCTGAGGTCTGGGGGAGCGCGCTTAGGGAGCCCATCAGGCAGACAGAACCCCCCTGACCCCGGCATGAGTCTACCGCGCATTTGGTTGGCTTAGATCTCCAGATCCGAAGACTCGCGCCGCCAAGCCGCGTTTCAGGGGTCGACACCCGCCTCTTACTGGCCCAGGACTTGATTCCCCAAACCCGGGTGCAGCGCCGTCGTTCTGGTGAGCGGGTCCCGGATCCGGAGGTCTCAAGGGTCACCCGGAGCCGGAGCAGGGCCGGAAAATCGGCCGCTCTATGGTGGCCGCCCGCCGCGTATAAGAGTGCCGCGCCGCCGCTCCAATCTCCCCGGGGCCTCAGTCCGGAATCCACAGCACTGCGGTCATCGTTTATCATCCTATCATCCTCTTCACTTCACTTTGTCCTACTTGCTCTTACACAAGAACGCCCCGTTTCATCGGACTTGCCAATCGGCCTGGTATCCCGTGTTTTCCAGCCAATCCACATCGGCTCCTACACCTAAAAAATGGACGACGCACTCACCAACTCTACCACCAACAACACCAGGTAAATTTGTCCCATGCCCAAACCTGACACTGGATGATTGACGTTTGCCAATAAAAATTGAAGCTAACCCCGATCAGCACCTCCACATCCTCAACCTCAATGCTGGGGAGATATATCTACGACACCTCGTCCGTACAAGACAGGCTGCTGCAGCCCACACAAGAACCAGCAGCCGATCGAGCGGCGAGGCTCATGGCGTCTGTCAATGCAACCGCGGCCGTTTTGGCAACGTCCACGCCGAGTGTCGGATCAAGTTCGAGACTATGAGATGAAGCGGATTTTTTTTTCGTTTTTTTTTTTTTTTTTTTGGGGGGGGGGGGGGAAGGGGGAAAGGGGGTTTGGGCAAATTTCCATATCCTTCACTTGTATGATATTAGTCTCGCACACTTTGGGCCGGCCCTTTTCGTTGTGAGGGGAGTGCACAAAAATTAGTACATACATATGTACTGTATGTACCTATGCCATACCATGTATGGCCTGGTCGGAAACAGGCATGGCCCGTCATTATCACGACGGGAACGGGCGATAGACAATACCAACGACAAATTTTGTATTATTCTATTAAACTTATTGGCACACTGTGCTGGCATACTCTATGTGTACGATGCCTTTCGTTTTACAAGCAGAACATGACCATCGCAACACCCAACATCCACCACGCCCCAGTTCCTCCGACCCCAAACCTAGCACCCGCCGCCGTCGCCGGGCCCGTCGGTGCGCTCGTAAACGTCTGACCGGGCAGATCGGTACTGCTACCGGGCAGGCCGCCCACCACACTACTACTCGACACGTCACCACCACCACCAGCCGCCTCAGAACTCGACACAACCGTCGCCGTCTCCGTAGCGGTGACAACCGGCGCAGTCCCATGCGTCACGGGCGTAGCCGCCACCGTCGTGATCGTGGTCGTAGTCGTCGGGTCGACCACCAACCCCCCCGTGAGCGTGGGGACGGCATACGGCGGGTCGAACAAGCCGAAGCGGCCGCAGGCGTTGCAGGGGTAGGCCCAGGAGCGGACCTGGCTGGGGGCGGCGAGGACGGGGTTGCAGCGCGCGTCGAGGGTGGCGATGGCGGTCGGGTCGGCCGTCTGCGGGCAGTCGGTGCGCAGGTCGCTGAGCCGCAGCTGGCGCGTGGCGTTGCCCTGCGGCGCGATGGTCGACACCTCGTGCAGCTCGAGCGGGAGCATCCAGTCTGTCGTTGCGGGCCCCGTGGGCTGGCCTTGGGTGTTGGTGCCGACCGCCGTCGGGATGAGCATGTACACTGAGGGAGATGTGCTGTTTAGGGGGGGGGAGGGTTTGGGTTAGCGGTTTTGTGCTGCTTCCCCCTCCCAGCCGAGGGGAGAGGGGTTGGAATTGAATCACTTACAAGGTATAGGAGAGTTCGGGGTGGACGTAGGTGGACGGGTATGTGAATGGCCTGTCGGTTGGCCAGAAATATAGGTGGACGGTTTCGGCGGAACTGCAAAAGTCTTTTGTGTTAGAGTACCCCCTCGGAAAAGAAAAAAAAAAAAAAAAAAAAGGGTTCGGGTCTTCAGGATGGGAGACGTACATGCTGCATGACTTTGGGCATGGGTCATACGTGGTGGAGAAGACCGTGCGGGTGGTGTACGTCGTAGTTGGCACCGTGGTTGTGGTGGTTTCAGTGTTGGTGATGGTTGCGGAGTCTGTCTCGGTGTTGGTGATTATCACCGAGTCCGTCTCCGTGTTGGTGACAGTCACGGAGTCTGTGTCGGTGTTTGTCACGGTTACCGAGTCCGTCTCTGTGTTCGTAATGGTTGCCGAGTCGGTCTCGGTGGTAGTCACCAGGTCCGTCTCTGTGTTGGTGACCGTGACAGAGTCTGTCTCGGTGTTGGTGATGGTGGTCGAGTTTGTCGCCGTGTTCGTGACAGTCACGGAGTCGGTGTCGGTGGCCGTGACGGAGACGGTGAAGTGGAGTGTGGTTGTCGTGAGCTCCGTGATGCACCTTGTGACGGTATTGGTGTGCGTCGTATTAACACTCACGTCGACATAGTGGGTGACTTGCACTGTCGTCGTGTCGAATACCGTGACATAATCATGGATGGTTGAAGTGTCGACAGTGGTTGCTTGAGCGTGCCGTTTGGCTTGGGAGCTGCCGTCAGTCTCTTCGATTCTGCCTCGAGAGTTCTAGTAGATGCGCGTCGGCTACATACCGTCATCTCGCTCTCCGTTGACACCTCGGACGAGTAGCCCAAGCGGGACTAAGGTTGCTAGAACGGGCAACATGGCTATGAGACTCTTCACCAACACTGCCCGTGGTTACCTAAACGAACGAAATGTAGCGATTGTGGAATAGTTGATGCGCAGAAACTCAACGTAGGAGAAAATCCCCCGTGCAAGCGAGAGACAGCATTTCATTTAGTTCTATAGGATATCGCTGCGAAGCGTCGCTGATTGCCACCGTGCCATCAGACCGCTGCCCTGTCAGTGCCTGGTTCCTGGTTTTTGATATTTCCTGTTTTGAGGCTGTCACTCCCTATCGGGCCATGACGCATTGGGCCGGGCGATGCCAATGCCCTGGAAGCGGGCACAAGTCCAGACCATTTTGGGGCTGTCTTGTTGGCCAACGGCGAAAAGGGGGGGTGATGCAACGCTACAGCTTCCATTGGAGTGGTTCGCTGCGGGGTGACGTCCGGCGCGGCCGCGAAGGGAACCAAAGCCTTGCTAGTACCCCGGTCTGCGTGAAGATCATGATGTGGCGTTCTTCTGCTTGGGCAATTTGCCGGTGGCTCATCCCATGCTATTGAACAAGATATCGTCAGTCATGCTGCTAGCGAAGATCGAAGCGGTGCGTCTCATTAGTACCACCCGGTTGGCCTTGGAATGAGGCCGTCGCGGAGGGGACACGCGTTCCTCCCGTCTGGCTCGATGTCCTTTTGAAATCTGTTGTCCGTGTACATACATTACATACAGTACCGCACCTTGCGTATGTACATACATACAAGTCACTCACTCAAGGATGCATTCCACCACGGCACTTTGGGCACTTGCCTTTCTCATTGCAAGCTCCTCTTCCGAGGACACCAAGCCGGGCCCTCTGGTGATTCCCGCAAGCCAATACTTGTAAATGCCACCGTAGATTGCTAGCCAGACGGCTTACTCGTCACAAACCGCGCTGACCGGGGACATAGCGAAGGCAATGACGGACCATGGAGCACCTTCGACATCCGGGTCGGCACACCGGAACAATACCTCAGAGTGCTTGTCTCAACCGCATCTCCACATTCACTTGTCCCTTTGGCGGAGCAGGCCTGCTCAGCGTCGGTGTTTGGCACAGTGCCTCCAGACTGCGCCGTATCAAGGGGCAATTTATTCCATCAGAACCAGTCGTCGAGCTGGCATGATGTCGGCCTCTACGGCATCAACCAGAACGGCGTCGGTCTCGAAGCGAACCTCGGGTACGAACAGAGAGTCCAGTTCGGCCTCGATCGTTTGGCCATCGGACTCACAGGGCCTGGTTTTGAAAACCAGACCGTCGGCGGTATTGCGACACCCGAGCCATTCTACCTGTATGTGACAATGCTGATGCTGGCTCTGTCCGGGGCTTTGTCAATGAATTGATCCTGACCCTGAAACACACACAGTGGTATCTTTGGAATCAACAACCAGCCATTGAACTTCAGTTCGTTGGGGAATCACTCAACGCCCTCGTTTGTTACGATCTTGAAAGATCAAAAGAAGATCCCAAGCTTGAGCTGGAGCTATACCGCTGGTGCTAAATATCGTAAGTAATTAATCCGCTCGGTCGACAAAGGACATGCTGCAGAAGCAGGCCCCTGATCCCTCTCTTTTTGGCCCAAATAGGTCTGAAGCAAGTGTACGGCCAATTAATCTTTTCTGGCTACGACACTTCACGATTCAAAGAGAACCCCGTCTCGTTTTCCATGGCGGATGATGTCACCCGCGACCTGGTCGTCGCTCTTCAGTCGATAAGCTATAGCGGATCGAGTTCAGCCACTCTGCTCTCGAGCCCCATCGACATCATGATTGACTCGACGGACCCCAATCTCTGGCTGCCGGCCGACGTGTGTGACGCCTTCGAGAAGGCTTTCGGGCTCACATTCGACAGCGAATCCGGTTTATACCTGGTGAACGACACGCATCGAGACACGCTCCTCGACTCGAACGCCCAAGTGTCCTTTAGGCTTTCCGACGTAAAGTCAGGGGGCGATACGGTGACGATAGTCCTCCCGTATGCTGCATTCGACCTTACGGCGGGGAATCCTCTCGTTGAGAAAACCAGTCACTATTTCCCTTTGAAACGCGCCAACAGCTCAACGCAGTACACGCTCGGGCGGACATTTTTACAGGAAGCGTGAGTGGTCTATTGGTGCAACAACAAGCCCTCGACTGTTCAGCTGATTTTCTCGCAGCTATCTCTCTGCCGACTACGAGCGCAAAATATTCAACGTGTCAGCCTGCGTCTGGAACCAAGGCGCCCAGGAGAACATCGTCACCATCGCATCTACGGATTCGGACCCGTCGGGCTCCGGTGACGGCTCATCGTCTTCAGGCAACTCAGGCTTGAGCGGCGGAGCCATAGCCGGTATCGTAGTAGGGAGCGTGCTCGGGGTCGTTCTCATCGCGGCGATCATCGCCGTCATAATTCTCCGCAAGCGAAGGAAGTGGATAGGCGCAGGTTTCGCCGTTGCTGCCCGGAATCCGGCGCCCGACGAGTCGGTCCTCAAAGGTCCCGTATTTAACTCGCCTTCCACTCGACCTGGATCGACGCCAGATTCCTCGGTTCCCTTTTCCGCAGCCGATATCTCGGCCAACAGATCGACGGCCGAGTATGCAAGGCCAGCATCAGGCACGGTGGGCGGAAGTGCCGCCAATTCGTCCACACCAGAACTGGATGCTCGGAGTACGAATGTTAAACCGGAGATCGAACTTGACGGGAACGCAATACAAGGTCCATTACCACGTGTTGCGGAGAGCCCCGGCGGCCTCTACGAGTTACCGGGCAGCGCTGTAGTTGTGGATGGCGGCAACAAGAGAAAGACAGAACTGGATCGCGTACCTTCTCCTGCAGGATCATCGGTGCCTGGGAGTGCAAGAGAAGGAGGGAGCGATTCCCCACCTTCACCCCTGACCTCTACGCTGGATAGAAACCCGGTATTCGGACGAGAGAGCATGGTATCCGAACGGTAATGTAATCAAGAAAGGACATTCGATGGTGTAATTTATCTTTTCAAAGGGGCATGGCCTCCTCATGCCTGGCATCTCCTAGTTTCAACTATATAATTAGTCTTCGATCTCTGTGCGCCTCCGCCCTATGTTCGAGATGACTATCTGACAATCGAACCAACTCTATATCGCATCCACAGTTGAGGAGCCCTAGGAATAAGAGCTGTTGTTATGGTAGGCAGTTGTCCTGTTTATCTATGAGACATGCGAGACAGCATGGCTGAATTTAGCCTCGGGAGTTCTGCGGGAGCTACTTATAGTTCCTCTCCCGCAATTGAATTCTGTAGGATCCAGGAACATGTATCACAGACAACTGCCGTAGCCGTTTTGAGCCGGCAATCTAAGCCAAAGAGGCTGGATCGGGGAAAATCTTAAGCCCCTCACCCCCCTCTTTTGAATTAAACAATACAAAATGAGGCATCTTGACTCTACATATTTCGTTGGCAGGCCCTAGTACAGTACCTAGTAGCAAACAAGCATTTCTCTAGCTTTCAGCCCCTGTCTATCTCAAGACCTCGAAGCTGTGAAGGAAAGAAGTGACCATGGTTTACTCAGTCTTGCTCGGCCTGAGCCTGGCCTCTCAAGCTCTCGCAGCATGTAGCCGGGCAACACTCGAGGAGGTCACGGCATCATATGTACGGGCGCAAGCTGCTGGAAAGCTGGACGTGCTCAGCCTGGCCAGCGACGTCAGCTATGCCGAGAACGATAAGCCCATGGACATCAAACAAGGCGTTTTGTCCCAAGCCATCACCATCGACTTCAGTCGCAGCATTCACGACACGGTCCAGTGCGCCACGTTTACCGAGATCACTGCAGCGACTTCGGCGCATCCGTACGTCATCCACACACGGATGCTCGTGGCGGACAGCAACATCACGGCCATCGAATCCGTTGTCACAGACGCAGGCGACTGGGTCTTCAACGCGGCAGGGCACCTCTCCTGGACGCAAAAGGAGAAGTGGGATCCCATCCCGGAGGACCGCCGCGACACTCGTGCGGTTATCCAGGCTGCCGGAGATGCCTATCTCAACCAATGGGCCAACTCCACGCTCCCGGTCCCGCTGGGCACGCCGTGCGCTCGGCTTGAGGGAGGCGCGTACACGGGAGAACGGGACCCGTCAGCCAACACGTGCAAGATGCCCGCCTTTCCTACCGCCATCCACGCCGACAACCGCCGCTATGTCATTGATGAGGAGCTGGGTGCGATGGACATCTTCAATGTTTTCCCGTGGCTCGAGCGCACAAACCCGGATGCCAAGTTGCCGAGCAGCAACATGTTCAGGGTGGAGGGAGGGTTGATTCGCTACATTCACGAGGTCACTGTGTGCGAGACCCCTCGCTGTGGAAGATGATGATGAAAAAGATGCTCAAGGAGACGGCATAAACACAAAGGGGTTCTCTTTTTCAGAAAATAAAGTTCTTGGCCCCAGACCATCTTCTGGCAACCCAGATAACATGTTTGTAGCCATACCGCTTAAAATTGATAAAGGGCTTTCTGTGATATTGAATGCACCGCTTGCGCAATGAAGGAGTGCATGGTGTGCTGTGTTTTTATCAATCACCTGTAATGAGTGTACGTACCGCATCGATGGTATGTTGTTACCGTCTCATTCCTCATGTTTCGACGGTGTCCGGGACAGGTACAGTAAGACGGCAGGCCGGACACGCGCTCACCTAAAGAAGTCTACAATCATCATCATCATCATCATCATCATCATTCTTGCCCGGAAGGGAGCCGTGCCTCGTACCGGCCTACAGATAGGCGCCTTCCCCGCGGGTTGCTCAGGCCCGTTCTTCCGCCGCCTTCAACTGAAGTATCCGCTCACTTAGATTCTAAAATATTCTCCATTTGCCTCCGCTTCCATTTCCATTTCTCAACCCACAGCCGCCACTTTCCTCACGCCAGACATTGGTTACAAGGGTTAGTTCCGTCACCCACGAGGCAGCGGCTTCTGGATGCCTGGGCTATTGCTGGCACGAGCAAGCAACTTTGTTGAATCAAGTTTCGAGAATACCCAGTGGCTTGATTTTAGCGACAAGGCAGCCGTGAGTATTGTTTTCTTCCCCTTCACAAACAATTCGCTGGACTGGCGGCCTATCTCTACCACGTTTGCCCTCCAAATCCAAGCCAAAACAGCCGTCCAGCCAACATCAACAGCTCTCTCTTCTACACTTCTCTCCCTTACACTGCCGTCTTGACTTGAACACTTGGGGCCGCGTCTCTCTTCGGGGAAAAAAGCACAGGCAGAAAAGCTGGGATCCAGTGTGGGATGGTCCACTGAGGTACGGCGATTTCGACTTGGAGCCAGCAAGTCGCTCTTTCCACTTTGCTCTGCTCTTGATTCCAAGAGTTGGCCTTTCCTTGGAACCCAGTTCTCCTTCCCCCTCCTCTTCCACTTCCACTTTTACTTTTTTTTCGTTTCCGCCTTCCTTCTGCGGGTTCATGAGAGCTTCCGATCTCCGTTCTCGGTAGTCGTTTGCGCTTCCGGGCTGTCTTTACGAACGATATCGGGCGCCGAATAGTTTCAGCTTGGAGTTTTGAATCGCAAGCGCCCAAATTTCTTGCTTCATCTCCGACTCCTCCGCCCGGAACCCAAAACACCGGCTCTATGTTGAACCTACCACTCTAACAAACCAACTTCCTGCCAGTAAAGAACCTAGGTTAACTCACAATGGCCGAGCGACTGCGCTGTGAGAGTGGCGAGTGGAAGACTCGCAACCACTTTTCGAAGAGGCAGCTCGACAAGTATGATCAACAGGCTCGCAACGGTAGGGCGACTGCAGCAAAGACCGGCATTCGTTGTCTGGAACATTCCAGTGGTCAGAATCACGAGTTGAAGTGCAATGGGCCTTGTGATCGCTGGAGAGAGCTGCGGTTTTTTAGTAAGAGCACTAGGCGCAACGGGAAGAATGTGAGTTCAGTCCAGCAACCTGAAACACACACATAGCTATGTACATTCCTGACCTCGCATTCAGTGGTGCATCGACTGCATTGATTGGCAAGTCCGAACGGAAAATGGCGAAACGCTGCCGCCGCCGGGGGCCCTGCTGTCGGTGGAGGAATTTGTGCCTGGACCGCTTCAGCCTGCGCAGCCTGGAGACGATATGGCTTCAGGGCACGACTCCGGGAGCTTCAACGACGCGGCGGTACTAACATCTGGTCCCCATCTCCATTTTTGTGGAGATTCCTGCTGACTGATTTTCCAGTCTTCCTTCGCCGGGATCGACGACGGTATTTCGGACTCGATCTCCACGCTGGCCCTCTCCGAACAACAGTCAACGAACCCCGAAAGCTTCATTGATGGGGAGAAAACCGCATCCGACAGTCGGCTGGACAGTTTGATCGCTCCCCGTCTTGGACGTATCCGAGACAAGGCACCGCACTGGCTCATTCCGGACCTCGGTGGACCTCCCGTTGGTACTTTGAGATCGACGACTACGTCAGCCTTTACATCGACGGATGGAGCTTCGGTTACCAGCAGCGAGATGACTGCATTTACACGCGGACCCCGAGGCCAGCCTGTCGCGTACAACGCCTGGGGACCGAATGGCGAATATGCTCGCAGAGTGAAGAACCCGACAGTTACGTCAGGCAGCACCCCCTCCGAAACAACACGTTCTAGCCAACCTGTGCAGGAACTAGGGAGGAAGGGCTGGGCCAAGGCGGTAAGCGATTTCTTTTGAGAGCGGCATAGAGTCAATGCTAACCCCAGACTAGCCTACCCGCAAGCAGCCGCCCCAGCTTCCAAACTACCTTAAGTACGACCCTCCGGCTGCCGACGACGGTGACGATGATGTCGGCTCGAATCCGGATGACGGTAGCGTTTGGCGGTGATGTTGATCGCGGCAGATCCTTTCTCCGGGACACATCTCCCGCAAATCTGGATCCAGGCTGTACACATTGGCGTGGAGGTGTGCGTCGAGGTCGCCTGGCGCGAACTGCTGCAGATTTTCTCTCGGTTTTCCTTTCCTTTTGTTTTCTTTTCTCGTCTTTCCCCTAATCGATCTGCCAAGGGGGTGAAATGCGCAATGACTTTCACACCACACATCGGTACGATCCTCGTCGAAAAAGAGGACCGGCAACCGAAAACCCTTGAGCGGGACCCTGAGAGGCTCACATCAAAAACACGGTGTGCGAAGGGATGAATGAGTGGACGGCGTTACATCAGCGGATGGATTTTTCCTAGACCTACGGCTACCTACCTACCTACCTACCTACCTTAATAATCCCACAGACGTACAATAGTAGCAAGCGCCGTTATCGTCCTCTTGCGCCATTACGCCGTGCCGTGCTAAGATGTGGACCTTCCTACATACCAGAGCGGTGACCGATATCCCATGCCTGGGAAACGAAACCACCGTCAGTCAGCTGCTATAGCTTGTGTTGCCCGGGAACGAGATTGCCTCACCGAGCTGAAACCCGCCCCTCTCCTCTCTCTCTCTCCGTTCAATAGCATGTGCTATGTATGTACACACAGCCTCACCGAGCTAACTACATGTAGCTCTCTCTCTCCCTCTCTCTATCCATCTCTTCGGGGCTTTTACAAGAAAAAACTTTGGTGTTCCCTGCCTGCAACCTGGAAGTGCACGAGATGATCCTCGCCCTGTGTTGGCTGGGCACAGACTATTGGTTCTCCCGCCCTGGATATGGATGACTACTTCGTACTAGGGTGTGTGTATGGCTGGCTCTTTTTTGTCTTTGTCCCACTTCTTGGGCCGGGGTCACGGGGCGTATGTATGTATGTATGTATGTACATATTACATACATATGGTATGGTATGACTTACATGAGAAGAGGAGGATGGGGAAGTTTTTATTTTCTGGGCGAATCGGGAGGGTTCCGGTATGCGGGTTGTGTTTGGGCTGCGGTGGGGAGGGTGCTTTGTTTCTTTTCTTTCTTTCTTTCGCTCTCTCTCTCTCTCTTTTTTTTTTTTTTTGCCTTGCCTTGTCTTGCTTTTACTTTTGGGTTGTTTTGCCTCCTTGCCTCGTCTGGTGTGTGGTGATCGGAGCGGTATGTACTGTACATTGTTCGGGATCGGGTGTGCAGTACATCATCTTTGCGGATGCCTGATCTGGGTCGGTCCAGTCTTGTCTGGAAGTAATACTTCTATGTGTCGAGTTGTCTACTTATCTTTTTTGTATCTGCATGCTACGATCTCGGTTGGATGGAGCTGCGGCTGGTGTGTATCTGGCTTTTTGGGTCTCTGCCTACATTCCCCCCACCCCCGCCAGTGATGATGCGAGAACTAGAGTGGTGGTTACCATCCTTACTCTCATCGGTTACCAAGCTCACTTGGTATCGTGGTGGCATATGGGCGTTGAGAGGTGCTGACGTATTCCTTAGCCCATCAGCTGGTCATCATCCGGCGGGCGTATCTACCCAAGGCACTAATGCATGCGCGTAACGCGGGGCAAAGCGGAGAAAAACGAGATAGTCGGGACTTGATTTGGGGTGAATTGGTGGTTGTGTGGTGTTGACCGGGCGTCCGGACCTGTGTGTTGCCTGTGTGTTGCCCGGCTGCAGTGTGTATTGTGTGCGGCCAACGGGTCGGGAAAAGGGGGCACGCCACATCCGCCCCGCTTACCCCAACTGTCGGGTACCGCGCATCCAGTGCCCATACACAGCAGCACATGGTCTTTTTTTTTGTGTGTTTTGTTTTGGATGCCTTGGCTCGTAGGACTTCAAGACGAAAGGATTTAATGACGGGAACACGATAGCGTGTTTGAATGACCTGCTCGAAAATATGTTTGCTGTGTACTACATTGTGTCATGCGAAGAGAACATATGGCATCCTTGAAATGCCCGGTTGCGGCTTCAGTTTCGACTGGGTTATGTGTTTGTGTGTGCGGCGTCGGGGAGTATGGAATGGGTTCCGAGCTGAGTTGTGACTGGGAAGTTCGAGCGAAGTTGATATCACTTGCCAGTTCGCCTCTCGTTACTTACCAGTCCCTAACATAGCCTGGGAATCGGAGTAGGGGGGAAAAGAAGGTAAGGCGGACACGCTGATCCTTTACAATGGTCCGCCCAGATAGTGCCATTGCCCAGCAAGGAGTTGGTCCTGTTTTGGATGATGTAAGGCTTGAGGAGGGAGGGGATGGGGGTATATCTGAGGCGAGGGCCGGCAGCTCGCATCTCTTCCCGCTCCCTCCTTTCCGTCTCTCAGCGGGTTGGGTATGTCGCTGGCCTTCTGTCGAACACATGTCTCTCGCTTCTACACCCTAAGTTTGACGACCACTGTTGACGTCTATCTTCTCTGTTAAAATTTTGAAGATGGCTTCGCAGACAGCGAACTGGGTCAACTGGCAAAACCCTCTCCCCCCTCCCCCGCCCCCTGCGGCCTTTCCCGTCAATGGAGGCTCCTTTTCTTTTCCGCCGCCTCCCCATCCGCCGGTCCAGGGCGCCGATGATAACGACGACATCACAGATGGCACCTGCTCCGAAGATGAGTCGTACGATAGCTCTGAGGGGGACACGGATGATGGGGCAGAGAAAGCCAGGCCTAATGTTGGAAGACCGAGGGAATTCGGACCTGCCCCTGTGAATGTGCAGGCTCCGATGACGCATGGAGTCCCTGGTTCTCCTGTATCGCCAGAGCATCCGGCACCTCTTCTGACGGAGATCAGGAAGATGATCAAGGAAGAGCGTACGAACCTCACCTCCATCCTCGCTCGCGCATCCAAGACTGACGTTCCCTGTAGTAGGGCAGATCCCAAGCCCAAGGAGCCCTGAGGCGAACGGCATGGGGGCCTCGACTCCATCCCCCGGAATGCCGGTCCCGAACACGTCGGCTGTCCGGCCTCAAGCACCACCTCCATTTGTCCCCATTCCGGGCGCCTTCCCTCCTCAGCATGTCTCGAACGCACCGGGAATCGCCCCTAGACCACAGCATGGTGTCCAATGGGGTAACGCAGTACCACCTCCACCTCCACCTCCACCTCCACTTCCATCTGGTTTCAACAGACCAGACTCGCCAAAGGAGGTCAGTGCCGTTGATCGGAAATGGGGCGTGCTGTTCAGCCCGAATGATCTCCCCACCAAGAGGTGGGATCAGGTCCTCAGGGGTATTGGCAACTATCTGGTAAGCCTATCCTGACGGCGGGGTGTGAACCGGCCAGTAGCTTATTGTCTAGATGGACGAATGCGCGCCACAAAAGACGCTGGTAATCACGCCCGGGAAGCTGGCCGCATTTTACGTTCATCACAAACTCGAACTCGAAGCCTTTCCATTCACAGGTTTGTTCATATTGTTTCCACACCACAGCTGAGAAGATTGCTGATAGCCATGAAGAAATCTTCCGTAACCGGTCTGGCAGGCTGGCAGAGCTGTACCAGCAGGTGGCGTGCGAATACTATCTCGTGCCAGCAGAGGCCAAGGCTCGACCTACGGTGCCAGGATTGACGCTCGTAGGCTGGACGCGATGGATGACGCTCGCCATGAGGGCATACCCCAACGAAGAATCACAGCGCCTGGCCAAAGTCGTCGCGGCACTCCCCATCAACGCCGACAGCCTGCTCGACGGCAAGCCGGAGCGGCTACCAAAGCAAATCTCGCGCCGTCTCCTTCCCGAAAAAGCCGACCGTCAAGCCCGCACCCTTCTCGACGACGCGCTCAAGACGCACATAGAGGCAACACGACTGCCGTCGCCGGCGCCCGGCAAACCGCCGGTCACCTTTGTCTCCAACGACGGCAGCAGCGACAAACGCGCCGTCCCCCCATCCCACCCCACAAGCCCTCGCCCGCGGGGCCGGCCAGCAGACATCCCCTCCCCGCCACGCTCCCAAGCGGGCGATAACGATGACAACAGCCTCCGGCGGCGTGACCGCGACCGAGAGCGCAACTACCGCGACAGCACGGGCCATCTGAGCAACGGCTCGGCACGCCGGGACCCGGTCCCTTCTCGGGGGCCACCGCCACCAGTACCGCCGCCGCCACCGCTGTCCAGCTCACGGCGGCCATCATCCGGCCCGCCGCCGCCGCCTCCTCCGGCGGCTCACCACCGACACTCTGTTTCCGGCATGGTGGTCGGCGGCGGGGGCGGCGGGAGGGGCGGTCCGGAGCGGGGGTACACTTGGCCGTATCTGCCGCGGTCGCCGTCTGATTCGGCGGTTACGGCGCGGAGGGGAGGTGGGGGCGGGGAGTTGAGGGAGAGGGAGAGGGACAGAGATAGAGACAGAGACCGAGACCGAGAACGAGACAGAGACAGAGATAGAGACCGAGGCCGTGGCTCTAGGGATCGCGATCGAGAGGGGTATAGGGATAGGGAGAGAGACAGGGAACGGGAACGCGAACGCGAACGAGACCGAGACCGAGAGCGGGACAGGGAAAGGGAAAGGGAGCGCGAGCGGGAGGCGAAGCTGCGAGGGCGGGAGAGAGAGGGCAGGGACAGGAGAGATGCGAGGCCCAGAGAACGGCGGGCGGCGTCGGTGGCTGGGTTTCCTGACCGGCGGGTTGGGAGTGGTGGTGGGATGAGGAAACACGCGGTTGTGGTGCGAGACGACAGGGAGCACAATCAAACGTGGGGGGAGTTTCTTGGGAAGTAAGAAGGAATGGAATCACTTGACGGTCGTGGCGCCTGGTGACTTGGACCTATAATGGTGATGAGGGAGAGAGAGAGAGAGAGAGAGAGAAAATTGGTGCGTTTGGAGAATGCCAGGGGTCCGATTCAACATGCTTAGGTATAGTCTCTGGATAAGGATAATCGCTTAGAATTTTGTTGTTTTGTGGACTCTCACTCCACTCAGTGCTTCAGGTGATCGAGGGGCCTTTGAGATGCCCAAACGGGCGGAGTGGGGGGCCTCACCAACCCCCCACTGCTCGGCAATCCGGCAGACGACGGACGCCTAAAAGCTTGAATCAACCCCGCCTAACCCTGGACTGCTTGTCTAACACCAACCACCAACCAAAGTTACCAAACCATCGACGTCATGCGGCGAGCGTGGTCATCTGCCACACAACAGCGCCGATCGAATCCTACAGGGGCAAAATATGCAACCCGGGTGTCCATCACACTGCCGCCGGCTTACCCGGCCCGCCCCGGGTTGCCATGAGAGTGCGACCGTCGGAACACGGTGCTCCCTGCGCAGCTCCCTGCGCGGCTCCCTGCGCAGCTCCCTGCCCAAGGCCCAGGGGATGGTGTACAGTATGTACTGTAGCAAAGCCGGATATGACGTCGAGGTACTGTACCGCTGTTTACTGATTTGGGCAGTTTCTCTCCATGCAGCACAGTCGGGTCCGCAGCCGTATGATACGCAGCGCGGTGAAGCTGCGGAATCCGAGCCGCACGTTACTGCCGCACGAAACTGTCGGAACCATGCAGCGGCCTGTGGATGCAGCAGCCTGTGGATGACGAGGGCGCGGCGGACGGATATAACTCTTTAAAACCGTAGCTTGCCCCTGGGGGTTGTCCTGTAACTTCTTCCCCTCGTAGTCTTGAGCCGACTTGGACCTGCCCGCACCATGGCTTCAGAAACGAAACGAGATCGCTCCAGCTCTTCTGGCTCTGGAACCGCATGTGAACATCGAGATCTCCCTCGTGCCAGCGGCCATGGCGCTCACCACGGTGCGGCCTCTAACGAGGTTGCCAAAGAGCGGCTAGGGATATCGCAGAAGCTTGCCAACCCGCTGGCAGGTTTGAGTCAGGAACGTCTCGCGGCCATGGGCGAGGACTACGCGAGGCTGGCAGGGCTCACCAGTGAAGAGGACATGAGGGCCTTCCGTCTGGGTGCCATGATTGCCGGAGACCATACGCAATACGACACAATCCCTGAGCTCACCGCCCGCGAAAGGGAGGTCCTGGAACGAGAGACCACTCACAAATGGTCCAATCCCAGCATGCTGTACTGGGTCATTGCCAGTAGGCCACTCCCCAACCCCCCCTTCTTTGAGCTAGCCTGTATACAACAATCAGTGAACTTACACACGCTCGCAGTTTGTTCCTTGTGCGCCGCCGTCCAAGGCATGGATGAGACGGTCGTCAACGGCGCCCAAATCTTCTACAAGCAAGCTTTCGGCATCGGCACCGACAGCGAGCGCGACACCTGGCTTGTCGGCCTGCTCAACGGCGCCCCCTACCTCTGCTGCGCCGTCATCGGCTGCTGGCTCACCGACCCCATGAACAGGGTGTTTGGCCGCCGCGGCACCATCTTCATCTCATGTCTGATCTCGGCTCTGGCCTGTTTCTGGCAAGCCTTTACCCACACCTGGTGGCACATGTTCATCGCCCGCTTCTTCCTCGGCTTTGGCATCGGCCCCAAGTCCGCCACCACGCCTATTTTTGCCGCCGAATGCTCCCCCCCGAGACTTCGAGGAGCACTCGTCATGGTACGTACATATACAAGCAGCCCCAGTTTTCCCCCCCTGAATGTCAACAACAAATCTAACCACACCTTTTTTTTTTTTTTTTTTTTCCCATTAGCAATGGCAAGTATGGACCGCCTTCGGAATTATGGTTGGCTATATAGCCGACCTCGCATTTTACTTCGTCCCCGACCGTGGCATCGAACTGGGCCTAAACTGGCGCCTGATGATGGGGTCTGCCATGCTGCCCGCCGTCGTCGTCTGCCTGCTCGCCTACAAGTGCCCCGAGTCGCCCCGCTGGTATCTCACCAAGAACCGCCACCGCGACGCGTTCGCGTCCGTCTGCCGGCTGCGTTTCGAGAGGGTCCAGGCGGCCCGCGACCTGTTCTACACCCACACCCTCCTCCAGGCGGAGCAGCAGACCATGTCCATGGGCACGCGCAGCCGCGTCGCGGAGCTCTTCACCATCCGCCGCAACCGCAACGCCCTCGTGGCCAGCGAGATCGTCATGTTCCTCCAACAGTTCTGCGGCGTCAACATCATTGCCTATTTCTCGTCCGAGATCTTCAAGGAGGCCGGCTACAGCGACGTCTCGGCGCTGGCCGCCTCCCTCGGCTTCGGCGTCATCAACTTCCTCTTCGCGCTGCCCGCCTTCTACACCATCGACACCTTTGGCCGCCGCAACCTGCTCCTTACCACCTTCCCGCTCATGGCCCTCTTCATGTTCTTCACGGGCTTCTCCTTCTGGATCCCCCGCGACTCGCCCGCCCACATCGCCTGCATCGCCCTGGGCATCTACCTCTTCGGCATGGTCTACTCGCCCGGCGAGGGGCCCGTGCCCTTTACCTACTCGGCCGAGGCCTATCCGCTGTACATCCGGCCCATCGGCATGTCGTTGGCGACGGCGACGACGTGGTTCTTCAACTTCATATTGGCCGTGACGTGGCCCAGCATGCTGACGGCGTTTCGGCCGCAGGGCGGGTTCGCGTGGTATGGCGGGTGGAATATCGTGGGCTTCTTTCTGGTCTTGTTCTTCGTGCCCGAGACGAAGGAGAAGACGCTGGAAGAGCTGGATGGCGTGTTTGACGTCCCCCTGAGGAGGCAGGCCGCCTACGGGGCCAAGCAAGCCGTCTATTTCTGGAGGCGGTACGTGTTCCGCCAGAGCGTGGCAAAGCCGACGTTGCCGTATGAGGAAATCGTGGGGTACACGAAAGAGAAGGGGGCTCTGAGGGAGAAGGCGGGCGGGGATGGGGTTGAGAGTGGGAGGGTGTAAGCCCGGGTTCGCGGGGGTTTTTTTCTTTTTGCTGTTTTCGTTTTATTACCACTTTCTTCCATTGCCCGCGCTCCCGGCTTTGATACAGGGGGAAAGGGTAATGTGACATGCAGAGACGGCGGATCTCATGGGTGTTGGTCAGTTCCCTTAGATAAAGTTGAGCACTCGGTGCTAGGTCAGGGGTTGGTTTGCACTTTGGCTCCCTGCGGACTATATACCCGAGCCTTATTTACCACTATCTACTTTCTTCAATCAAAACTCCACTGACCGCCTGCGCGTGGTCATCTCATCCTAATCTTTGTTTTAACGACCCAGGGACGCTCGGACATTTCGTAACCTCCGTTGCTTGCCATGCAGCCATGCAGCCATGCTACCATGCCAGTCGTACTCGGGGGTATCATTATAGCGAGAGACATCATGTAACCGCTACCCAAATATGCAAAACCCAACATAAACCATAACTCCAACAAGATGCCCGGCCCGAGACACAATCAAGTTAGTACGCCTTCTTCGGACTCCTCCCCATCCCTAACATCGAAACCGACATGGACAAGCCGCCCAGACTCGTCAAAGTCGTCTCGTTCTCCCTCTCCTCCAACGAGTTGATCACACACCCAGCCCGGTGCAATCGTACCCTCCGCTCTTTGCGGTCCTTCTTTCGCTCCAGCATCCGGTCCCGCACCAGCACCCAGTCGGCCTTCCAGTTCTCGATGGCCTCGAACAGCTCCGGGTCCGCATCCGGATGCACAAACTCGTAGCACAGCGTTTCGACAGCCCGTATTTTGAGCCGCAGGTGCCGCAGTTCGGATTCGTTGGACAGAATATCGTCTTCGAGGTCGCAGACTTCTTTCTCTAGGTCCAGAATACGCGTGGCGGCGGCCTCGGCGCGGTCGATCAGGATGGCATGGAGGTGCTGGACTTGGTTAGAATGATGGCGTCATTGAGAAGAGCTTATTTGGCGAGAGGGTGACTTACGTCGGACTCTTCCTTTCGGGCTTGCAACTTTTTGACCAGCTTGGCAAGTTCGAGGTTCAGCTTCTCTGTTTCCAACGCTACCCGCTCGGCCATGTCGGCCTGCGCCTGGGCGGCCTGCTTGGCCGCTTCTAGCGCCTCGTTCGTCGCGGCCGCTAGCTCGGGATGCGACTGGGTCGGAGATATTGAGAGCGACGAGTATTTGAAGGTGGAACTGAGCCATGGGAGGGGACTGACGAGGTCGCGGATGTCTTGGTCTCCCAGCTGCAGCGATGGCACTGGTAGCATGGCGGATGACCTCCCACTGGTCGATTTGCTACCCGCTTCATACCCAGACCCACCTTGTTCCTCCTGCGCTTCCTCTTCCGCTTCTGTTCCTAGTTCCTCCTCACCTCCCCTTGGCACTTCGGCTTCGACTTGGGCTTCGGCTTCGGAAAAGCCCTCCGCTTCCATCTCGGCTTCAGCTTCAGCTTCCGCTTCCGCTTGATCGTCCGTTTCGGCTTGCGCACCCAGGTCCGCTGTAGCCTCGGCCTCAGCCGTCTCCTCCGCCAGCACCAAGAGCTCCTCCATTTCATCCACTTTGGCGTTCAGGACATCAATGACGTCGTCCTCCATGCCACCACCAACCCTCACTGACGAGAGCCTCTGCACCAGATCGCACAGTCGCTCCATAAGCATGACTCTGCCCGGGGGGAGAGTCTCTCCTTCAGTGTCCTCTTCCAGTATCGCTTCGAGGCCCCCGTCGCGCCACTTTCTTTCCTCTTGTTGATCTCGGTTCCAGTTTCCACGGACTTTCCCGTCCTCGCCTCCCATTGCATCCATAGTACCGCCATCATGCTGCGTCTCGCACTCATATCCCTTGAGAACTCCACGCTGCTGAAAACGCTCATATCCTTGAAGCTTCTCACTCATGTGACCGTCCTCTCTCCCCTGGGCGAACCCGATTTCGCGAGGGCCTTCAGAGCCACGCGGGGCGTCATCATAACCGTGAGAGGCGTTATACCCCTGAACACCCTCCTGCTCCTGTGCGTACTTGTACCCATCCGAGCCCTCCCCAACATGGGTATTCGAACCATCGCCCTCATCGTCTGCGTCGTCATGCTCAGGATGATAAGCATAGGCCGTTGCATCCCGCAAAGTCGCAACGCTGTCCCAGCTCTGCCGTTGGCTGTTCCCGCCGACCTCCGCTTCCGCCGCCCCTTCCTCGTCAGCCTTATTATCCCCTTCCTCCACCACCCCATTCCCTTCCGCCCCAACAACAACACTCCAACTCTGACTGAGGCTGTGACTCGGACTATGCACCGGACTCTGATGGTCCCCACTCCCCCCCTCCTCCTTCTGCTCCGCGTCCAACCCCTCCTCGCCCCCATCCCCATCCACCTCCCCATCCCCATAACTCTGGCCCCTCCCATACCGCTGCGACCAAGACAACCCCCTCTGCTGCAAAGAAGGCAAAGGCGAGACAGGCAGGCCCGCGCCCAGCCCGACACCCATCCCCGTGCCGATGCCCATGTGCAGGCCCAGGCGTGAGGTGCTGCCCATGTTTGTCGGGGTGGTTAAGCCACCGACACCGACGCCGATGCCGCCGGACGAGGAGCGGGCGAGCAGACCTGGCCTGCGGCGGGGGGAGGTTGGCGGCGGGGTGTGCAGGTTCGGGACGGGGATGGAGATTTGGGAGGGGAACTTTTGCTGATGGTGGATTGGGTTTTGGAGAGGGGGCGTGCGTTGTTTTTGGCGGGATTGGTCACGTTCCTGGTCTTGGTTTCGGGGCTGGGGGTTATAGTCTCGTTGTGGTTGTTGAGGTTTCCGAGGGGAGGTGGGTTGCAGTGGAGGTTTTGGGGCTGGGTCTGGCTTGGGCGTTTGAAGGTGTTGCTGGAGCGGCCATGAGAAATCCTCGGGCGCGAAAGACGAGAGCGAGGAGATGGAGGGGGAGAGTGTGATTTCCCAGTCATCGCCTGAGCCGCCCGCGGCATCATCTGGGTCGTTCATTTTGAGTTGGTTTGCTGAGATGAGATGAGATGAGATGAGAGAGACGTCGAGGTGAGTCGAGGTGAATCGGGCTGTGAACCCGAGTTGCGGTGAACGGAACGACGGCCAAGTCAGGCCATTGGTCGAATCTTGGCCGTTAACCGTCTCCTGGTCAGATTTTCTTATAACAACGCGGCGCCGGTAGTCTGCAACTCGAACTCCGTGAATTATTGTCTAATCGCCATTACATGCATCGACACAAGAAGATAAGTGGAAGGTGGCCATGATTTCTTCATCCACTTCGCTTCCTTGGAGCCCCACTTGGTGTGTTGTCCAGGTGAACCAGCAGCGATTGTTGAATCAATGCGACAGGGCCAGGGCCAGAGCCAATCAGCTCTTTCGGAATCCCCCACAGATTTTGCCCAATCCTGGTCTCCGGGCCATTTCCAACCTCGTCCTTTCCATTTTGCTGTCTTGTCCTGTTTCATCCCGTTTTAATCGATTCGCTGGCTGACGAGCCCTTTTCAGATCGGCTTGATTGGCTCTTGGATGTTGTCGTGTGTTGGCGACTGCTTGTAGTCTATCGCCCCCCACCTACACCAGCTTGCGAACTCTCAAATGGATTGTCGTGTCTGCGCTTTGCACCCACCCATAAAGAACCGCAAGATATGGCGTGGTCTCAGAATGTGGCACTGTCCTTGCGCCCGGCCTTTCCCGGTTCCGCCCGTCCGACAACATTGCCGGGGCTGGACCGAGACGGACGGACACATGCAAAATTCGGGGTTCTGCACATACTATGTATAGAGAGGCACCGCGTGTGATGCAAAAGGCACCCATAATAAGCTACAGTACATGTAGCTGGGGCCACCGCGAGTTACATGAGTGTGTAAACAGTCGCCGTGCCCGAAATGCCTCCAGCTTCACCATCTTTCTACTGTACACACAATAAAGCACTCGCCAAGAGTAAATGACGTCAGCTTCAGAGCGTCGAACAACATCCATTTGAGTTGCGATGCGTGCTGCTCACTGCGTGAAAGATGAAACGAAATTCAGAGACACCTACTAGGAAGCCAGAAAAGCCAGCAGCGCCCGGTGGCGCCAGATGGACTACTACTGTAGCACGAATACTCTGCGGATTACCCGCATATCATGGAAACAGGTGCAGTGCGCATGTTGTAGTGTCATGCAGTTGTCTCGCAATTGGCAAAGTCGCAGGGACCACTTTAGTTCCGACGGTGCTGGCAATCCTGGAGAAAAAGTGTTACGACAGCATCTTATAGCCTGCCCGAATGCTGACTGCGGAAGGGTTGATGACAAGATGAAGTTTGTCAAAGATCAAGACCTGTGCCCCACCAACGGCCGGCGCTATGCCCAGCTCGCCGTGGGGCCCCCCAGACAAAAACGGCCGTTCCAGGTTGTTTTATGACTGGGCCTGCGGCTTTGACCTAACACATGCAGACCTCGAGTACCTGGCTGTATCCGTACCATTACCTCCATTATTAGCATCCCTCTGCCCCGCCCTGCCGTGCTCTTCTCTTTCCCCAACATTGACGGCGGCCACCTCGATGTCGACACAGACGCCGGCATTTGCGCGCAATTGGCGGCATTGCTACTAAAGCCCATTATTCTCGCTGCACTGCTTCTCTGGCCCCCTCCGGCATACCCGGTTGCGTCATTGGAGAGCGCTGGATCCGCTTGCCTCGGCTTAGCCGCAAACTCCCCCGGACCCGACTCGGCTCCACGTCCAGACACGTCCCGAAGACGAGCACGCCGCCCGCACACAGCCCGAACCGACGCACCAGTCACCACCGAAACGCCCCCCCTCCCCTACCCTCATGCGGCACGCCCACGAGCAGAACATCACCCACCGAGTCCAATTGGCGAACCCTGAGCCGCCAGCATGTCGTGGAAGGCGAGCGAGAGGCTGATGGACACCATCCGGCACTATGCAAGCTTCCCTGCAACAGGCGTGAGCTTGCGCCAGATGGTACAGTTTGGCGAGAAGCCGTCAACTGGTGAGTAGGGACCGATTCCCATCCTTCAAACCCAGTCCAGGCTCTTATTCTGACGTGGACGTGCAAGGGACACTGTTCCGCGCCTCGCAGTTCCTCGCCGAGGAACTCCCCATCCGACTCGCCCACCGCGTCCAAGAGCTCGAGACACTGCCGGATGGACTCAACGAGATGCCGTCGGTGAAGAAGGTGGCGGATTGGTATGCACAGTCATTCGAGGTATGCACGCACGTCGCCGGGAGGTCAGGATGCATGACTCACCCAGACACTCTACACAGGAAATTACCACATTACCGAGGCCGAACCTCGGCAAGGATGTACGAGAGAGATTGATGAGGCCCTCAAGAGCAGCAGGGCGGAACACCGCATGGTTGAGTGAGGCAACACCGAACCCGAGCATCGAAGAGGGACAGTACAACTCGTGGAACGGTACCGGCAATGGCTGGGCCAAGGGCAAGTTCCCCGCAACGAGGAGGTACTTCGCCATGGTGGACGACATAGGCGATTGGCCACCCGAGCTACAGCTGTACAACCAGAAATTCGCACAGACATTGCATCGCATCAAGAGGAGACATGACAGCGTCGTGACGACCATGGCGCAGGGCATACTCGAGTACAAACGCAAACGGCAACGGATGCAGATCGACAACAATATCCAGTCCTTCCTTGACCGGTTTTACATGTCTCGTATAGGGATACGCATGCTTATCGGCCAGCACATTGCTTTGACGGACCAGAGCCACTACCGCGACCCGTCGTACGTTGGCATCATCTGCACCAAGACGTATGTCAAGGACCTCGCCCAGGAGGCCATTGAGAACGCGCGCTTTGTTTGCGAGGATCACTACGGCTTGTTCGAAGCGCCCAGGATCCAGCTCGTGTGCGACCCCGGCCTCAACTTCATGTACGTGCCAGGTCACCTGTCGCACATGCTCTTTGAGACGCTCAAGAACTCGCTGCGCGCCGTCGTCGAGACGCACGGCCAAGACAAGCAAGAGTTCCCCGTCACCAAAGTGATCGTGGCCGAGGGCAAGGAGGATATCACCATCAAGGTGTCGGACGAGGGCGGCGGTATCCCGCGCAGCGCCATCCCGCTGGTCTGGACGTACATGTACACCACAGTCGACAGGACACCCAACCTGGACCCGGACTTTGACAAGAGCGACTTCAAGGCGCCCATGGCCGGGTTCGGCTACGGCCTGCCTATATCACGACTGTACGCGCGGTACTTTGGCGGCGATCTCAAACTCATAAGTATGGAAGGGTATGTGTTCCTCCGTTTCTTCTATTCCGCCCTCTCTTAACCAAGACTTAATTTTTATTTTCCCACAGTTACGGGACAGACGTCTACCTGCACCTGAATCGTCTGTCGAGCTCGTTAGAACCATTGCAATAGCAATCAGCAGTCATGAGGGGTACCGGTACGTCTGCATCGCCCCGAGGATTGACGCTGCCAATGCGATACCTGATGCGCAAGCGTCTCAAGAACCTAGCCCCTCTCGAGGTTACCGAGCGCAGGCAGGTCGGCGACGCTGAGTCCATTTTCAACGCGAGATCGTCCAACGTCGCAGCCGACGATCACCATCACCTCCGTCGCGGGAAGGACAGTGAGTTTTAAAGAGGGGAGTTACTTGTTGTTGGGGTACGGGTTCGTGTGGAGAGACTTCGCGGATATCTATGTCCTCTCTCCTCACATTCGCATCCGTTTCACAGGACGGATCAATGTTCATTGTTGCCGGACTATGGGCATACACAGATGTCAAACCAACCATATATCTTGCATGAGAATCCGGCGCTTTTCATCGGACAGGAGGCTTTAGTGTCGATCGAACCCTAGATTGGGTCTGGAGGGTAGGCTGTTTGTCATATTGCCGCTACTGCTACTGTTGCTGTAGAGAGGATAGTACAACTGATGTTGGATTTGTACATACGGACGACAAGGAGAGAGAAGATAGCAGAAGTAAGGAAGATGACGTGTGGGAGACATTGAAGAGTCTAGGTGTAAACCATGCATTGCACATGTATGTATATAAGTATGTATGTATGAGCGACGGTCTGCTGTGATTAGTATCTACCGAGATCGTCAACCACAGTACAAGCCACGCACCCGAAATATCCAAGCAAAACAACCTCCTTTCCTCCTCCCCTTATGCTACGTATGTTACGCGGGATGGAACTATGCAAAATAACAGCGACAGCAAACCTCACCTCCCTTTCCATTCCATTCCATCCCATCCCAGCCCAGCCTGGTCAAAACTCAAAAGGCCAAACCTCAGTCGATCCTCCGCAATTCAAGCCTTGTACAACAAATCCAAAAACCCCCTCGCCAAGTCCACCACAACGCTCTTATTCGGCAGCGACCCCGCAACGCCGTACAGCGCCGCCGCATCGCCAGCCTGCTCCTTTCCTCCCCGCGTCGACTTGCCCTCGACAACCCGCACCCGCTCCTTCTCCCGCTCTGCCTCGACGACGCTCTCCAGGTCCGCCGCCAGCCGCTCCCACACTTTGGCCACGGGCAGCGTGAGCGCGACGTGGATGGCGGCCGGGTTCTGCAGCGCGTTGAGGTGCCACCCCTTGGCGGACATGCCGTCGGCGATGTCGTAGACGTTGAGGGAGCGCGCGCGGAAGGCGACGACGCTGACGAGCGGGTTGCCGAGGACCTCGAGCTCGGCGGAGAGGGCGGGCGAGGTGTGGATGTAGTCGAGGAGCTTCTTGGTGGTGCCCACGATCTGCGTGCACGAGTCGAGGTAGCCGGCCTCGCCGACCGTGACCAGGCTAGCCCAGCACCCCGCGATGAGCGCGCCGGGGCGGGACCCGGCGATGCCGGGGGAGGCGTAGACCCCGCCGGACCAGGAGGGGTCGACAAAGTATTGGTAGGCGCGCAGGGCTTGGGTGCGGTAGAGGACGGTGCTGTTGCCCTTGGGGGCGAAGCCGTATTTGTGCGTGTCGCAGCTGATGGAGGTCACCCCCTTGAGGCGGAAGTCGAAGGGCACGGTCTCAAAGCCGGCTTTGTCGAGGAAGGGGAGGAGGAAGGAGCCTAGGCAGCAGTCGACGTGGAGGGGGAGGCGCTTCTTGAGGGCGAGCTTGGAGAGGGCCGAAATGTCGTCGATGATGCCGTGGGGGAAGTTGGGGGCGGAGCCGACCAGGAGGATCGTGTTGCGGTTGATGAGGCGGGCGACGCGCCGGATGTCGACTTGATAGTTGGGGGCGGGGCACGAGACGACGTGGATCTTGATCTTGAAGTATTCGCCTGCTTTCCGGAAAGCTGTATGCGCCGTTTCGGGGAGAATCCTAGGAATGTGTCAGTCGGAGTGCGGCGTTAACGGTGGGAAGCTTGTTGTTTATACATCTCTGGCTCGGTAACACCCCGCTCAACATAGGCCTTCTGTCTCGCACCCAGGCAAGCCATCAGGATACTCTCCGTCCCACCGCTCGTGCTCACGCCCGCAGCACCAGGCGGCGCATTGAACAGACTCAACACCATCGCCACGACCTCGGCCTCCATCTTCCTCACGCCTGGGAAGACATCCGGGTGAATTGGATTCGCCACAGTGAACTTCCCATATGCTTCGGTCTGCAGCTTCAACAATTCGGCCTCGCCATGGTACACGGCGCCCGAGACGTAACCGTCCTCCCAGCTCGTGTGGTCCATCGTCGCGAGCGTCTCGAGCTCTTTGCGCACCGCGTCCTCAGCCCGGCCCTCCTTGGGCAGCGTCAGATAACGCGTAGTATTGGCGGGCACGAGTTTCGCCTGCATCTTGGAGAGCGCCTCATCGACTTGCTTGCGCACCTGGGTGCGCACGCCGGGCATCCGGAGGAACCATCCGTACAGGACACGGCGCACGTCGGTGTACACCTCGGCCAGTGTACCGATCAGGCCGCGGCCTTTGAGCTTCCACAGCGCCCGGCGGGTCCATCGCAAGACGAAAAGGAAGAAGATGATGTTTCGGAATCTGGTTGCGTCCTGTTAGCGGTATTTATTCGAGCCATTGGCTATTGTCGACTGAGCTTAGGCTGTTGGCTCCGAAGTAGAGGGACGGATTGCCGGACGGCACGGATGCTGCAGAATGGGGGTGCACAATGGGGGCGGAGAAACAGCACAAACTAACAGGTCCAAGTTGATCATCCCCAGCGGGTTACCACCAGCCCGCGACCTCCTCCGGACATTGCTGAAGCCCTCCCTGAGGGAGACGGGTATGCGCGACGTTCCGGGCATTTTTTGCAGTTGAGAAAACCGCTCACAGCGTCGCGAGGTTCGCGATGGGGCCTTCAAGGTCGCAACCTAGAACAACACGAGGGCGCCGGGACCCGCGGCACAGCGCCACCCCGAAGAATCTCCACTGGAACCAGGACAAGACAGGGCCTCGCTTCGGCTTCGTGCAGCAGCACCCCGGCTTTTCCATCGGCCCCACGCACCCCGCAGCTCCCTTTTCTCTGGGCTATCACATGCTTCTCGGCCTGCTTCTCCTCGCACAATGCAGTGAATGCACCAC
This sequence comes from Chaetomiaceae sp. B2702, assembly GCA_023628455.1. Lineage (NCBI taxonomy): Eukaryota > Fungi > Ascomycota > Sordariomycetes > Sordariales > Chaetomiaceae > Chaetomiaceae sp. B2702. Next base: position 136,231 of record JAMAKP010000004.1, on the reverse strand, counting down.
CAACCTATTTCAATCTTCTTCTTTGATAGACAGACAGACACGCAGCTTTGATGGGATTGATGCGAGTTGTCTATATACATATTGGTTATAGTACGAGTATATACAACTATTGGCATCAGTTCCTGTTTTGGCGACTCAGCACCCTAACACCGCTTCAGTTGACCTCTTCTCATCTTCCCAACGCCTGGTCATCATCAACCTTGGAGTCTCGAGACATGATGATCATCACGTACAGCGATCGAGGACGCAACTAAACACTTGAACCCTCCCATACATTCAACAAAGTGCTTTGATCATGAATGTGCGCGTTGACGAGTACCTGGAAGCGAGAGGAGCGCGTGAAAGGCAGGTGTAATATGATCAGATGATATATACTTGAGACGGAAATCGCCAGATCGCCGTGAAGGTCCCCAGCAAGATGAGTCGATATGAGTGACAACTAATTGCAAACCCCTTTGTCTCATCACAAATCACATTGCCCAGCTCTTTGCGGGATCTTGGAGCTGTGAGGTCTTTGTGTCAAGGTGCCAAGTGGTGGGAAAGCTAGGTAGGTACGGAACGTTTTCAGCAGTTTAGTTAGCCAGATATCTAGCGCACAGTAAGTGATGTGTCCTAGCGACAGCCCGCGACTACCTGACTGATCTTGTGCTATAAACCCGTAACATCATGCACATTTAGTCTGCCATACCTCTTCCAAATTAACCTTCTCAACACTTTCTATACGTAGAGACCGGCTACCAGAGGAGTTGAGATTGCCTGCATATACAACGTCCTCTCTCTCAGTTGCCGGCTAGCGGGAACATCAACCATTTTGGAGTGATCTTCGAACACTCTAGCCCGGTCTAACGATGATAGTATTGATACATGAAACGAAACTAACCGCCATCGTATGTCTTTCACAGATGTTGGGAACTTGCCCGCTTACGGCACCAGCCGATAGCATCGGTAGCACACCCCATCCGCAATTACCAAGTAGCAACTCCCATGCTATGCCCATTCCGAGAAATGCTTGTTGTTCTAGAGCTCACACTGGCTGAGAAGCCGCCTTTCTGTGCCCAAAGCCAAACCCCCAACGCCCTCAAGTGCGAAATACCCCAAAAGTCTGAGGAAACGATGGCCCCGTCAGGTGGTCGACAAGATCCTGCTGATCAAGACTCCGCAAACGCCCTCCGCCAGGCCTGCACGAATGACTGGGATTCGGTCTCGCACGCCTGCGGCCCAACCGCCGCACACTGGGGAAGCCTCACAGCCAGATCCCCGTCCTTGTACTCCTCCCCCCTGCCGCCCTTGCTGTACGCGTTAAGTACGCGCTGGTCGACGATGGCCATCCGGGAGAGGATCGTCGGGTGCCACTGCACGATGTGTTCCTGCATCGGGTCAGCAGCTGCCTTTCATGTGGCGTGTGCTGGCTGGGGGTAGCTTACCAAAGCATGCGCCTCGGCCTTTTGGAAGTTATAGCTCCGATAGAGTGGACCAAACCACGTCTCGAGAAAGAAGCTCGCCCATTCGCCGTTTCGCAAGATAAAGCTGCCCGCCGACAGCCCGTCCTTGTCCTGCGTGAGCACGAACTCCACGTCCTGTCCCTTAAGATGGCTGAAAGTCTTAATGATGCTATCAGGGGGGATAACGGGGAGGTCCTTCTTCATGAGCTCGTCCAGCTTGGCAGACTGCATGATGTGCTCCTCGATCTTGAGCTTCGGGTTCATGACGAACCCGCTGGCATCGAGGTGCCAGACATAGAGACAGTCGGGGTATTTGGTCAGCGCATCGCGCATGGCGACAACAGTCGTCCAGGAGCCGGGCGCACCGCCCAGGTCGTAGTCGCCGACTTTGGCAAGGAGGGTTTGGTAGCCTGTGTTGTTCCGTCAGCATCCGCCGCGGTACATTTTCTGCGGTGATCGAGACATACCGTGCTTCTCGGCATATTGTATCCTGTTCTCCTTGATCGTCTCTAGGTACGCCTTGCTGTACTTGGTCTGGTCCAACACGGTTACCAACACCACCGGCGGAGTGCCGCGCGGGACACGTTGCGCTGGTGCAGCATGCCCGCCACTGCGCGGTCGATTGAGGATGTATATGACGGCGAAGAAGAAGAGCCCGGCGAGGGCGATGACCTTGACGCGCGACCTCCGCAACCCCGGCAGTCCTGATGTGCGCGGTAGGTATGGCGGAGGCTTCGAAGTCTTTCGGGGTGGTAGTGCGAAGTGCATGGCGAATAACGGGAAGCCTTGGAGTAACCCCTATGCCGAGATCAAATCAATGCGCCGGAGATCGGTTCGCGAGTTCGTAACTGAGAGTGATCGATGGGAATGGGCGTCGCTGGGAGACGGAGAGCGTAGTCGGTAACACAACAGAGGGCTTGTGCAACGTTTCAAGTAGGATCGAATCGTAAAAGGTACCGAAGCTCCCGTGCTGAGGTGGAGCGAAGACGCGGTCAACAAGGCACGATCAGTGTGAGAGACGAACGATTGCCGGCTTGTAGATCGGGGTCAGGGATGGCTTGCTTGGTTGCACACAAGTCAGGATCGAGGCATTGGCGGGGTTGAAATTGCCCGCGGCCTATCTTAAATGCCAAACAAATAGCTGATACGCTTTGCGGTGCCAACGGGAAATCATCACGCAACGCCGCCCTCCCCAACACTGCGACGGAATTCCTTGGTGGAGAGATTGGATGATGATGGCAGAGGCCAGATGATAACTGATTGAGCTTATCGTAGAATAGTAATACAACCCTAACCCTCATATACTGATGTTGCCTCAACCACTGAGTGCTTGAAATGGTAAAAACAAGAGAAGGAAGAGAGGGAAGAGAAGAAAAGGGAAAGAAAACTGGGCAGCCTCCGGGAGCTTCCATCTAATTCCGCCAGGGGTTCGTGAATCTCCGCAAGAAAAAGCCTACTCCAAGGGGAGCTGTCCAAAACTCGTGAGTATGTAGAAACACAGCACCATATTTCCAGTGACAGTTTTGCCCCCGATCGAGAGCTAATATCAAGATATATATGTATTAACCCAGCCTTTCAACAGCCCATCTGAAGTTGGCATGGAGACGCCTAGGAAGCAGATGTAAACTCAAGGAGGTCCGAAGAACCCTCGATTGCAGGCACGGATTGACGCATTCGCGCCAGACCACGACGAGAACAGGACAAGACGCCCGGTTCTCAGGGCGGCAACGAAGCTTCATCTCTGCACACAGACTAGTTACCACGGCACGGAGGCAAAGCTGTGGCAACTTAAGAGTGTGCAGCAAGGGCGAATAGGGGGATACTTTGGCGGCAGCGATGTTCGGTGTGGTCGTTGAGAAATAGTCTCATTAGTATACTCCGAGTTACATGATTCGCGTTATTGATCTTTCCTCGACTCGTTAGCTGCAGTCTCCGGCACTGGACCATCATCCTCTTCGTCTTCGTCCGGGTTGTCCTCTTGGATGTCAACGACATGATCACTCGCCTTCTCGAGCGTTTTGGCCATGAGGTGATTGACAAACTTCCAAGTCGCCTGCACACCGTTAGTTAGCCATAACTTGACCAAGTCGGATCTAGCTTACCCCCAAGAACGTCAGCACACCAACCACAACAAGTGCCCAGTTGATCTGCTCCATTCTGTCTCGCCCCGTGCCTCGCCTTCGACGACCTCCACCGCCAAACCGGACGTGCAGCCAATTCCATGGCGACATAACGAACATGGTCTTGAGGAAGCCCAGAAGGCCCAGCGACAGGAACCCCTTCGCGAAGTGCGCGGACCAGGAGGGCTCATCATCCACCAATCCCGGTTCATCCATCTCCAAATCCATGAGGGTCCCAGCAAGGCTGCCAAAGGGATCAACCCAAAAGTTGATGATGGGGTCGGCGACGAACCCGAGAACGAAGATGGTAGCCATCATGATGAGCACGGTGAGAGTGCCCCTCAAGAACTTGCTGGACAGCCAACGACCCCATCGTAACCGCTGGAGTCGGTACTCGAACTGGCAGGTCGGACACCGCCAGTAGTTCCGATCCGACAGCGGAGATGCCTTCCGCCACGCCTGTAGGCAGCCCTCGTGGACGTACTTCTGAGAGCCCTTACATATGCAGGGGCTGATGAGGCGGCCAAGCTCCGGGTCCTCAGAGACATAGCGCACGCGGGCCTTGGACGAAAAGACTCGGCCAGCAAGTGAATCGTCGATGTCGGTGGTGGGATTGACGACCTCGAGGCAGATTCGGCAAGTTCTGGGCTTGTAATGTCGCTGCTTTTGTGTAGGTGTTGGGCCCGAGGATGGTGCATCCGAGGTGCCGGCAGCGCCGGCAGCGCCGGGTGGCTGTTCGTCGGCGGGAGGTATGTGTGTGTCTTTGCTGTGATGGTCGTCCTGTGTATGCATCCCTGACGGCCAACCCCACTGCGGCTGGAAAGATTCAGAGGCCATCTTGAATCTGCAACGCTATGGGTGCTGTGGTAAGTTGAGGTGAGGTGCTGGTAGCAATCATAGGTTCAAAGGTGAGCTTTAAGGGGAGGGAGTGGGTTGATGAATCCTCCAAGCTTTAAACGTATGTGACGAATGCACGCCGAATGTGACAGGTGTCAAACCACGCCAGCTGATTTGGGCAATTTGCCGTGGGCTTGCTTTTATGACATACTGTATACAAAGATCCGCGAAGAATCTCTTTACCTTCTGGTTATAGCATCAACCAAACGGCAGTGCATTTGGCTTGACTGTATCACAAAGCCGCCAAACCGAAGGCCTGAGCATTGTGAACAAAAAAGAAAGACGGAAGTTGATGGTTTCTCAACTGCTGCAGCATTTTTTCCAGTCTCCAGGGCCGCTTTCCCTTTGGAGTTAGACCGGCAGTGGGCTTGCCCCAGAACCTGGGCCGCAAAAAGTGGGTAAGCTGAGCCAATCAGCAAGCTCTTGGGCTGTGTCGCCTTGTTGGCCCAAGCTCCTGAGGCTAGGTACCGACCATCGACGCGGCAGCGGATAGCCTACCTACCTAGTCAGCCCGCCTGCCTGGCAACACCACTCTGGAAAAGCAAGCAGAAACAACTGCAAAACCCTAAACCCGCGACCGTCATTTCTGAGCCCCCCAGACCAGCACCATGGCGGACAGATACTCATTCTCTCTCACAACGTTCTCGCCCAGGTAAGCCGACCGCTCAGACTGCAAGTGGACCAAGCAGCAAACGGTGATGCTAACGCTCCAACAGCGGCAAGCTGGTCCAGATCGGTCAGTCGCCTCATCGTCACCACATAGCGTCCAGTTCGCAATGACGAACATATCGCGTCTAACAACTTCTCGCAGAATATGCCCTCAACGCCGTCAACCAAGGTGTAACAGCCCTGGGCATCAAGGGTTCGTCCATGCATGCACGCATCCATCCATCCATCCCTCCCCCACCTCCAGCCTTGAACCTGCCGTCTCTAAAAAGCCCCGGTTCCCACCAAACCAACCACACCCCCCCCTCCGGCAAACCAAAAGACTAACACCGACGCATAAAACCAGCCACAAACGGCATTGTCCTCGCCACGGAAAAAAAATCCTCCTCCCCGCTCGCCGACCCCTCCTCCCTATCCAAGATCAGCCTCATCACGCCCAACATCGGCATGGTGTACAGCGGCATGGGGCCTGACTACCGGGTGCTGGTGGACCGCGCTCGCAAGGTCTCGCACACGGGCTACAAGCGCATCTACAACGAGTACCCGCCGACGCGCATCCTGGTGCAGGATGTGGCGCGCGTGATGCAGGAGGCGACGCAGTCGGGCGGCGTCAGGCCGTACGGCGTGAGTCTGTTGATTGCGGGTTGGGACGAGGGGATTTTGCCGGAGGGCGAGGAGGGGGAGGAGGGGGAGAAACAAGGGGTTGAAGACAGTGGTGAGGGGGGAGAGGAGAAGAAGAAGTTGGGCGGGAAGACGGGGGGGATTCTGAAGGGCGGCCCGATGCTGTATCAGGTTGACCCCAGCGGGAGTTATTTCCCGTGGAAAGCGACGGCCATTGGAAAGAGCGCTACCACGGCGAAGACGTTCTTGGAGAAGAGGTATACTGAGGGGCTGGAGCTCGAGGATGCGGTGCACATTGCGCTGCTGACGCTCAAGGAAACGATTGAGGGCGAGATGAACGGGGAGACGATCGAGATTGGTACGTTTAGTTTCATGTTGGTCGGGTGTTCAAAGATCAGCGAATTGCTAATCAACCGCAGGTATCGTTGGGCCCCCCGCAGACCACCTCCTCGGGGTCGAGGGCGTCGATGGTGCAGTGGGCCCCCGCTTCCGTAAGCTCACGCCGCAGGAGATCGAGGACTACCTCACCAATCTATGATTTTCTAGCATGGCGTTCTGATGGGTGGAATGGGATGAAATGATGGATGGGAAACGATTCTGGGGGTCCTCTCTCTGCAGGCAAACTTTCATTGTACACTAGACGACAGGAACACGAAAGGCGATAGAGAGAACAACCCGAGCCAAATTTTCATCTATTGGCATTCGGGCTGCTTCCCAACGATCAAGAACGAGTTTCTCGGCCCGGCGGCCACGCCTGCGACAAATTGCCCCGTGGTGAGGACGGCGCGCAACTCAATGCGAGTCCAGGTTTTGGTTGCGGATACATCTGGCAAACCAAGCTGGCCGTTGGTGTTGTCGCCAATCACGTATACCTCTTTGGATGAGCTCAGAACTAGCATATGGGCTTCTCCGACCGCGACATCGACAATGTCCTGATCGCCTATCACCACGGGGCTAGGTGTATCCGAGAGATCGTCCAAGAAGGCAGACCGCCCTGCGTGGCCCCAGCAGTACAGGTCGTTTCCTGCTGTGAGGGCGGCCAGGAGATAACCACCTGCTACGAGCTTGATGATGGGACCGGTGGGGAGGTCTTCGAGGTCCGGGACGAGGCCGGGGGCTTCTGCGGGACTGTGTTGTTGTTGGTGGACGGGTCAACCATGTCTGGTTCTGTAGTCTGGTGCAGTGCCTGACCATCGGATGTAGGTCTTTCATACCTCTGTTCGGTTGGCTCTCGGCCGAGGCAGGCTGCGTAGCGCTCGTCACCCCATGTCCAAACCTGGCCTGTTGGCGAGAGGGCCGCGAAACCGGTTTCGTATGCCACCAGCTGTGTTATGTTGGGGTGGTTGGGGAAGGCGTGTGATGGGTTGTTGGATAAGAGGTGGCATGTTGAGGAGTATTGGCGGAGGGTCTGCTTGCCGTCGTGGACTGGGGAATGGTGGTGTTGTGTGAGTGATGATCCAGGTATGTGCAGCCAACCAAGCGGTAAGCGGCGACGTTTGTTCGAGCCTTACTCACCTACGATGACGCCGTTGGATGCTTCGACGAAGCTTGCATATGTCTTCTGGCTGGCCGCGCGTAATTTCTCATGGTCTTTGGGCACCATGCCGGCCACTCGAAATTCACCATCCTCGAGGCCCACTACAAATGAAATGAGACGATCAGGCTCGGGCGCCAGCTTCTCATGGTGCAGATGCCATCTCATTCTCCGCACCAAATCACCTCGTCTCCCCTTCAGGAAGCGGCACTTTGCATGGTGCGGCAACCCGGTGACTCACTTACCTCGAGTGTATGAGAAAAATGGGCGGACATGATCAATGCTATCCTCTTTCCACACGCAAGTAAAGCACGAGATGTCATCGGGCTCTGCGACGTCCGGATCCTCGAATTGCAATTGGTTCCAGGCATTGAAGCCGGATGCGTACAACACCAAAACCATGACTGCCGACCAGATCTTTCCTTGTTCAGGTCAAGTCAAACGGCACTGAAAAGCGGTCTGTGAGCGTGACTCTGTGAGATAGATATGCCTTAAGAGGAAGGTGCAGGTTGAAGAGGATGACGAGTCTCCGGCTCCGCACAGCGGGTTGCTAAGAAGGCCTTGGCGACCCGGAAATGTGCTGTTTCGCTGCTCTTGGGCGACGGAGCTCTCCCGGGGATTCGATGAAACTACTGGGTATGTACCTTCATACTGTACCTACCTACCTAGGTACCGTAGGTAGGTAGGTATGTACGCTCCGGGGACAAAGCTACCGGTGCGTCACCGGCGGTTACACGCACATCCCGAGTTTTTTCGGCCGCGGGGTATGAGGCCCACCAGTTGACAAACAACTGAATCTTGAGCCAAGGTTGACAAGGCTGAGAATGCTGAGAAATCTACGTTAGTGGTTACCTAGGTATGTACTTGCTTCCAACGGCCGGTGGGGGGTGTCTGACTTGTTCAGAAGTCGACCTCCATGCCCAAGGGTTCTCATTAGGCCGCGTCCCAGCTCGTAGGCCTCATCGCATATGAGCATTTCGTTCCTACCATTGAAATCAGCCACAACACTGCTGCGTTTGAGGCAATGGATATCAGGGCAGCAACCAGATGGTCGATATAAGACCGACACAAAAAAAAATGCTCAAATGCCCTGAGGAATCTAACCCTCTTCTTTCTGTAAGGTACTGTAGTTGTCTGACCTGCGGTGTGGTTCTGCACGTGGAACCCCCCACGGATCGAGCCTCCGTCACCACCACGAGCCAGATCAAGCCGCGTCATAGTCGCAGATGCCCGCCTACCTAGTCATTGACTAAACCCGGCTCCCATTCACACTTGCACAATATCCCGCCGCGCAAGTGCCTTCGTGGCCTGACAGCTACCAGGTTTCCCCCGACCACACTTGGCCGGATGACGACCATGGCCGACGACTACGGGAGTTCGAGCTCTTCGGAGCTGGACGACGAGTCCTCCCTTCAACTTGTTGATGAATGGAACACCATCCCCTCATCCAACAGCGACAATGTCTCCAACGGCGCGGATTCCGAGTCCAGAGCTGGCCCCGACAGTAGCACGGCCGACCTAGAGCCCCAAAGGATAGTCACAATGACTGCGAGAGCCTACCAGCTCGAGATGCTCGAGGAGAGCCTAAAACGCAACATCATTGTCGCGGTATGCCTTGCTTCCTCCGAGTCCGGCTCCACGTCGTCCCGCTGACACATACTCGCAAGATGGACACCGGAAGTGGGAAGACTCAGGTGTAGGTTGCGTGACTGTTCGGTCAGAGTCATGCTGATAGCAAGCCCAGAGCCATACTCCGTATTCAGGCAGAGCTTGAACAGAGCGACAAGGTCAGGCCAGGCCCGCAAACCTAACTGAGTTTCCGAAATTAACGACAGTTGCAGATTGCTTGGTTTCTGGCCCTGACCGTGTCCCTGGCTGAGCAGCAGTTTGAGGCTATCCGTGCTCAAGTACCAGGAGTCCAGTCAAGATTGATTCTGGGGTCAGACAATGTGGACGCATGGTCGGCCAAGCCTGGCGTGTGGGATGCCATCCTTCTAAACATCCGTATCGTTGTGTCGACATACCAGATTCTGTTCGACGCCGTATCCCACGCCCTTGTTCCGCTCTCGTCTCTCGGTCTCATTGTAATAGACGAAGGTGTGTGCGCCACCTTAGCTGAACCCTCAACTTTTGCTCATGGCTGACGCTTGTAGCCCACAACTGTGTCGGGAACAACTCTGTTGCAAGGCTCATGCGTGAGCACTACGGCCCGAGGAAGGCAAAGGGGCATGCCGTTCCACATATTTTGGGGCTCACGGCAAGCCCGCTTATGCGATCCAACCTGAGCGACCTTGAAGTCCTTGAACAGACTTTGGATGCAGTCTGTAAGACACCGAGCAAACACAGAGACGAGCTGATGGCACAAGTCAACCGTCCCGAGATGAAGGCCATCTCTTACGGAGGCATCTCCGACCTAGAGGGTAGCGTGCATCAGACGCCCACGATGGCAAGGCTGGAGGGCGTCTACCTGGATCTCGATATCAAGAACGATCCGCAGGTCCGGTACTTGCTAGCCGCCAATACGCCAAGAAGCAGGGAGAAGCTCAAAAAGATCCTTCTAACCAAGAAGACCGAGTCCAGCTCACAGATGGCGTCGTTCTGCAACAGAGCCCGGGATATGTGCCGGAGCCTTGGCCCGTGGGCTGCGGATTATTATATCGACAGGGTCATCTCTACCTTTATTAGAGGTGCAGCCACTGCCAGCCAGCCCAGCGACAGCCTTACTGAGCAAGAACGGGAATATTTGATCGAAGCATTGTGGAAGGTGAACGCGCAGCCGCCTCCCAAAGTACCAACCGCCCTTTCACCCAAGGTGCAAGCCGTGCTCAACGCTCTCGAGTCTCACGAGGGAAACCCGCTTGGCATTGTCTTCGTCAAAGAGAGAGCCACTGTCGCCGTGCTGTCCCACATTCTCGCTGTTCACCCCAAAACAGCGCGCCGCTACCGGGTGGGATCCATGGTCGGCACCTCGAAAATGCCAGGGAGGAGGCAAGATTTCCTAGACCTGACTCAAAAGGAGTACCTACGCTCACTCCAGGCGTTCCGGAAGGGAACCACTAATCTCTTGGTTGCGACGAGCGTGCTTGAGGAGGGCATTGATGTACCGGCGTGCAACCTCGTCATCTGCTTCGACAAACCAGACAACCTGAAATCGTTCATTCAGCGTCGGGGCCGAGCGCGAATGTCGGCATCTCAACTGTACCTCATCGTCGAAGATGAATCGGAGGAGCCGTCTCGCGGTTGGCAAAATCTCGAGCGGGAGATGAAGCGTAAATATGAGGACGACATGCGTGAGAACGAGGCGCTCAAAGAGATTGAGGAAAACGAAGTCGCGGACTATCCCGTGCTGAGAGACGCGGAGACCGGCGCCCAGCTTACCATCCACGACGTAAAAGCCCACCTAGAACATTTCTGCGCCACTCTTTCGACGCGAAAGTTTGTCGACTGGAGCCCGTTCTACGTCATCCACGACCTGGAAGGGAAGCCAGTGGAGGCTCATCAGCCCGGCCTCCGGAAGGCCACAGTGCACCTCCCGGTCTCATTGGCCCCCGAGCTGCGGTGTTTTGAGAGCCTTTACGCCTGGGCTTCGGAGGCGAATGCTTGTAGGGATGCCGCGTTTCAGGCATACGCCAAACTCCACGAGGCTGGGCTGGTGAACCGATACCTACTACCCATCAGGGAGACAGACCTGTTGAAGGAGGTCGAGCCGCGGACCGGTTTAGCCACGGTCAGGGAGCAGCTCAATCCTTGGCCGCTGGTTGCACAAGCATGGCGAGAGGGTGCCACGACTTTTAAGAGGAAAGCGACCATCTCGAGCCACGACAGGTCGCAGCGTGCCGAACTCGAGATCGCCCTCCCAGTGCCGGTTCCATACATGGAGCCGTTTGACTTACACTGGGACCGCAACTCTTCGTGGCTCGTCAGTATGGACTCAGGCATGGATTTGGATGGGCGTGACGACAGCCAGGTAAACCACACGTCCGCTTTTCTTTCAATGGCCTTTGGACACCGGTGGCGGGTGGAAGAGGAGAAACAGTTCCCCGTTCGCTTTATGTCTTTGGATCGGGATATAAAACTTGAAGACACAAGCGTGAAGGAGATCACCCCTGAGTTGATGGGCAGAACTCATCTCATCCGGGATGTCGCGAACAAAAACCACCCACACTTCTATATGGGCTGGCTTCCGACTAAGCCTCCGGCCGATCTGGTTGGAAAGTTAGATCCGGGCTTTGATGAAGCACCCGAAGACACGCCCTATGTGGTCGTTAAGAACTGGCCCAAGAAGGCCGGCTTCTTCCGTCCGCTCCATCAGAATGCTACGCCGGTCGCCGGCGTCAAACCATATCGGAGAGTTCTGCCCGCGAGTCAACTTCGAGTCGACGACATTCCGGCCACCTATACGCACGTTGGCATGTTGATTCCCGCACTCAGCAATGCGCTCGAGGTTCATCTAGTGGCCCGGGGCCTCCTAGAATCCCGACTGGAGCAGACGGGCATCACCGACTTGGCTTTGGTTGTCACGGCCATCACCACGACCGCGGCGAGAGGACCAACGGATTATGAGCGAATAGAGTTCCTCGGAGATTCGATACTCAAGTTCTGTACGACCATCAACTGTTCCGCCAAGTGTAAGTTGCTCTCCCGCTCTCTCTTTTATACAGCACTGACGACGCGTCCGACAGACCTGAAATATCCTGAAGGTTGTTTGTCGCCCCTAAAGGACAGGATAGTGTCCAACTCTAGGCTATTCCGCGCCGCCGTCTGTTTTGGTCTCGACCACTACATCATCCACAAGGCCTTCACACTTCACAAGTGGCGGCCTACGTACGTAGAAGACCTTCTCGACAACCCGCCGCCCACGACGGAGACAAGGAAGCTCGCGACCAAGATTCTCGCCGATGTGGTTGAAGCTCTCATCGGTACCTCGTATGTGAGCGGCGGCATCCCGAAAGCCCTCGCATGCATGTCCCTGTTTCTTCCCGAAGTCGAATGGCAAAGCATCGACGAAGGGCGCGAGATCCTCTACAACGTGGCGCCCGCTGGCGGAGCGCTCCCCATGACGCTGCGCCCGCTGGAGTCGCTCATCGACTACACCTTCACCAAAAAAGCGCTCCTCGTTGAGGCCACAACCCACCCCTCCTGCAACCAGCCCGGCATCCGCGCCTCCCTCGACCGCCTAGAATTCCTCGGCGACGCCATCCTCGACTACATCGTCGTCACCAAGCTGTTCTCCATCACGCACCCCGCCCCCCTCGAAAACTCCACCCTCCACCTCCTCCGCACCGCCCTCGTCAACGCCGACATCCTCGCCTTCCGAGTCATGGAATGGAACATCACCCAGGACCGTGTCGACGTTTCCACCACCACCACCACCATTCCAGACGACGAAACCTCCCTCCACCCCAACGATCCCACATTTCCCATCACCCTCCTCTCCTCCAAGACCGCCCTCCCGCTCTGGTCCTTCCTCCGCCACGCCTCCCCGGACATGGGCCTGATCCAGCACACCACGGCCCTCCGCCACGCGGCCTTGCGCGACCAGATCCTCCATGAATTGCACCACGGCACCCACTACCCGTGGGCGCTCCTCAGCCGGCTGCAGGCGCAAAAGTTCTACTCGGACATGTTTGAGAGCGTGCTCGGCGCAGTGTGGGTGGACTCGGGGTCCCTGGAGGCGTGCGAGGCGGTGGTGGAGCGGGCGGGGATCCTGCCGCTTATGCGGAGACTGGTGCGGGACGGGGTGCATCTGCTGCACCCCAAGGAGGAGTTGGGCCGGCTGGCGGGGAGCGAAAAGGTGGAGTACCTTGTGGAGGCTTGTCAGGAGGGGGAGGATGGGGACGGGGTTGGGGAGAGGGTGTTTGGGTGTCGGGTGATGGTCGGGGGTGTTTGCTTGGGGAGTGCGGAGGGGGGATTGAGTAGGGAGGAGGCGAGGACGAGGGCGGCGGAGGTGGCTTGTCGGGTTTTGAGGGAGAGAGGGGGGGTGGAGATGAGAGGGCAGGGAGAGGGTGGAAGAGAGGTGGGTGGGTAGAGGGCCAGGGGGGGAAGCGGTTGGACTCAAAAAGACCTTTTATTTCTTGACTATCTTTGGCTCGATGCATGTGGTAGATGGATAGCAAAACTGGTGTCGCTAACTCAGAGTGTGAGAACAAGGCAAAAACATACGACACCAGGAATTCGCTGGTCTAATAAGGCGTGAAGAAAGGTGTGGCTTATGTAAAGAGATATGAATCGCTCTGGAAATGTTGTGTGAATCATAAATAGAAAAATGCTCTATTCAGGATGTTTTGTGTAAGTCGATCCTGTGGTGGTTGCCGTGTGAATACGCCCGTCGACAAAAAGGGGCTAATTCGGGGTTAGGGTTGCGTCAAAGCTCAAGAATCCCGTGCTAAGGCGCGGCAATTGGCTGTTGGATTGCAGGGGTCTCCAATGAGCTCATGGCGCCCTACGGATAGGATGCGGTCGATCTCGGGCCCACCAGCGCTGGCGCCCTCCGGACATCAACTGAAAGAAAGCCACGCTGCCACGACACCGGACCCGACCGCGTCTTGCGCCTTGCATCGTGCACCCGACAAGCCGCAAGATGCTGCTGATCAGCAATGCTGAATCAAGCGGTTTGACGATTCCGGCCAACCAATTCCCTTTTCGGTGAGGGATTACACCCACTTGCGACCCCCTGTTTCCCGTTCCTTGGGCTTTGGGGTTAGCCAGTGCAGCCAGTCTCCGTCCACCTCACCTGCTGGTCCCGCCCTTGGAGTCTTGGACGCCCTGAACGATGCCGCCCGACGGCCCCAGCAGCAACAGTAGCAGCGGCAGCAGCGGCAATAGCGGCAGCACCAAGAGCAACAGCAACATCCGCGTCTTTGTGCGCTGGCATGAGCAGGTCGTCTTCGCCGGCGAGGAGGTCAAATGCACAATCACATTCAAGAATGTCGCCCGCGCGCCGGGCAGCTCCCCCTCCTCCTCCTCCTCTGGACTGTCGACACCAACCACCCTGAAGCCCTCAGCCCAGTTCCCGCCGAACTCGTCGAGACACCCCAACGCCGACCGCGGTCCGCGACACTCGTCGCCTCTACACCCGGGGCGTGGGAAACCATCCAACTCCGGCCTTGCGCCGCCGCCGAACGCCCGCGGCCACCGGTCGAGCCATTCGCTGTCTGTTCCGTCGGCTGCGTCGAGAGCTAGGGCTGGATCGGTTTCGTGGACACCTGCTCCTGCTCCTGCCCCTGCTCCTGCTCCCGCTCCCGCTGCTGGCGGTAGGTCTCAGCGCAATGGAAATGGGAATGGCAGTGGCAACGGCGGTGGCAGTGAAAACGATAATGGGAACGCCGGTGGGCGGCGGAGTGGGGGCGGGCATGGGCATGGGCATAAGCGGTCGGTATCAATTGTCTCGATTGGTTCGTTGAGCACCGTCGATGATCGCCAGAGTGACGCATCGTCATCCAAGCCGCAGCGGCCGAGGGGACATGCTCGCGCGTCGAGTTTACAGATACTACCCCGCGGGGGGCTATTCAATGGGCCGCGTTCCGGTAAGCTTGTCAGCTTAGAAGATGCGAGGAAGTGCTGACGCTCCGCAGCTACACACCCCAGGATGCCCAGTTCCCAGCCGTCGCCCCTTTTCCATGCGTCATACCCGCCAGAAAGAAGTATCAATGGCCGCCGACCAGGCACGGCAACGGCGCCTGATACACCAAGAGCCGACTTCCCCCGCGCATCTCCGACCTCGCCAAACCCCCTTGCCGAGTTCAAGTTCCCCATGTCACCCGCGCCATCTTCGCCCGGGACGGTGGGAGGGCTGGCGGACGAGGATCCTATGAGCCCAACAACAAGCGGGCTGGCAATAAGGAATCTCGTTCCGAGGATAAATGAGCAGGGAGTAGCGCCGTCGGCAAGGGTGCTGTCAACGACGAGCATTGCAGGGACGCCGAGGAGTAGCGGCGAGTTCTACTCGCTCAGCAACAACTCGTCCGAGACGTTAGCCTCGGAATACGTCACACAGCAGCCCCTGCGGACACAGGCCCGCTCGCCGCACAACAGGAGGACATCAAACCTCTCGTCCAGCGCGACGAGGCTGCCCGAGTCGCTGATGATGGGTTATGCCCAGATTCAGGGGTCTTTTACTCTGGACGGGTCGCTCATCAACCTCGGGCCGTTTGAGGCGGTCAAACGGAAAGCAGTGGTTGGTGGCCAAGGCGGTGGTGTGATCGGCTTGGAGACGCCAAAACGCGACAGTGGGCTGTTGCGCGGGTTCGGATGGGGCAACATAACCAGCTCGATCGGGGAACTGCTGGGCGGGGGCGAGCTCAGCAGCATCAAGGAGATGCGCGGGATTGCCAACTCGAAAGCCATTCCCCTCCTGTCCACGCCGCAGTCGATTCTTTTTGTCGACCTGCAGCTGGGGCCGGGCGACAGCAAGTCGTTTGAGTACTCATTCAAACTGCCCAAGGGGCTCCCGCCAACCCATCGTGGCAAGGCCATGAAGATATCCTACAGTCTCGTGATTGGCACGCAGCGGCCGGGCGGCGCCAAGGAGCAGCGCGTCAAGTCCGTGGACGTACCCTTCCGGGTATTAGGGAGCGTCAACAGCCACGGCGAGATTCTAGGCCACGACCTAATGTCCCCGTACATCCTGTTGCGAGATCAAGCCCGGGTCCAGACCGTCACCACCCACGCTCCCCAAAAGACGACCCACAACAAACCCCCGCCATCCTCCTCGTCCGCCTCCACAATATCCTCCTTCTTTGCCTACGTAGACGATCTCCTCGCCAAGCCCCAACACAACCACCCCAGCAGCAGCGCCCTCCTCAGTCCCAGCGCGCCTCTGACCCCCCACTCCGCATCATCCTCCCGCCGCCCCTCCACCATCTCGGTCGGCGACCACCCGTTCCTACCGCCCCCCACCGCAAAGGAAGCCATCGACCTCGCCATCCTCCGCTCCAACCTCGCCTCCCAGGGCTCCAACAACCAGTCGCCCAACCGCTTCGAGATCGCCCGCAACGGCCGCCGCGTCGGCGTCGTCATGCTCACGCGGCCCGCCTACCGCCTCGGCGAGTCGGTCACGTGTGTCGTCGACTTTGCCGCCGCCGAGGTGCAGTGCTACGCTGTGCACGCCGCGCTCGAGACGAGCGAGAAGGTCGACGCCAGCCTCGCACTGCGGTCCGAGGCGAGCGTGACGCGCGTCACGAGGAAGGTGTGGGGGAGCGGGAGCGAGGCCTGTCTTTTCGCGCGGCGGTTCGTGTTCAACACGGGGATCCCCGCCGGGGCGACGCCCGAGTTTGTCACGAGCGGCGTGGGGCTGGAGTGGAAGGTTCGGTTGGAGTTTGTGGTGCCTGTGCAGCCGTTGCCGCTGCCGCAGCAGCAGCAGCAGCAGCAACAGCACGGTTATATGGAGGAAGGAGGGGAAGGGGATGGAGAGGAGGAGGGGGACGAGGGTGGCGGAGAAGAGGAAGGGGAGGGCATGTTGGAGGGGGAGAGGCGGAGGGCCGGTTCAAGCAAGCAGGTCGTGGCTACTGCTGCTACAACAACAACAATAGCAACAACGCAACAGCCGCATCCGTTGTTGGAGGAGATTTCGAGGGATGATCGCGGGGGGTTGGTTTTGGTGGGCGTGGAGAATTTGATGTGTGAGAGCTTTGAGGTGGCGGTGCCGTTGAGGGTGTATGGTGCGGCCTGTAATGGGCTGGAGAGACTGGATCGGGATGACGCCATGGAGGAAGGGTTGCCCGTGTGAGTGTTGGATAAGCAGTGTTGAGTGTAACGGGATGCTAGATGCAGGCGCATAGACGCACTACGGCTTGAAAAGAGTTATGACGCTTTCTCTCTTGATGGTTGAATGTGAGTGAGATGTTTGCCCGGCTTTTGCTGCGTTCAATTCCCGTTCTCTTGCTTCGTTGTTGAACTGGAGATGGAGCTGACGTGACAGCCTTCCGATCAGGATGACCAGCGAGGTGTGTTCCCGGCCGGGCTCATAGGCAATACCGTTCGTTGATCACTATCCAATATGTGCTAAAATCCAACCCATAACCCATGCGCATGGCGCATATCCATGGCTGTCTGAGCCTAGGCCAACCAACCGTTTTATATACGCCGCCAACAAATATGATCCACCGTTACGTCCCTACAGCACGTTCTCCTTTTCTGTCGCGTTTATCTTGATCCATTCCAACTTGTCTTTGTCCCAGCGATGGCTGTGTCACGTCAGTCACTCAGTCACCTCACCTCTTTTTCCATCAACCCCAGAAGAGAAAGACAAAAAGAAAAAGACAAAAGAGAAAGAGCAAACTCACCCCTCCCACTCAGTAACAACCAGACTCTTCGCCCCATACTCGCCCACCAAAATGCCCTCAAACTCCCACGGCACCAGCGCCGGCACCCCCTCGAACTCCGTCTCCCTCAACGGAAACAACTCGTCCCGCCGATACCCGTGAAAATTCTTACAGCTCACCACCCCAGGCTGCCCTTCGGCATCCCGCTCCATCAAGCCGGTGATGTCCACAAACATGCCCGTCTCGACGTCGATCCACCGCGCATCAATCACGTTCTCCCCGCGCGCCCGGTCCGCCTTGGTTGCAAACGCGTTGACGTCCAGCAGGTACACCCGAGTCTCCTCCTCCTCCTCCTGTCGCCCCCCGTCCACGGCGTGCACGTACTCGTGCACGCTCTGGTTGTGCTCCGCGGCGAGCACGGCCAGCGTCGCGCCGCTGACCTGCGCGTCCACGTCAAAGTCCCAGGGCAGGATCTGCCCGTTCCAGTACCACCCGAGCAGCGTGCCGTGCGCGAGCCAGGTCTCGAGGCGCAGCGCGCGGAAGGTGCCGAGGTAGGAGCGGATGAGCCGCGTGAGGATGGCGCGGTGCCGGTGGTAGGGCACCGCGCCGCGGAAGAAGCGCGCGTCGTAGTGCGTCAGCTCGACCGTCGGGCCGGCTTCGCGGAAGTATTTGTACTCGGGGATCGGGATCGGCGGCGGGCGGGGTTGGGGCGCCGCCGCGTCGGATTGGGGTGTCGTCTTGGATAAGGGTGCGCCGTTGGACAGCGGAGCTTGCTGTTGTTGTTGTTGTTGGTGGTGGTGTTGCCCCTGTTGTTGTTGTTGTTGTTGTTGCCGCTGCTGCTGCTGCTGCTGCTGCTGCTGCTGGGTGTAGAGTGAAAAGATCTGGCCGCCGCTCCGGGCTACGGCGGCCGTGCTCAAGAGGGCAGAAAAGACAAAGAGGGCTGCGAGGAAGAGGAGAATCTTCGGGTTGAAAAGGAGGGCTGGGGATGGCCTCATGTCTAATTCAGATGACAAGCGTCGAGAGAGTCAACCCCAGGGACGGAGTCAACGGGCACTTGGAAGGGACGGTGGCGGTGGTTGAGTATACGGGGCTCAATACCAAGTCAAATGGATGATTAGCTAAGTGTAGAGTTAAACTAGAGCGATATGGGGCGTATATGAAGCAAGATGGCAAACATCGTGCTGCTTGAGAGCCGCCAGGAGTGCAAGGGGCATCATCATGGCATATCCTCGGACTTGAGGCAAGATGGAGAAAGGCGGACCTGGCCTTCCGCCTTCGCAGGCCTCAACGCGCGTCTGCATCGCATGCTGGCAACCACAGCAAAGCCCTCAAATGCAGCGGAAGGGAACCGAGATGTCGATTCAGGACAAAGGACTAGCCGAATGGGTGTGTAGGCCGCGGGGTTCCCGAGTGAGGGACATACCTGGCTGGCTTGGAGCTTCGAGTGCAGCATCCTGCTGGAACCCATCGTCGTATGCCGTCGTCGGGATGTGGGAGAGCTTAGCAGATTCCTCCCGGTGTGGTCATTCACGCTTCGAATCCGCCCAAGGGTGCAAGGCGGGGACCCCTTTTTCAAACACAACGGCCACCTTAGGAGCCAGCATGGACGCCGGTAGAGCCCACTCAACCACGCGATCGATATACGTCACGTTTACACCCACAGTTCACCATTGTCATTCAACAGTCCTGTCCACAAGAGGCCAGAGCCACACGTTCAGCGGTCTCTGAGCTTCTGACACTGGGACTCTCACGCCCTCAGTAAGTCAGTATATAGATATGGACAGCACTCCCAAATCTGTGTCCCCCTGTTATACATGAATCCCAAATACCCCAGCACGCGATCAGTTGCTGCAAATTGTTTCGCCCTCTCTGGTCCCATCTCGGTGACGTTCCGAATCTCGACGGCCGGTCCCTGCTCCTCATGAACGTCACCACCACAACCCCACCAGTCCAAAAAGCTCGAGCCCATTTATTACTCGCCGCAGCGTTGCGTAACACTTCCATCATTTTTCCCTCATCAGGAGATATCTTTTTCCAAGTTGCTATTTTGCTCACGCGACAGCAGCACCTTGAACCTTGAGTGTTCTGCCCCCTGAGTCAGGGGTAATAAAGGACAGGACCTGGGCAATGGTTGCAATTTTAATCTATTTTATTTCTGCGGCTTCTTCCGAGCTGATAACATATTAAAATTGTGGTGTTACCAGTCCTCACGTTATAGAGATGCCATCAACCTTTGCCGTTGGGGTTGGTCACCACTCATCAACATCAACATCAGATACCCAAACAATCAATCGGAAAAACATCGCGTGCCAAGGACATGATAAAGATACCACACCAAACGCCAACGTTTAGCTAAGCTTCAGATGTGCCCCTTTGCCAAGCGAGCCGGCTTATTATGGGATCTTCGCCGCGGCCAAGGTCGACCGCAGTTCCACGCCGGTTCCAAGATTTGGAGCAGGCCGCGCGTCCCCCGTTGCGGGCGGTACTTAGTAGTTGCGGCCCCTTCCGCCGCCGCGCGCAGACGCTCCTCAATATGAATCCACGCTACTGTATCCCGAATACCTGGATACAAGAGAGGTTGGCTGATTAAAATCCCATTGACTGGTTGGGAATTGCTACCAATATCTATGTATAGCGGCTGACATGTTAACTGAAAGGGGTATATTGCATGAAGCCTCCCGCCCGTACTCCCAAGAAGACCACAATTACAAGCATTAATATGGCCCCGTCTTCCTCAAAGCATGGTATATCCATTTACCGGATTTTCTTCCCCTCCCATCCCACAGACCATGACTGAATAATCGCACCCTTGCCCCTTCCTTCTCATGTAGCTTTCCCGAGGCATTTCCATGAGACGCCGGGGCTCAAGCAAGGCGCGGAAGAAGTGACTCCATGCCATCACCTCCTAGCAGAAGCATTCCCGGGACCCTTCAGCGTCGAAAACGGACTAACATCTGTCCCCTCCCTCAACCACCGATTCAGACTCGGGAAACTCCCATTCGACAACCTCTCCGTCCCCTGCTTTCCCCGCCCCCTGTCGTCCAATAACGGCCCCGCACTGGCTCCACTAGCTGACGACGACGCCGACGTCGCTTGCGGGCCGACATCTCGCTGCCGGTCCATATTCCCGTCCTGGTTCGTGGGTTTCAGCCCAAATTTGGTGGCAGGGAAGAGTCTGAATTTTCCGCCTGCCGCCCCTCTGGGCGGAGGGGGGTTGCCGAGTTGGAATTGGGGCCGTGGTTGGTTTGTGGGTAAGCTGGGGCGCGGCCCGTAGAAACTGACGGCGTATCCCACGCCAGGAGTCAAGGTTCTCCTTGCTATTCTAGTTGCGGTGTTGTTCATGGAGACGGCCGTAGGGCCCGGCCGCTTTATATCGCCAGTGCCGGCTGGGAACTTGAAGCCGTTGTCGTCGGTGCTGTAGGTGCTACTCCCGTCGTCGCTTGTGGCGTAGCCCCTTTTGGACGACGAGACGGAGTACGCCTTGTTGGAGGTCCCCGTGAGTTGCGGGTATCCAATGGCTCCATTAATACTGTCACCGCGGCGGAGCTGTCGACGCTTCTTGCGCCGGTGGCGGAGGACCAGTACGAAGCCGACGCCAGTGAGCAGCGATGAGCCGACAATGCCACCAACTACCGCGAGCGCAGTCTGTGTGACAGAGAGCGCAGCGCCCTGGGCTTGTTGGATCTGAGTGTTGGCCTCATTCTGCGATCTGGTTAGCTTACCTCCTGTCCAAAATTTACGAGGCATTGCATATCTACCCTCAGAGCCGTGGCATCCGCCTGTGCCTTCTGGGCTACGCTTACAGCCGACCTCATCGCCGCATCTGCACTCTGGCTCGCCATTCGGAGGGCACTCGAGAAGCTGGCGCCCATCGAGCTCGTCACGCTTGCCATGTCCTCAGAGAATGCACGGCCTGCGCTCTGCGAAGCCGACCGCATCACCTCAGAGATTGCGCGGTCTGCACTGGCTCTTGCCTCGTCCGCTCGGCGCGATGCCTCGGCTGAGGCCTGCGACATGGACCGGGATGCCGACTCGGCTGCGCTCTGTTGCAGGCGGGCGCTCGCTAGCTGCTGCTCCGTCTGGCTGAGGCGTTGGGTCGCTTGTTGCAGCGACTGGCTCAGCTGCTGGCTAGACTGGCTCACTTGCTGGCTCGCTTGGCTGACGGATCGGGATTGCTGGCTGAGCTGTTGTAGCTGGTTGCTGAGTGCCTGGATCTGTCCTTGGTCTTGACGGCTTAAAAGCGATGGAGGCGGCGTGATCATGGCCTGGCACCCGTCCCGGACGACGGCGGCGGGGACCGGTTCGGCAGCCGGTGGTGACCGGGGGTGTGGTCCATTTCCGCCGTCCAACACGCCGGGTATCCTCCTCCACAACGGCTCGGCCCCTCCCGCCCCTCCAGCAACTTCCCTCCCCTTCACCAGCACCGGTACCGGCCCATGCGCTACCCCGTTACCGACCCAAGCAAAGCTCGAGCATATTAGAAAAAGAAGCGAAAGTCGTGGGAATATTAACGGCTTCTTGGCCATGATAGATAGATCATAAAAGAGACAACTAATTAAATACTGAATATTACCGCCGGCGGCAGAATGGGAGCAGAGTAGCAGGAGCGACGGCGGACCTGGCGATCATCCTTTCAGCCAGAAGGCTGTCGGCGTGGATGGGGGAATTAGCCAAAACGGGAGAAGAGAGAAGAGAGCGGGAGAGGGGACAGAAACAAACAGACGAGGGCGGCGGGAGGATAAAAGAGAAAAATGTTTGCATCGGCATTTTCCCGACTTGTCCTGTCGCCCAGCGGACCCGGTTCGCTGTCCATCTCGGAAACACCACCTGCAACCAAGCATCGGGGACGACCAGTCGGATCTCCAGTCGCTACCACGTTAGGTAGCATGATGCAGTTGAACGTGAAGCAAGAGACGCCTCCTCCCCCACGCCATGCGGGTGGTGCTGGGCACCTTCCCGTGACCCGTGGGCACTGGCACTTGCCGTACAAGTTCAAGTGTTCCAGGCAGTTGAAGCCGATTGATTGCAGTGCGAAAGGCAACAACGGGCCACAGCCAAGCCAAGCGAGCCATCGCACCCCGGCGCCTGCCGCAGATCTCGCCGGAGCCAGTGCGCACCGGAGCGCACAGACACCCGGGGCTCCCCGATTCGGCCGAGCCGGGGTCTCTTGAGACGAAATACCCGGGGGTGGTCATGCTTTGCCTGGTTTCATAACAGGTGGCTTTCATGCTGGACGAAGCCGTCCCCGTTTTCACCGGTAAAACCCATGCAAAAAAACCAAGAGTTGCCCGGTTGAGGCGGTTATGGTCACGTCTCAGGTGCGTGCTCGTTACCGCTATTGCTGTCATCTTGGTCCCAGAGCACCTGGAGTGCCGTGAGAGGCTTGTCTTGGAGCGACAGCGGCCAAGCTATCATATGAACCCGGTTGCAGCCATCATCGGCTTCCCAGTCCTCTCATTATCAAGAATTTGCGCCGGGTGTCGGGGACGAAAGGAGCCAGGAGACATCCTCCGTCCTAGGCCGCACTCAGCACTCCCGTTTGTTTGGGCGCGGCCCCTGAACCATAACCTCAAACTCCAAATTTATACAGAAAAGATTGTGTGTCTCTATACACCGAAAATCGTTCAAAAACACGGCAACCGAGTCCCTAGCCGCCGCCTCCAAGTTTCACAGAAGAGTAAGTACCCAGCATCTCCGAACGCCAGATATGCATGTCCGTCTTTTTCCGTCCCTCGGCGCTGAAATTGTGCTTCAGCATGACGTGGTTGTGAACAAGCTCACTGGCCACTCGGCCTGTCGTAATTATACCTGATCCTGTCCGCCCATCCATGTCAATCATCACACATTTGCCCCTCCCCCACCCACATACCGCAAGCAAGATCCCAACGGACAAGGGGGATAGCAAAGTCTCCGAAGTAGCCCTCTCGATTTGCATTGCGCCCCGGGCTCGCCAATAGCCTCCCTCCCATCCCCTCATCAACGAGCTTCCCCTGGTTAAACGGGCAGCTTGAACTTCTCGCCCTTCATGACCTTGGTATAATAAATCCAGAAGAAATCACTATACAACACCGTCTGCAGCACCCCCGCCACCACGGCAATCGTATCCACCTTGCGCGTCGTCTCCGTCATGTACCGGTAGATCCAGTTAGGGATGTACAGGGCGCGGTACGTGCCGAGCGCAAACAGGTAGTGGGCCGTGATGGCCTCGGCCTCGCCCGTGCGCTGCAGCATGAACAGCTGCGGCAGGATGGCGACCGACTCGAGCCAGATGGAGAAGGCCCAGCAGATCTCGAGCGCCGTGTACTGCACGGGGAAGAGCACGGCCAGCACGCCGGCGAAGGCGAACAGGTATTCGACGCGGAAGGTGTCGAGGTTGGGGTCGTTGGTCGGCTTGTACGCCTTGGCCATCAGGTAGATTGTGTATAGCTGCGATGAGATGAAGAGGATCTTGAAAATGAAGTTGTAGGGCGATTTTGTCCAGGGGAGGTCTAGCAAACGGGTTTGACTGTTAGCTTTGGACGGACAGACAAACAAACTAACTAACTCGAAGGGAGAGAGGGGCATACCGAGGTATCGTGTGACGTAAACGAGCAGGTACAGCACTTGCGACTTGAAGGAAATGCCCGAGCAGCTCTACTTGCTTGTCAGTAACAGTGGCCTCGATCGTCTTGCGACGACAGACGCACCTTCAGCTGGATGATCTTGTGCAGCAGGATAAAGATGGAGGCCAGATGGGAAAAGTCCCCTATCGCAACGACACATGTCAGCCCGTCTCTTCCCCTCATCACCTCAGCGTCTCCGCCATGCCCAAAAGACATCCATACCGGCCAGGCGAAAGAGGTTGAACGCCATCTTGAAAGCTCCTATCCTAGCTCGCTCTGTCGCAGAAATCTGGTCGCTTCAAGGGACGTCGAATCGAGCTGCTACAGCAGAGCAGCTGTGGGGGTTGTGTATCAAGCAGCCAGCAGTTGGAGATTGCTCGAGTTGGCCGGGCGGAGGATCCGTCGTCAGGCGGTAGGTTGGGTGTAATGCGCCGCAAAAACAGCTTCCAACAAAGCTGGCGTAAAAGGACACGATCGCGTTCCGGGCGGAATTGATCCTTGTTCGGCAGTGATGCAGCCACGGCTGCAATGCTGCCAAGCTGTCAGTGACCCACAAGGCAGGCACAGGCCAATGGGATATTCTGGGCAGCTCCAGGCGGCTTGGCTACCTTAGTGGTTGGCAACCTCGAAGTCATCGCACACGTAGCAGGGTTAGGGTATGAGCGAGTTCGAGGAGAAGCTGATCTAAATGTGAACGTCTTGTTGAGAAATGTTTAATTTATTTTAGCCTCGTGTTGTTTCGAGATAAAGCCGGCTATTCATGTGGAGTAGATATGTTGAGGTGAGTGATGTCGCACTTCACAAAGTGTCAATGAACGAATATCTTTGTGGAAGATACACCTCATTGGGGTGCCCGATTGACTTCTCTTGGGCAAAATAGGTGCCTGCTCTCTTCCTGAACTAGTAAACGCGATATATCTAAGCCATCCATGACAATGCTTTTGCTCAACTCCCGAGAACCCATCCGGAACGCCCAGCCCTTACCCCCTCCCCTCACATGTCCATGCTCATGAGATACATCTCAAATATCCTCATGAACTTGGCCACAAACGCCTCCAGGTGGAAAATGACCTTGGTGCCCGTCCTGATGCGGTGCTCAAAAAATGCTGCCCATTGGATGACGTCCGCCTTGAGGGCATCGTCGATAAGCGGGATCAGCTTAAAAGTGAGTGTCCTCAGGATGGTGGTAGCCGGTATGCAATGAGTAAGCAGGTCGTAGAGCTTCGACCGAACCTGCAGGATACGAGCGGGTGTGTGCTCGTCCATAATCTCCTTGGCAATTTGCCCAATGAGCGCTTCCCAATCGGGAGGCGGTATTGGTGTGGTGTCTGTGACCTTCTCACTGCAGAGGGTTAGCAATGCCGCTCAAGGGGGGCAGGCGCGAAAGCTTACTTCTGTGCGTGTACTGCCTCAAACATCAACAGGGCCTTGCGAAGATTCCTCCCGCTCTCTTGAGCAATCCTCTCATGCAGACCCTCCACTACCGGCCACCCCTCCTTCTTCGCTGAGGAAGCCAGCACGCTGCAAATCTCTTGGTGTGTGGGCGCCGCCACCCGAACGAGCAACGTCCGTGACCGGATCGGCGCGATGATGTTGGCCGTAGAATTGGCGAGGAGAATTAATCGTAAGTTGGGTGAGTATTTCTCCATGGTCCGACGTAAGGCAGCCTGGGCGTCCCTTGTGAGGTGATCCGCCTCGTTGATCACCACGACCTTGAACTTTTGTCTCGCCGACTGGTCCACTTGCTGTGTCTGTGCAACCTCCTTCAACAGATCCTGCACGACTACCCGGTCGTAATTGCCGACATCTGAAGGTGTGATTTCGAGGTGGTAAACTGATGCAACGATGTTGAACTCGAGCTTGCGGTTGCTGCTGGTCTGGAAGACCCGCGCATCGATCTTGATCTTCTCAACACCGGGGCCAAAGAGCTCTTTTAATGTTGCAACAATTCTTGTCTTTTTGCCTGCACCCGACGGGCCATACACGAGGAGGTGGGGGAAGTCGCCGCTTTGCGCCTGGAGGACGGTCAGCAGTTTTCTTTTTGGTCTGGTTCAGTTGATCGTACCAGCGAGCGCAACCGCTCAGATAATTCCTCATGGTATGTGAGGGCATCCAAAGATTTGGGCCGGTGCTTGTCGACAATGAGCGCCATTGTGCGTTCTGGTTATTGCAAGAGTTTTGGTTTGACGTGAGAGTTGGTCTTCGGGAAACGCGTCTGGGAAGAGGGAGACGCGTTTGGAAGTGGCGGACGCGCTTAGGGAGCCAAGAGTCAATTGAAAGCCCCAGAGTGGTGCACGGGCCACCAGGCAGCGCAAGTCGGTTGACTGCTGCCAGCGCTGCGTATGGAACAAGTCAGTTCCACACTTGCACTTTGTCTCAAGTCCGCGCAATGTTCTTCAGCTACCTATATATTCAAGTTTTCAGTTCCACTTGTGGTTTGCAGGTTTCTGGCTCGGATGCATCTTCTCAAATCGCCTGATAAATCTGGCCAAAAGCCCGGACCTTCGTAGACGGACTTAACACTGATCAATGTCTCATCATGGTTTGACCATCATCGACCATGATTGGACACTTCTAGATTCATGATTACAGCACAGTATATGCTGTGTAGTCTACATACTATACAAGCGGTAACATTAACATCTGCCAGGCGGCTATGAAGGAGGAGGTGCTGAGCTAGAGCCTGTCGATGGCGGGGCGGCAGCGGACTCTGATGCCGGGAGCTTCTTCCAAGGACGCTTGAGGTCCTCCAGGGTAATCCCATCCAGTTTTGTGATTCCAACAACCGGCGGGTCGCCCTTCTTGACGAACTCGTATTGCCCTAAAACAATCAGCATCTGACCGAACGATTTGGTGAGAGGCTAGTACCTGGCAGCTTGTTCCCCGCAAGCCGGAAGGCATCTCGGATGACCTGCTCGTGCAACAATCCCCTAATCTCGAAGAGGACCTGGTTGATGGCAACTCTGGCCGCCCAATGGTCAAAAGCACCCTTACCCTTACCCATTCTCATCTTGGAGCCCACAACCATCAGCGCATTCGTCCAGCTCTGCAGTGGGCATCATGATCTCACCTCGTTTCCGCTGACAAACACGCCAACATTGCAAGCAACCCTCTTGTACAGCCGGTATTTTTGGCCACGTAATCGCTGCTTGATAGTATCCTCGGCCGTCTTGAGCTGGGCAGCGCTGATTCTGCGGTGGTGGTCGCACATGCGCAGGCCGTAATCGCCCCATACCACTGTCGTGCCTTTCGTTGACCCTCCCGTCGGCACTCTAGGCCGGCCCTTCATCATCTTCTTCTTGCGCGGGAGGTTGGGCTCCAGCCATGATCCCGCCCGGGTGGCTGTTGCCGAGAATAGCCTGACATGCTGCGAGATTGCGGCCGATGCGGTCGGCGCCGATGGACGCAAGACGGTCGCTGATGGGAGGGAAGCTCGGAGGTTTGTGGCAGGCGTTATCCTTAGCGCCTGGAAGGCACTGAGGAGCGCCGGTGAAGCGTTTGGCCTCATGGCGGTCGAATTGGTCGGGTTGGAGGGTCGTGATGGTTCTGGACGGGTGCGGTTCCAGCAACCAAAAAGAACCCAGCAAAGCTCTCAACGCAACGGATATTGCTTAGTCAGCAGGTCACGTTTTGGCGCGACCGAACGCCAAGAATCGAGCTAATCCGCGTCGCCCTTAATTGCAGCGCGTCATCCCGCGACTTACTCGCCAACGTCCAGACGCCTGCCTAAATTTTGACATACGGCAACCTCGAAGGAAAGCGAGGGGAGGGTTCATATAATGTACCTTTGCGCTCAATTCCCGCATTAAGAACTTCTGCAATTTCTTGACCATCCACGACAACTTAATTCACATCGCCGCCATGCCTGACATTCGAAGCTTCTTCGGTTCCAAGAGCGGTGCTCCGCCGCCAAAGCCGGCAGTCAAGAAGGAAGAAGCGACGAAAAAGCCCCGAGCCAGTGCGTTCCACGGAGTGCCATTCTGACTGATCCCGTGTGACTCTAACACAACCGTAGAAGGCCGTAAGGTCATTGAGGACAGCGATGAAGATGAGGTTACTGAGTAGGTCCAGAGTGACTGCCATTTATCCAATACTGTTATCTAATACGCCCTCTAGGACCAAGAAGCCGGCCAGGAGCACCCCGCGAAAGAAGGCATTGTGAGTCAGGTTGCTGCCGGTACCGTGTTCAGCCTTGCTCATCTGAATCTAGTGCGCCCGCCGAGGTAAAGGGAGAAGAAACCACCGCCGCCAGGTATTTCTCGTCATCAAAACCGAAGTCAGATACCACACAGGCTACCCCAAAACCAACGTCCAAGACACATCTTGCGCCGGGGCACGAGATTCGGGTGAGCCCGAGAACGAAGCCGACCGCATCAAAACCGGCTCCAGAACCAACCAAACCCACGCAAACCGGCACCAAGAAGAAGCCAGTCACCGCCTACAAGAAGCACGATCGGGACGACGACGACGCCTTTTTGGACGATGACGAGGA
Organism: Chaetomiaceae sp. B2702; assembly: GCA_023628455.1. Classification (NCBI taxonomy): domain Eukaryota; kingdom Fungi; phylum Ascomycota; class Sordariomycetes; order Sordariales; family Chaetomiaceae; species Chaetomiaceae sp. B2702. Next base: position 107,595 of record JAMAKP010000004.1, on the reverse strand, counting down.
TGCGGGCGATGACATCTTTGCCCATGGTGTGAGTAGCCGCAACAAGAGAAAGAACGACGAGTATCTCGAGGAGGACAGTGAGGAAGAGGTGCTTCCAAAGCCAAAGCGGGTAGCGTCGCGTGCTGGCAAGCCGGCCAAGGCTGATCCTGAAGACGAAGCCAAACCGACCACGAAAGCAGCAGCCGCCAAGAAGGGACCTGCCTCGACCAGGAAACGCAAGACCCCTACGTCGGACAGCGAGGAAGATGAAGAGGATGTCAAGCCTACCAAGAAAGCAGCTCCCGCTAAGCCTCGGGCCCCGAAAGCCAAGAAGGAGGCCGCACCCGAGCCCGACGATGTCAAGGCAATTCTTGACAGCGTTCCCACGGTTCAGGCGCCCGACGCCCCGCCACCAAACCCGGACGTCAAGTTTGACTGGCGGAAGTCGAAGGGAGCCGGAGGCGGCAATGCTGGGCCGCCCCCCAATGCTGGAGCCGTCGAGATTCCTGAAGGCGAGGACAACTGCCTGATGGGTAAATCTTTTGTCTTTACCGGCCTGCTCAAAACCATCAGCCGCGAGGAGGGACAAGTACTTGTCAAAAGGTATGGCGGCAAAGTCACAGGCGCGCCAAGCAGCAAGACAGACTTCGTTGTCCTGGGTGATGATGCCGGTCCTAGCAAGCTCCGAAAGATCAAAGAGCACGGCATCAAAACAATTGACGAGGAAGGGCTATTCTATCTCATTAAGACGATGCCCGCTCACGGCGGCGGCGGCAAGGGTGCCGAAAAAGCCAAGCAGAAGCAAGAGGAGGAAGAGAGGAAGGTCCGCGAGGAAGCAGCCCGAATGGAGAAGGAGGAGCAGGCCCGGAAGGCGGAAGCCGAGAAGGCGGCCAAGAAGGCTGCCGCCGCTCGCGGAGCCCCTCCTCCCGTCCCGGCTCAGGTCCTGTCCCAGCTTTGGACAACCAAATATGCGCCCACTCAGCTTAACCAGATCTGCGGTAACAAGGCGAACGTGGAGCGGATTCAGTCCTGGCTCAATAATTGGTCCAAGTCACGCAAATACGACTTCCAAAAGAGGGGTGCAGATGGCATGGGCGGGTACCGCGCAATCATCATCTCGGGCCCGCCTGGTATTGGCAAGACGACTGCTGCCCATCTCGCCGCCAAGTTGGCAGGCTACGACGTTCTCGAGAGCAACGCCAGTGACACGCGCAGCAAGAAGCTTGTCGAGAACGGCGTCGCCGATGTCCTCAACAATACGTCGCTGATGGGTTATTTTGCTGCTGACGGCAAGCAAGTCGATGCTGGCAAAAAGAAGATTGTTCTCGTCATGGACGAGGTTGATGGCATGTCTGCAGGTGATCGGGGCGGTGTTGGCGCGCTTGCCAAGTTCTGCAAGAAAACCGATGTGCCTCTCATCCTCATCTGCAACGACCGCAGGTTGCCCAAGATGAAGCCTTTCGACTTCGTCGCCTTCGACATCAAATTCCAACGCCCAACCGTTGACCAGATTCGGTCCAGAATCATGACCATTTGCCACAGAGAAGGCTTAAAAATGCCGCCTCAGGTTGTCAATGCACTCATCGAGGGGAGCGGCAAGGACATCCGGCAGATCATCAACATGCTCTCAACTGCAAAGCTTGATCAGTCGACCATGGACTTCGACCAGAGCAAGGCGATGACGAAGGCTTGGGAGAAGCACGTTGTCTTGAAGCCGTGGGATATTTGTCAGAAGATGATCGGAGGTGGACTCTTCAGCCAGGCAAGCAAGGCGACGCTAAACGACAAAATCGAGCTCTACTTCCATGACCACGAGTTCAGCTTCCTGATGATTCAAGAGAACTACTTGCGGACGAAACCGGCGGCATTGAACGACAAGGGCTACAATGCCAGGTTGCAAAACCTCAAGTACCTCGAGCTGGTTGATCAGGCAGCCGAAAGCATCAGCGATGGAGATCTGGTCGACCGCATGATCCACGGCCCACAGCAGCATTGGAGCCTGATGCCCACGCACGCAGTCTTTAGCACTGTCAGGCCATCAAGCTTCATTGCCGGCATGTTCAAAGAACAGCCGATATTCACATCTTGGCTCGGCAACAACAGCAAGTATGGGAAGCTCGGCCGTTTTGTACGGGAGATCCATTCCCACATGCGTCTCAAGTCATCGGGTGACCACAACGAAATCCGGCAACAGTATATGCCCGTGCTCTGGCATCAGCTGGTCAAGCGGCTGGAGGTAGAAGGCAAAGAGTCTGTCGAGGACGTCATCGATCTCATGGATAGCTACTATCTCACTCGGGAAGATTTTGATTCCATCAAAGAACTCGGGGTGGGATACCAATCAGAAGACACAATCAAAATTGATACGCAGGTCAAGGCGACATTTACTAGAATGTAAGTTTCACATGTGGCTGCCGCGCATGCATCATAGCTAACTTGCACCCTAGGTATAATGCGGCTTCACATCCTGTGCCTTTCATGAAGGCCAGCAACCTGGCAGCGCCGAAGAAACTCAGCAAGGAGATGCCAGATCTTGAGGAAGCCATTGAGGAGGAGGACGAGAATGATGTTGCCGAAGTTGCTGATGTTGATGAAGATGAGGAGCTTGATCTCAAGACGGACAAGTACATCAAGCAGCCGAAGGCCAAGGGTGGGAAGAAGACAGCGAAGAAGGCATCAAAGGCCGCTGCTGATGACGAGGATGACAATGACGGTAGCAAACTGGCGAAGGGCAAGGGCAAGGCGGCCACTCGGGGAAGAGGACGACCGAAGAAAGCGTAGTTGACAGGATTTACCCAATTGTTGAGCTGGAGTAATATCTTAGACTAACTTGACAGACATTCCCGCCATGTGCAGGTTCGACTGGCCGTATGGGAATTCGGAGGGTCAAGAAAATTTACATTTTATGCAGCCTTTTCTTTTTCAAAAGAACACAACTGTTCCTAGCTTGCAGGAAAGAACGCAGTCATTCATCAGTGCGTGGCTCGGTGGTTTGTTTGGGTAGCACCCCATCCGATATCAGGGGGACGCGCGTCTAGGAGGGCGGCACGTGTCCCGAACGCGTCTTGGTCCTAGCGAGGGAATATTGTGAAGACTGGCGAGCCTATTGTTGTGTGTATCGTTGATTAGTATTTCAATTCAAACCAAGCCTTCCATTCCCTCCCTTCCTCCTCCTCACAACCTCCGTCCAAACTCACTCTTTTACCCCGCGAAGTGCCTCTCTTCTTCCCATAACTCCATTCTTTCCTTTCCTTTACATTCCTCTCTTCCCAAAGCCATCTCCAACATCGCCGTGGTCTCTATAACTTGAGATCAGTACGACTATTACTTGTGTTCTCTCGTGGACCATTTGGTATTATCAAACTCTCTCCATCGAATCGCTTCCCCAATCAACACTCTGTTGTTCATCGGTTCCGTTCCCCCAATACTCTACTGCTCAGCAGTTCCATTGTCGCTCAGAGCTAACTGTTACCTCGTAGTTTCCTCTCTTCTCGTCATCAGGCAGCGCCCGCTTCAAAGTCTCCAAGTTCGTTTCCCACTGTCTCTGGCTTCTGTTTGCCGTGGCTCTGGTCACTTTGGCTCGAAATATGGGTTTTCTACACCTCGACTGGACGCGAAACTGATCTAGCAGGATCTTCTTTTCAATCCGATCGTCCGATCCTTTCCCCGCGCCCAAGTGGTGAGTTGCTTCTTTGGTTCAAGGCGTGAGACATCGGCTGGTTGCTAACGCGCTGGGGATAGATATCTCGATACGATGTGTCTCAGCTTCCGCTCGACCAACAACAACAACGTCGACGACGGTAAGGTTACATACAATCTTGTGTTGTTTTGAGTTATTTCAATTTGAGTGCTTTGATTTTTTCTTTTGGTGCTGTCACGGGCAGAGCTGAAGGGGGGCTGCTGTGAAGGCCATGTTATGCGGGCGGATACAGCTGAGAGATCACAGTTTGGGTTCCCCAGGAGCCATAGCTATGGTGATGCCTGGGGACTGCTCCTCTCTGACGGTCTGATGGGCTCAGAGGTGTGGTTTGCATTCTTCACTATCCCAGAGCACGCAGCACGGTGACTTTGTTCAGGTTCTTTGCGTTGTCTTGAGTTCTCTCTCCTACAGCCATTATCTCTTTTGCAGTCATCATGGTGAGTCTTTCAAAGGCTTACACAGAAGCTAACTTGAGAAATAGTGTCTCCCCCTCAGGGTTCTTATCCGATAAATAACACATTCCGTGACGCTAGGTCTACAACCCGACCGGCGACAATGGTCCCTCGTCCCTCACCCGCCATGGGCACCGCCCCTGGCTCTAGAGAACCCCCGGTGCTCCAGCCCCGGCCCTTCCCGCCCAGCGAGCGCTTTGTCCGGTGCAAGCAGGCGCAGAACTACCAAGCTGCGGATCACAAATATTGCAGCCCGGGCATTTGCTTTGTTCACGACTGCGCGAGTGATTCTGAACACGGCGAACCAACGGACAGGGGCAGAAAGCTGCCCTTGACCAACTCTATGATGCAGGCGTATGTCGCCATGCGAGCCGGCGTCAACAGTGTCGAAGCGGGTGACACTGAGCCCCTACTGGCACAGCTGCTGAGCCAGGAGTCTTCTAGGAAGCTAGGAGCCCCTCAGTGAGCATCTTCTGTGCCCGGAACGTGTTGTCTGCTCTTCACTAACATGCTTGACAGAATGGTCCACGACATTTACGACGCCATGGACCGCCGCATGCCGGATTTTGACCGCCCGGAGGTCTATTATTATGACCGCGCCGTGGGGGAGAGCCATTTGTCGGCTCCACCCGGTCATGACTCCGAGGCAATCCGCGCAGCCAAAGCCATGCGCAGTCATGGCTGGAACACTGTCAACGTCAAGGACGAGTAGAACTCTCCTGACAATGACTTGTATTCCGCCGCTCCGGCCTTCAATAGCCAGTCCCTCGGGGAGGCCGGCTACAACAAGGCCGACAAAGGAAAGGGCAAGGCGACGGCACATGGCGACAGAAACCCCGCCGCCGACGAGTACGACCCCTTCGTTGGCGACTCCCTCGTGGCTCCGGGCAGCCTCGCCCCACACAGCCCGTCCCTCGACGACGGCTGGGTGTCGGACGGGGAGGGCCACCCCGAGCTGACGCGCATCTCTCCGCGCACCTTCGCGCGCTGGTCGACCGGCTGCGCTTTGGGGAGGCAGAAGGGGGGCCCAAAGCCCGTCATCCCCCGCCGGTCCTCGTCGGTTCGCCCTCTCGAGGCCAAGCCGCACATTGGTGTAAGCCGCCCCAACATTCTTCTATCCCACGTAGTCTTCCGGATGCTGACAAGTTCTTGCCCTCACAGGCCACCCTTGGCGGGGCCCCTCCGCTCCCTGCCTCCGCCCCCGGCCCGGAGTTCGACGCCGCCGGGGCGGCCAGGCAGATTGGCGAGCTGAGCCGAACGCTCGCCGGGATGGTCCGCGAGAGGCAGAGGCTTCTCGAGGAGATCGCAGTGCTGGACAACGAAACAGCACGGCTGGAGGCGCAGTCGCGGGGGATGCACTAGGTGCATGTCCGATAAATAGTTTAGGACACCGGTGGAAAATATATTGAATTACCCCAACAAATACTTGCAATCGAGTGACATAACCTCCTGAAAATAGTGCTCCTGTTGCAACGGCCTTACCAAGGGCAAATTAAAGATTTGTTTGTATGAGGCCGCATGCTTACACCCATGAATGGAAGGCTCTTCGATGTCTCCAAACATACCATCCTCCTTAGCTTCAAACACCCCGTTGCCTGTGATGATGGGACTGCGCCTCCATTTCATTTTTTTTTTCTGCGTCGGGTGTGGTCGGTGTTGCGATTTGGAAGTTTGTTGACTTTGTTCACTTGCCGAGATCTGAATCCCTTCCTGTTTTCAAATCGGATCGAGCGATGTAGAGCACCATACATAGGACAGACGATTTCACTTGCCATGCATTTGAAATTACACTGAGTGTGTCCGCAGAGCGCCGTCCAACCCCACCAGCAATATTTGCATTAAAGTTGCGTGTCTGTGTACGTTTGGTTCTATATCTCCGTCCGAGAGCAGCCCAGCATCTCTATCCCCCCCTTTTTTTCGCATTCCATATGCTACAATGGTTTTAAATCGACATCATGAGAGGAGCATTATACATGTGACGCCAGAAAACCAAAAGAAAAACGCCCGGCCGCCCTGGTCCTAGATATTTTGACGCATGCAAGTGAAATCCAACAGTGGTAGTAGTAGTAGTAGTAGTAGTACAAGGGAAAGAGACAGGCTCTATTCCCACAACCGAGCCTCGGGAAGAAGGAGGGTATCCACGCCGCTTATTTGTTCTTGACGACGCCGACCTTGGCCGGCCGAAGGATGCGCCCGTTGAGCTTGAAGCCCTTCTGCTGGACGTGGAAGACGGTGTTGTGTTCCTTGTCCTGCATGGGAGTCATGAAGGTGGCCTCGTGCTCGTTGGGGTTGAAAGCGTCGCCGTTGGGGTCGAAGCGCTCGAGGCCGTGCTTCTGGAGCGTCTGCAGCAGGATCGACTCGGTCATCTTGAGACCTTCGTACAGGTTGACCAGATCCTGAGTGTGCGCTGTCTTCTCCTCCGGCTTGAGCTTCTCCTCGGGCACCATGGTCAGCGCTCGGTCGAAGTTGTCGACCGACTCGACTAGGTCCTTGGCGAACTTCTGAATGGCAAAGTCCCGCGCCGCCTTCATCTCACGCTGTGTCCGGTCCTGCAGGTTGCGGAAATCGGCCACGGAGCGGAGATACCGGTCCTGGATGGCTAGCGCGTGAGTATGGGAGTAACACAGGAACATGAGAAGACGGAGGTGCATACCTTCAGGTCGCGGATCTCGGCGTCCTTGGCCTCTAATTGCTTTTTGAGGGCGGCCTCGGGGCTCTCGGCCTCACCCTCCTTCTTCGCCTCCTCGCCGTTGTTTTTGGCGGCGTCCGTCTCGGAGCTGTACCATCGTGTCCGCGGCGCAATTGTCCGCGCTGCGGCGAAGGGTGTCTGGTAGGATTGGGCGAGGGCGATGGTATGCCTCTGTGTGCCGAGTCTGGCTGTGGAGCGGAGAGCTCTGGAAGTGGCCGAGACGGTTTGTCGTAACATTGCTGCGGTTGTATGTGAGTTTTGGCTTTTTTTTCTTTTCTTTGTTGGAGATTGTTGTTACTTGAAGCGCTCGAGGTCGCGTGTTGCCCGAAAAGTTTTATGGGGGCGACCTGCGTAGCCGGCTTGGCCGCTCGGTCGGCCGCAAGTGGCAGGCGGATCATTGACGGACCGCCACTAGTTAACATATCCTTTTACCGCGCCTTCAGTGCATTGAAGTTTGTTGAGACCGCCTGAGCTTTGGGTGGTACTCGGCACTAACCGAGCATGGTTAGCCATTTCGCGGGGTGCGCCAGGGGGTTCCGCACCCTTGTCAAGAGCCTTCACAGCAGCTTTGTCATATAACTAGTTACTGTAATCATGTGAAGATAAGATACTGCATGCACGCTTTGTATGCAGCACGGTTGACTTGCGACGGTTCAAGCGATTGAGACGCGCCAAACCTCCAACAACCACCGACCTTTCCACATAACCTCCCCACCGCTTCACAAACACCCTTCTCACAGCTCCCTCTCTACTCCGAAGAAACCTCACACAGCTGGCAAACATGGATTACGACCCCATGGTGATGGACGACGCCGAGGCGTTAGGCCCGGTTGTCAAAATTTCCCAAGTACGTCTTTGTCGCAACTACCGCTGCCTCTCCGTTTTTGGCCTTGGGTCACGCAGCGTGGTCTAACCCGATCGCATTATTTAGGCGGATTCTGTTCGCGTCAAGTATGAGCTGTCCAATGCCGATATCGCCTTCGCAAATTCCCTCCGCCGCGTGATGCTCGGCGAGATCCCTACAATAGCGATCGACCTGGTCGAAATCGAAGAGAACAGCTCCGTTCTAGCCGACGAGTTTATTGCCCACCGCTTGGGCCTCATCCCTCTTAATGCCGAGGGCGTCGAATCCCTGCTCTATGCCCGCGACTGCGACTGCGACGGCTGCTGCGAACACTGCAGTGTGAAGCTAACGCTCCACGCGAAATGTACTGGCGACGAGAACATGCATGTATTTGCCCGCGATCTGGTGCCGACTGGGGAGCGCGTCAATCAGGTCCTTGGCACACCCGTTTTCTCAGATGCTGAGGGGCTTGGCCCGCTCATACTGAAGCTCCGGCCGGGTCAGGAGATCAAGCTGGAGTGCATCGCGAAGAAAGGCATCGCGAAGGAGCACGCAAAGTGGGCGCCTTCAGCTGCTATCGGGTTTGAGTACGACCCACATAACAAACTTCGTCATATAGATTTGTGGTACGAGTCTGATCCGAAGGCTGAATGGTGAGTACCGCGCTCCTACGACTACTCTTCGGCACTTTCTAACCTCACTTTGTAGGCCCCCAAGTGAGTACGCCGAATGGGAGGAGCCTCCCCAGGAAGGTGAAGCGTTCGACTACGACGCCGTTCCCAACCGATTTTACTTTAACGTCGAAACCGCCGGTGCCCTCCCGCCCGACTCAATCATCAGCGAGGGTATCAAGGTCATCCAGCAGAAGCTTGCCGGTCTCATTCACGAACTGGCCGAGGAGGGCGGAGACGGTATGAACGGCGACTACAATGGCCCGCGCAGCCCGGAGTACGGCACCGGCGCAGACGGGTTTGGCGGGTACACGACGCCGTTTGGAAACGGGGGCAACCAGAGCTCGTGGGGTGGCGCCGGCGGGACGACGCCGTATGGAACAACACCATACGGTGCTGGCCAAGGCAGCTGGTCGTAATCAGCTGTTTCAGACTGGTGAATATCGCTTCAGGTTGCCAGTTTGCAAACTCGTGCTCAACTTTTGGGGTGGCGTGGCGAGGAGAAGGATACAAAAGGGGCCTGGATCAGGACATTGCCAACGGCCTAGCGCGGTGGCCGGGAAGATGATGCCCGGCTGCTTTTTGCGAAATTCACCTGCCCTGCCAACTCAACTGTTTGTTATGCGCTCTCAACCCAATTCTCTCAACACCGCTGCAGTGCATCCGAGCCTCCGGGATATCAGGGTAACTAACTGGGCTTTCTTCAAGTTGTATATTATGAATACTAGCGGGAGTTCGGGAAAAAAAGGCGACGGAGCACGGGTAAGAGACTTGGGTCTTTTCGCAAGAAGTTCATCTGATCTTTACATTTCGGAGAAGGAAAATCTACCCGCCATGCACTCTAATGTACAGTACCATTATATGGGTATAGAAGAAAACTATATGACACGAGTTGGGAAAGCAGAGGACTGTATAAACCCCCCAAAAGGCGTCTGTCCAATGCCAGTGCCCGCAATGCATTTATGCTGCCTCTATAAACACAATCAAACGCCGCTCCCGCATACATGCCTGCCTGCCCATGGTATAACGCTCGCGCCAGGTACTTTCCGATGGTGATGCCGTCGCCGTGGTCTATCTCGATTGAAACTCCCGCCGCCGCATCGCTATCCCCTGTCCAAGCGGTCCGTTCGTTACTTTCATGCGGGATCCTCTATGCCGTTGATCTTTCGGTAGACCTTGCGGTGAGATTCTAAAAAGAGAAATGTACAGATCGTTTGTCTGCATCTCGATGTCAGTTACCACCCCGAGCGCAGGAGACGGTTAGAGGGTAAAGGAAGCAAGTAGTAGACTTACGGGCCCAGCCTCAAGAAACTCGGCACCCAGCCCTTGAACATCCACCGCATCCCCTCCTTGGCATATACCTCGCGCAGCACCCCAATCACGCCCTGGTCCCCCGTCGACGACATCACCCGCGTCTTGATAACGTCGATCGGGCTCGTCACCGTGGCCGCCACCACGCCCGCCAGGAAGCTCGCGCTAAAGTGCGTCGCGAGATTGTCTTGCATCGGCGTCAGCCGCAGCAGCGTCCGCTTGAACACGTCGTAGCTCGCCAGCTGGCTCGCCGTCATGGCGATCGCCCGCCCGCTGTTGGGCCACACGCCCCGAAAGAGACTGGCTATCCCTTCCTCGCGCACCATGCGCGCCAGCCCGTCCAGCGCGTGCGCGTAGTTGCGTCGTTGGGAGGGAGGCAGCGCCGCGTCGTGCTGCATGCGCACGTTGAGCACGTCGGCTGCGTTGCCGGCTATGCCGCCGAGGAAGCCCGAGGTGGAGGCCATGGCGATCAGGAGCGGGAGGGAGGGCGGTTTGGGTTTTCCTGTGACTGGGTCGGTCTTTTTGGGCGTGAAGCGGGCTTTGAGTTCTTCGTAGATGCCGAAGCGGGTGGTGGAGTAGGTTAGTTGGCGGAGGAGGGAGGCGGAAAGACCGTTGTACAGCCCGCGCAGCCCGTTGTGTTTGACGATGTGTACAAAGGTGCCGCTCATCGATTTAGGCATGTCGCCGGTGCGGGTTTGCAGGCGGACCTGATCCCCGGGGGGTTAACTATCATCGAATTGGAGGGTTTGGAGGGAGTGCGAACCTTAACTATGGGACTTGGTTAGCAATGCGACTTGGATTCGAGGTTTTTCAACGAGGGCGTTGTTTTTGCTTACCTAGATCTAGAGGATGTGTAACGCAGGCGGCCATGCTGCTCGCGCTGCCACCGAACCAGAACGGGTAGTGTATCGGCCGCTGCCGACTACCAGTAGACGGTGCTGTGACTGCCCTGTTCTCGTCCTTCGACATCGCTGCCGTGGCCGAGGCTGCCGCCGGGGGATGTTTTTCACTCCTGGTAGCCTGCATTGTTCGTAGCAGTCACCAAGCAGAGAGCGCGTTGTTATAAAACCATTCCGTGATTTGTAGGACAAAGTTTATCAAACTTCAAACGAGCGGCCAGTTCTTACGCGGTCAAAGCAATGCTGATTACGCTGGCGCAGGAAGACTGCAACCATTCAAGATAAATCTATTTTTCGATTTCTTGGCGTTGGTCCAGCAGGATTAGACCCCTACGTCAGTCAGCTTTGTTATCGATCTTTCCAGGGTAGCGATATCCGGCCTGGCCCTCGGGTCTTATCAACGCTAGGCTCAGTTGGTGCGTGCCAGACCCCGCCATACCGTGCATGTTGTCTGCTTCTTTAGAACCCTTCAATTTCTGACTACGAATCATGGGACTTTTCGCACATTTCAAAGAATCTTTCTGTGAAGGTTGATTATCCCATAAAAAAGGTTGAAACTCAAAGCCTTTTCACTTGTTCAATGGGTTACCGGCGGTTATTACAGTAGTTATCGGTAAATTTCCGACATCAATGTCTACCCGGAGGCGCTCACACTGTGGGCTTAGTGGGACTAGTCAGCTTTCAAGAACGGGGTCTGGAGGTTTGTCGTTCACCATGTCTTCGAGTCCTATTTGTCTGTGCTATGAAGTGCCCTGTCTACTCGGCTATCGTGTGCAAGGAGGGGCACAAGTACTTATGACTGATTTTGCTCCTTCAAGGCCTCTCCCCATGATCACCGTTGGCTTATTTGACATCCAGACCACCCCGTCTGGAGAAGTATGGCCTCCAGAAGACTAAGGATGGCGGGCCGCTGCACAAGTAAGTCGCATTGTTTTAGTAGAGAGAAATGAAAGTCGGGAGTACCCAAAACCTTCTCTGATGTTGCACCGTTCATTTGTTGACGCCCGGACTCCCTCCCGAGCCTCCCTCCCGTCGCTCCGTGTGGGGCAGGAACCCCTGATTGTTGAGGAGCCGAGCGCCCTTTGGGCTGAGCCATTGAGCAATCAGCAGGCCCTGATCCGTCTTGGCGGGATTGGACCCACTCAATTTTCGAGCTGCCTCCCGTCAACGCCGGGTTTCCGAGAGCTCTGTGACTCCCCCACCATCAGTCCCAAAGTTCAGCATGGTCATGATCGGACCACGGGGCATTGTTGGCGCCCTCCGGCTCCGGGCCGCTGGTCGGTCAAGCGTTGCGCTGCTTGGACGACGAAGCACCTTGATGAGCTGGCCATCGCGGTGCGGGCGAGCAGCGTATTCTTCAGGTTAGCAATGAGAAACAAGCTCTCCTACCGTCCTCTTCAACCGATTCAGCGTGCTGATGGGATGTCGGTGACAAAAGCGACTGTGACATCGCCTCCAAACTCGACGGCTAACCCCAAGACTATCGAGATCAACGGCAAGAAGTATCCAACTGATTCGTGGTTCAATGTCTCGTCCACCGTCCTCTCCTTGGCCTCGCGGAAGCTGCACCTCCAAAAAGACCACCCCGTAGCCATCACGCGCAAAATTATCGAGTCTGTCTTCCCCGGCCCGACGTACAAGTATTACAATGAGTTCGACCCGGTCGTTTCCACCTACGAGAACTTTGACTCGCTCGGCTTCCCGCCGGACCACCCAGGCCGTGCGCGCTCCGACACCTACTACATCAACAAGGACACTCTCCTACGAACACACACGAGCGCTCATGAAGCGGAGCTCTTCCGGGCAAGCGCGAGTGGCGGATACCTGCTCAGCGCCGATGTCTACCGCCGCGACGAGGTCGACCGCAGCCACTACCCGGTCTTCCACCAGATGGAGGGAGCCCGCGTCTGGGACAGGAACAAGGTGCCCAACGGCGACCTCACCGCCGCCATCCTCGACGACCTCGCCCGGCTCCCCGAGCACAACATGAACGTCGAGGACCCCAGCCCGCCCTTCCACGCGGAGCGCAACCCCCTCCAGGCCGAGCACCACACCGCCGCCGAAGCCTCCGCCGTCGCAGCCCACCTCAAGCGCTCCCTCGAGTTGATGGTCAACGAGATCTTCTCCCGCGCCAAAGCCGCCACCGCTGCCGTTGCGGCCGCCTCAAACAACGCCGCCCCAGCAGAACAGTCCCAACAGCACGAGGTCGAACCCCTCCGCGTCCGCTGGGTCGAAGCCTACTTCCCCTTCACCTCGCCCTCCTGGGAACTCGAGGTCTTCTACCAAGGCGACTGGCTCGAAGTCCTCGGGTGCGGCGTGTCCAAGCAGGAGCTGCACATCAACGCGGGCTCGCCCTCCCAGATCGGCTGGGCCTTCGGCATCGGCCTGGAGCGCATTGCCATGCTGCTGTTCCAGATCCCCGACATCCGGCTCTTCTGGTCACGCGACGAGCGGTTCCTGAGTCAGTTTCGCGGCGTGGAGGATAACCTCGCCAAGATGAAGCCCTTTGTGCCGTTCAGCAAGCACCCGGCCTGTTACAAGGACGTGTCGTTTTGGCTGCGGGGGGTGAGCGCGGCGGGCGGGAATACGGGGAGGGGGGTGGGGGCGGTGGATTGGCACGGGAACGATCTGATGGAGGTGGTACGGGATGCGGCGGGGGACTGTGTCGAGGATGTGAGGCTCGTGGACGAGTTTACGCACCCCAAGACGGGGCGGAGGAGCATGTGCTATAGGATTAATTATCGGAGTTTGGAGAGGACGTTGACGAATACCGAGACGAACGAGATGCATGATCGGGTGGTTAGGGGCTTGGTGGAGAGACTGGGGGTGGAGATTAGGTAGTTTGTTTGTTGGAGGCGGGAGTGGTGCTAGGCGTGCTGATGACGGGCTGCTGCGGCTGATTGGGACTTGTTCTCGGCTTATCCGTACAGCCCGGAGCGTTTTGCCGGGATGAAGTTGTTCGCAATCGGACGGGTAAGCGGGCGTCAGGATGGAGGCGGAGTTTTGGCCCCGTCTCCTTTTGACCACCGGCCGTCTGCTCCGCCACACCCGGTGAGACGCTGATGAGGGGTGTCCTCTCATCCACTTCCCCCTCTCCTTGCGATCGATCATGGGGTATTTGGAATCGGAAGGTGTTCTGCCGTTTTGGTGGCTAGGGCTGTATTATATTGTATGCTGATAGGTAGACCGATAGACGGCCATGTGGAAAGAGGAAGCTAAGATATGCTCATCTCGTCAATAGTTTGCGGGCTGTGCAAGATTTGTGGAGTCATCAGTGAGGGGTCCCGGGTCTTTCGGTGAACAGGAGATCAGGCCAGCGTAGGCTGTGATGCTAGGGATGTCAGATGGGGGCGCTCACGGCAAATTATGATGGGCGGAGAGACGGCTCCATGTTTGTGATGTGGAAGGTGGCGCAGGAATCTCGGCAGAAAGAGATCGTGTTCGCGGCTTGAGGCAAAGCGAATACCATGCTGGTCACCGAGGACATGGTTGATTAGAGAGCAAGCACATAGTTGGAGAACTGCAATCTCTTCACTCAGCTCCAGGCTGTCTTACGTTGGGTGTTTCTGCGCTGGCTGGAACCGTCTTTGTACAATACCATGCAGTTAGGATGCAGGAGGATTACCAAGATCGGCCACCAGCCCGAAGTCGTCAACAAGAATAAAACGGCGGTCAATGAAACAGAAGCTGGCCTTGACTATCCAGGGATGTTCCCAGTCGGTAAAGAACGCATATCTTTATCGGACTCCTGATCTGGCGATACTACCTAGGTGCTCTGTTGGGCAAGCATGCAGTATTAGTCCTCGCCCATTGTGAAGCCACGTATTTCAAAGGCTCCTGCTTAAGAGCACACTTATCCATAATCTCGATAAATAGCTGTGATGATAATTGATTATGGGTACTTGCTGTGATGTGGGAAAAAGTCTTGCCATTCAAACACGTCGTTTGAATCGTACCTGGTCATTAAAGACAGGTGCCGTAGCTGGCCAACCATGATTTTCCTCGCAGGCCAGTCGACGAGGATAGATTTGGGGTTCAGGCTCAGTTCTCGCTATCAACGTTGCCGCCGCCGCCCGCTCTGTCTTGGGCCCAAATAGGTTGCCAGGGGACAGTAGCCAACCTTGGAAGACATGGACGTCCTGTCGACTAAATGTTGAACGTGTTTGTTTCCAGCCTTGTATACGAATAAGGCATTGAATTGTAGTGATTACAGCGTAATTGCTCAGGCACAACGTCATTCGTGTGGAAAGCAACAGGAGCTAGAATCGTGTAGGACTACCTCGACTTGTGTTCTCGAAGCTTCAGGTACTATACCGCTTCTAACAAAAGAGCGCCTCGTGCAACATTTTAAGCCAGTTGTCTCATCTCCCATGATGCAGCGGTCAATCTTGGCTTATAATATTTTCAAAAGAGCAATATTTACCAGTTGCTATGGGAGAACCCAAGGATCATGATGTGGCTCAGTCTGCCAGAAGGGACAGCAATGGGTCATGAAATGGCAGGCCTGGATTGACAGAGTCGGTGCCTTGACAAAATGGGTTCAAGCACGATGACTTGACTCCTTCCAGTGCAATGGTTCAGTCCAGCGGCCCAAGTGTGGCAGAGATCAGGGTATAGGGTGTGCGGCTATGGTTACATAGATATCTGTGATGCAACACACGGAACTGAAAGCGGGCGGGTTGGGCCAAGACTGCCAACGCCGGTGGATGATAGTACTCTTCCAAGTTATCTCACAGTCACTTTCCTACTTGAGTTACCCGCTGCTATGCAAATCTGGAAAGAGCAAAACTAGCCGCTCTGCAGCGTGGTAACAGCGACATAGTTCGACCCCGAGGTGCCAAGACGTACAGTTGTCTGAACAGAGGCCCCAAGCACCAAGTACTTGCTTTCCTTGGCGCGCTCCCTGCTCGCCTGAATGTTTTGTTGAGAAGGCGCATTCAGGAGGGCAGTGACTATGTTGCTAGGAGCCAGTTCGGCCTCGCTGCGGTTACCGGACGACCATCACGCCGAAACCGACATTGACCCTGAGACGGAGGGGGGTCGGAAGTTGGGGGGTTGGCATTTTGGACGATGAGGCTGTGCAGTCGCAAAAAGCTGGCCGCTAGCGCAAGGTCGGCGGGCTCGAGGCAGGCTCTGCAGGTTGCCTCTTTTTGCCGCAGACGGAGAATTCCCGCCATCCCGTCGGGCTCCACTTTTTCGCAATGAAAGTCTTGGCTTTGAGTGACAGTTCACAAGTACGCAGCAGTTAGTGGCAATGATAGGCGCTGGAGATTTCATGATCCAGAACTTCGCAACCGACCAAGGATCCGGGCCGAGGGAGGCTTTGAGGAGGCAACTTTTAACTTGAACGCGCAAAGTTTGTTGCGAAGCCACCGCTCGCTGGAATCAAGGCGGGCTCAGGCGGGTCATTGTTGCGGTTTGTCTCGTTTTCAACAGCTCCGCCTCCAACCGGGGTTTCTGACGTTGCGGCGGCGGTGCAGAGGTCGGCTTTGTCAAAGAGCCCGTGATCGCCACGAGAGCGGCCAGGGGGGGCGCTGCAGTCGTTGCATCATCCACTGCATTGCAGAACCACGTATCCAATCTTCTTTAAGATCCCCCGCCACCGCGTTGACATTTTCTTCAGTTTGTGTAAACCTCCAAGACAACAAAGACCTTTTACACTTGAAGAATATTATATTCTCGAGAACCAGCTCCGATCGCAAAATAACACAGCGCTGAAACTGCGAGTGCCGTTCCTGTCTTGCCCTTACTATCTCGCCAAACCCACCCAGACCTCCGTCGCAATGGAGCATTCACCACGAGAACTGCCATTTCGCGCTGCAGAGCAGGCGCAGGAGCAGCAACTATCGCCAGAACTCCGGCCCTCACCTTCACGGTCTTCCACTGGCAGCAGCGCACGCTCGCGCAAGTCCACCCTCAGTCTCGACCTCTCCAACCTGCCGCCGCTCATCAAGCCGACCCCTCCCTGCAACACGTTGATCTTCACCAACCTCCAATCCCGCGACATCTTCGCTCCGGATAACCTCCAGCAAATCCGTGACCTAATTTCGCAAAAGGCCCGCATCCACGCCTTCTCACCGCTCAAATCCTTCTCCCGCATTATCGTCTCCTTCTACAGCGACGCCGACGCCATCGCAGTGCGTCAAGACTGGGACGGCGAGGCCATCATGGGCGACCGCTGCCGTGTGTATTTTGGCCAACCGACCCCCCTCACCACCCAGCAAGACCACCATCTCGCCCTACCCGACGCAGGCAAGCTCTTCTTCATCTCGCCCCCGCCGAGCCCGCCCCACGGTTGGGAGCAGACAATGGAGGATGCGCCCAACAAGATGGTGCACGCGGACGACTTGGCCGAGGCGCTGGCGAAGCTGAGGCACCACAACCATATTGACCCGATGGGCGGCATGGCGGCGTCGCCCGTGTCACCGGCTGAGAGCGGCAGAGGGCCGCAGCGGAGCCGCAGTTCGACGCTGGTGTTCCAGCCGAACAAGGAGCTGGGAGTGAGCCCGGACTTGCCGTGTGTTATTATTCATGATATGACGGACGAGCCTGAAGAGATGAGCCCAATTGCGGCGTCGGCGTCGGCGTCGGCGTCGAAGCCCATCATGGCACATACCGCGCGGCCGCCGGTCGAGTTGATGCACGAGGCTTGAGATGAGCAATACGGGCAATTCTTCATTTTTTTTTTCACATCTGGTCTTCTTCTTCTTCTTTTCCTTCATCATACATAACCTAGCTACTAGGCCACGGTTGGGTGTTACATGATATCGGTTAGGGCACAGAGGAAAGCACGGTCGGCGTTGGGTGCTTAGGATATGCGGCAAGACAGCCGTTTCAAACAGCAGTGGTATTCCTAGGATAGCTTTGGGGGTCATGCGGTCAAAAAAGCATTGGTCATGTTGCATTGTACAACTGGGCGGAGCAGATAGGTAGCTCTCTATGGTTCTAATGAAGTTGTTACGGCATCAACTCAACCCATCCGCTGTGAAACAGTAGCTTGTGGTCCCCAAAGTCGCCGAAACAAAACCTCATCCCACACATCCGTGCCGTCCCGTGCTCGACAACGCTTTACCCCCCTCCCCCTCGGATCCCTTGACACTTGCGACATAGTCCCCGCAAAACGGATTCAGGATCGACATACCCGAGCCACACCCGGCAGATCACCGCAGCATATGTAACGGGCCCGACAAACCTCTAACCCACAGCCACGCGATCCATCCCACGGCCGCCAACGCGGCCATCACCGCCGTGAGATTCCACATCGCAGTTCTCTCCAAGATCCCACTGCTTTCCCACTCCTCCCTTCCCTTAAGGTGGCCAGCGACTCCCTTTCCGGAAATTGGAGTGCATTCTTATCTCTACGATAAAATAGTACCTATGTACCTAGTCGTCGGTTGATACTTGATAGCTTGAGTCAAATATACAAAATATCTCGGGTGGCCACAGCAAAAGGGGAATGAACCAAGCACGTCTGTTGTCAATCATACGCCCGGAAATGTGAGATAGAATTGGTAGGTGGTGAACTAATGGGAAGAAAGATAATATGAAACCTAAATCAATGACACAGACTTACCTCACTGCTTTGTTGACCTACTTGGAAAGGAATGGGACATACCTACCACCTGCCTACCTAAGCTGTGCTAAGGTATGAGTGGGCGAAAGAAAAGGTGGGCCTGTCGGACGAGAGATGCGGGCCGATGCACCGCTGCGGCTTGAGCTCCACACACAGCCCCACAGCCATCCAGCCGGGTCTGGTAAATTTCTTCGTTTTACGACGACGGGAACGCGTTGCCATCCTCGCGTCATCAACGCTCTTATCAAACTCAATGATGGATTGCTCGTGCCGGACGGCAGCTCTTAGAATATTTGTTAAGACCATTGCGCAAATTCAAGTACCCGTTCGCGCCACACCTTCTCGCATCGCGCAGCACCAAGCCCGGGGTCTCTACAGCCAGCCCAGCCGTTTATACGATCGGAGGCCGACATCTGTGCTCGCGAAGAGTTCGCGAGCGTTTCATACATCATGCGTCAGGAACAGCGCAGCAGAAGCCACGCAAGTTGCCGAAGGGGGATCTGAGAGACCGGCCAAGCGCGATGGTGCAGACATGACTCCGCGCGCATCTGCACCTGCGACCAACGCCTCTTCGGAATTCGAACGACGAGATGCCCATCGGGGCCCAGCGATCTTCAAGCCACGCAATAGCGCAGACCAGAAAACACAGAAGAAAGAAAGGTGGCGATCCAAACCAGAACCCGGCGGCGAGTGGTACCAGCCCAAACAAAAAGAACCCTGGATGGCGCAGAAGAACACCTTGAAGAAGAAATTTCCGGACGGCTGGAACCCTCGCAAGAAGCTGTCGCCCGACGCTCTGGTGGGTATTCGAATGCTGCACAAGCAGTTCCCCGAGGAATACACGACCGAGGTGCTGGCTCA
This sequence comes from Chaetomiaceae sp. B2702, assembly GCA_023628455.1. Lineage (NCBI taxonomy): Eukaryota > Fungi > Ascomycota > Sordariomycetes > Sordariales > Chaetomiaceae > Chaetomiaceae sp. B2702. Next base: position 88,616 of record JAMAKP010000004.1, on the reverse strand, counting down.
AAAATTCGAGGTGTCGGCAGAGGCGATTCGCAGGATCCTCAGGTCGAAATGGACGCCGGATGCGGATAAGGAAATTGAGCGTCAAGATAGGTGGTTCAACCGGGGTAAGAAGGTGTGGTCACACTGGGCGGCGCTGGGCAAGAAACCTCCGAGGAAGTGGCGCGCAGAGGGTATTGTCCGCGACCCTATCTGGAACACTCCGAAGGGCCCGAACAACAAAGACAAAACAGAACGCGCCGAGGCGCAGCGGAGGCTTGCGAAGGCAATGATGGGCTGAGTCTCCGTGTTGGTCAAGGATCCGACAGAGGGAGGACAGGACGGTTTTCAGAAAATGAAGAGCGAAAAGCGACACTGCTTTACACAGCTCGACCTACGATGCTGGAAACATCTGTTGTTAATATTGTACCATTAGACGAAGGGATGTATGATAACTATGGATAGAATGCAACGATATGGAACCGCAATAGTATGCTCGGCATGTCTTGAAGGGTCTTGGCGAGAGATCAGCTGCCGCCTGAACAATTCCGAGAGACCAGTTGCGAGGGTAACCGTACGCACAGGTTGATTTGATCGGCTCTGTCTGCATCTTCTTCTCTCGGCTGGACTATGAAACATGTTTCGATCTTTCGAACAAATCGTCTTGTGTGGTCCGAGCACCTCCAGCCGACCCCGTCCCAGATCGGGTCCGGTACTTCATCCACGAGCGGCCAATGGAAGGCATTGATTGTCATTTCGCGGCATGCAGGGCCCGCCGACTCTAATGCGACCCTGCGGCTTATCACATTGACGGGAATGGAATCAGATGGGATGTGATGGTATGTGGTGGCATCGTGGGGGTACCCAATTTCGAGGACGACAGGCCACTGCATAGGGACCCATGGTGCTTTGTTCTACACAACTACAGCCAGGTGACATACTCCTAGCTATGCGTTGTTGTTGATGGATCTTATGAGTACTCCGCAGCTCTCTGCTCTTTTGCCAAATTCCCGGGGAACCAAAACATTTAGATGATCATAACCCGTCTTGGATGGTTCGCGTGAGTTGATGGGCTGTGATTGGCAAAGTCAGGGCTGGTGGGCCTTGTCAACCACCCTAAACCGGGTTGGGCCGAACGCTCCCCTGGTCGCCCAAGCTCAACCCTGCCAGCAGCCTCTTGGGCGTGTGCTGGGGATCGCAAACTGCCCACCACCTGAGGTTTGGTGTTTTTTTTTCCTCACCAGCCTCGCGGCGTCCGAAAACGCCATTGAGCAAATGTCTTGCGCTTCTTTTTGGCCCTAACTGACCTCGGCGCTGGGGCAATTGCCGTTGCCTCTGCTGCACGTCTTCATGTCACTGTAGGTTACAAGTTACGACTGCATCGTCATTCCGAGTCCACGTTCCTGCATCCCCACGTCTTTTGACCACTCTCTGACCCATTCTGCGCGTACCTGCAGCTTTTAACCCACCCAGATTAGAATTCCCCTCGCCGTACTGTCTTCATTCCTTCGGACAACGGCCTAGAATCGCATACCGAAACATACCGGGCACCATTCTTCCCTTCGCTACGCTCTTTCTGCCTCTGTCGTTACACCGACTCGTCTCCTGCAGATGTTCCTACGCCTTTGCTTGAGCATCCTCGATTCATTTTCGCATTTCCGCCCGGCCCCAGACCAGTCCATGGCGAAGAGCGATGGCATCAACTCCTTCAAGCCGGATTAAACCTACACCGTCCAACTCCCCTTTTCTCGCACGCCCTTCCAGGCCACAGATCCGGCCCCGGACGCTCTACGACTCCTGTCTCTCTCTCCAGCGCGTGGTAGGCACAACCTGCAGCTCGCCGACCGGGTTCGACACGATCCACTCGTCCTTCGCATACATCGCCGGCGGCGCCGTTGTTGTGGTAGATGTCTCGGGCGAGCACTATTCACAACGTTTCTACCGGGCGAGACCATCGGCCGTTCCGTCGCTCGCGGTATCCCCCACTACAAACGCATCTTCAACACCGGTTTCGACGCCCAAAGCAAATGACAGCAGGAACAGGGCTGCTGCGTCCCCAAGGGACTCGCTCTACGCGTCCGCAGACTGGCCTGAGTCGCCCACCTCCAAAACCTGGACAAGCCGAGAGCGGATCAAGGCGGCGACCTGTCTGGCCCTCAGCCTTGATGGACGGTACCTAGCAGTCGGTGAGACGGGCTATGCCCCGCGGGTTCTCATATTCAACCTGCAGGATGCCTCCTCCGACGTGCCCTTGGTCTCGATCAGCGAGCACACCTTTGGCGTGAAAGCCGTGGCGTGGTCGCCAGACACCAAGTATCTTGCGTCGTTGGGTGCGGCAAACGACGGTTTTCTCTATCTATGGAAGGTCGACTCCCGGACGGGCTCGGTGAAGTTGTTTCAGCAGAACAAGTGCACTTCGTTTGTCAAGGGGATGATTTGGATGGGAACCAACGTCATAACACTCGGCGTCCGCCATGTCAAAGTGTGGAGGGTTGAGGACGGGCCGGAGATCTCATCCACAAAGCCAAAACTCCCAACCGACGCGCCAGCTCCGGCGCCGCAGACCCAAAAGCCGCTGTCAGGCAGAAACATCCTTCTAGGCCCCATGCTGGACGCCACATTCTCCTGCGCACTCCCGGTATCGGATGAAAAGGCCATCATCTGTTCAGAAACGGGATGCGTGTGCCTCCTCGATGACACCAACAAGCAGATGAAGCTGGTGAAGGTTCTAGAGGTCGATTTCAGCATCACCTGCGTCTCCCGGCGCGGAGAAGACGTCTACGTGGGGGGAAAGGAAGGCCAGTTTGCTGTTATCAAACTTGACAGCATATTGAACGGCAACACCGAACCCACCTTTTACAATTCTGGCACGGCGGCCGGTCTGATTGCTATGGGGTTCTTGGCAGAAAACCTCGTAACCATTGACAGTAGGCGATCCATCGACATCTGGAGTCCGAGCCACATGGTCGGCAGCTCCGAAGATGACAGTTCATACATTTCTATTCCTGGTCTTGGTGATCCTGTTGTTGGGATACAGCGGCTATCCGCATCAAACAGCCTAGGCGCCAGTTTCTTCACATGGTCTGGGCCCGGGAGAGTCACAGTCTGGGATCTGAACGGAATGATCAGGTCGTCATTTGACGTCCCAATTGAACAAATTGACACGGGCGCCGAATCTGGCCCAGCCAATCAGGTGGTCGTGGTGAAAGCGACGAACGACGGAAGCCTCTTCGTTGCTGGGGACAAGCTGGGCGTACTCCGGATTGTCGAGGTTTCCACGGGAGAGTGTCTGCTGGAAACAAAAGCACACTCGTCCAACTGCCAGGACATCACAGTCTATGAGGGCAAGTCAAGGTTTCTCGTGGCCTCCTGCGGCAGGGACAGGACCGTTCAGCTGTTCCACCGCTCATCCGCAGGCGTGTTTGAGCACTTTCAGACGCTCGAGTTCGGCGCCAAGGTGGTGCAGGTGCTCATACCTACCGCGGACAAGGTCTTGACATGCTCCCTCGACCGAACCCTTCAGATCCATGACTTGGTGAGCAAGGAGGGAGAGCCTGATGTTATGGCAGCCATCCCGTCGAAGGTGATTTCCCTGAAGGCATCTCCGTCATCGATGACGGTTACGCCCGAGGAGAAATCGATATTCGTTGCACTGCTGGACCGCTCCGTGTGCCAGTTCGAGTTTGCAAGCGGTCGTCTTCTCAGCTCTTTCAAGTGCAACGACGAAGCTGGACTTGACTCCGTGGTACTAGAGTCTCTCACTTACGGGCAGCTTGGACCCGACGAGCTACCATTCATTCTTGGCAACTCCAACACGGACAAGTCGGTGAGGGTCTACGACGCACAGGCGGGCTGCTTCATGGACCGCGAGTGGGGCCACACCGAAGCGATCAACGGCGTGATCCTCGTCGACAGCGACGACTCCGGGCGGAAGGTCGTCAGCGTCGGCGAAGACGGCACAATCATGATCTGGGCCCTAGACTTCCAAGACCCAACAGGGGGCTCCCAAACCCGCGACCCTTCCCCAGAAAAGACCCCTCAACTCGCGTCCACCCGCCCTCCTCTCCGGCGCGTCCTCTCCAAAGCCGAACTGGCTGAATTCCAACGCCCAACTTCCTCAGCCGGCGGCGGATCCGGGGCCAACACAGGGCGCCGTTCACCACCTCGCCTCGTCCCCCGCCGCCCCTCCAAATTCCAGCTCCACGTCTCGTCCTTACGAACTCCGACCTCTGACAAACATCAACACCAACAACAACAACACCTCCTCCAAACCTCCCCGACCAGCGCTAGCGCCATCATAGATGACAACACCCCCTCCCGCCGCGGCTCCTCAGGCTGCGGCTCAGACGACAACAGCCCGCCGCCCTCCTCCCCTAAGACGCGCTCTTCGAAAATGTACCGCCGCCCGTCTCTCCCTGCGCTAGGAGCTACCCCGTCATCGAGTATCAAGTCGCGCAAGAACTCGAATTCGAATCACCACCATCAGCGCGGGAGCGGCCACAGTGGCGGCGGGGGCGGTGGCGGCGGCGGCGGCGGCGGAGGGACCTACGGGTTTGGAAGCCTGAGCATGGCGACGGAACAAACCTGTCGCCAGCTCCGGGCGTATCGCAAGAAACTCGCATCGACGGGGGACGGGATCAGCGGGGATGTGCTTGCGCAGCTGGATGCGGAGTTGCGGTTGACGGCGGCTGCGTTGGGGGAGCGGGCTATTCGGAGTCGGACGGGGGGTTCTGCCGCGGCTACTACTACTTCTGGTGGCGGCGGGGGTGGGGGGAGGGGGAGTAGGGATCGCGGTCGCGATCGGGATAGGGATAGGGGTGGCGGTGGGGGGAACGGGAGTAAAGAGCTCAGTGAGACTGTGCTGAGCGGGTTGTTGGATCAGTATAGTGAGCGGTTGGTCAGCTTGCTGGATGAGAAGTTGCGGCTGAGGTTGGGCGGAGAGGAAGGGGAGGAGGGGGTTCTGGGGAGGGAGAGGCCTAGGACGGCGGGGGAGGGGTCGTCTTCCGGGGGGAGCTCGGGCGGTGGGAGTTTGGGGGGTGGGACCGTCTGTGAGGAGCCGGATGGGTGTGAGTGAGTGGATCGGAAATGGTGGGTAATACACTAATTGGTGCTTGGGCTTGGGCTCAAGGATGCTCAAGCTGAGGGTTCGATGGGGGAGAGATATGGAATCGATATAAAATGGGGAGGGATGATGGAGGGAGAGGATGGGTGGTGGAGTGAAGGCGCGATACCCTTGCGAACTGCTTTGCTCTTCTTTTTTTTCTTCTGTCTCTATCCCTGTACCACCACCATATCGCCCATTCTGACGGCGCCGGATTGTCTTTTTCTTGTCCTTTCCTTTTCTACCACTCTTTTACATTTCCTTACATTTTTCATTTTTCATCGTTATCATCATCATCATTATCATCATCGTGGGCTCCAGGGATGGAATGCCTTGACTGTCTGGCCTTTTCATACAAGGGTGGGCGGGCGGATATAGGGATTCTTCCGCTACTACTATTATTGCTGCTGCGGCGGCGGGGGCAAAGCTAGGGCAAGTCAGCTCGACTGGTCAGGTCAGGTCAGGTCAGATAGATGAATTGGCGTTCTGGGCTGGGATGCACTGGATAGGAAGGGAGGGTGGTGGATGGTGGGTGGCGGGCTAACTACTTAGTAGTAATTTACTGGCTTCGGCTCGCGCGGATGCGTGATATTGTTTGATTTCTCTGGTCATGCCGCTTGCAACATCTACACTGGGCTTTCGAGGTTCAGAGGCCATTGCCATCGGTCACTCAACCTGGAACGCTATTAACCAAATATCTGTGACGCTTGTTGAATAAGCCAAAATGATAAAATGGTATACGCTAGATCCGAATATTAGGCACCCGCGGGCAGGGTTTCACCCCTAGTCCCTCTTCCCGTCATTATCACCACCATCCTGAGCACGATCCCCGCCCCCCTGCCTCGTCGCCTTTTCCAAGTTCGACCACCTCGCCTCCGCCGCCCTCGCCCTAACCTCCCTCGCGCTCAGCCCTTGAGAATTTCCTTCGCCACCGCCGCCGAGAACATACGTCCCGCCTTCCCAACCCCCATGGTCCATAACCATCCCACTCTCCTCGTCCTCGGCCGCTCCCCTCTCCGGCGCATACTCCTCCCCGCCGACCGTCTGCCCGCCGTGCTTCCAATCCGCCCTCTCCACCTCCTTCTCAATCTCCCTGCACAGCGTCCAAAACGCGGCGTCGTGGTCCGAGTGCACGTTGTGCGCCAGCTCGTGGCACAGCGTCTTGCGGATGACGCGGTAGTCGCGCCACCCGTCGTAGGCGTCGGTCCGCAGGCGCAGCTCGATGACCTCGCCCTTGTTGCGGTTCAGGCCCAGGATGCGCGTGACGGAGTCGTGCGACGCCGACGTGTGGCTGGCCGGGTCCATCTCGGTGAGCAGCCCGACGCTGAAGCGGTGCTTGCGCATGGCGGCGCGGATGCCCGGGTCGGAGCTGAGGCGCTCGAGGAGGGCGAGGCTGTGGGCCGGGTTGGGGAGGTGCGGGAGCGGGCGGAGGGTGTGGAAGGCGTGGTTGAGGTCGTCGGCGGTTGTGCGCTGGGCTGGCGTGAGCCGGGCGTAGCGGGCGCGGGCGAGGGCGCGCTTGGCCTGCCAGGTTGCGGCTGTTTGGCGGTGGGTTTGGAGGCTGGTCAGGTCCGAGGTTTGCGGGGCAAGGAGGCGGAGGGTGGTGGCGTTGAGGGCGGAGAGTGGGAGCTCGGAATCGTCCGAGGGCGTGTAGATGGACTTGAGGCCTGGCTGGCGCTTCTCGAGAAGGGCTTTGCTTTTGGACCAGTCGTAGGCCGGGAACTCGAGGGAGAGGGTGGAGATGAGGTGGTCGAGCGTGTCACTAGAACTAAAAACCCATTGTTGGTTGTGTTTCTCGGGCGGGAACTTGATGGTTATCTCCACCGGGGCATCGTCGGCGGAAGGGCTCAGTGAGTCCAACCGGGGCTCTTTGGCTGGCTCTGGTGTGTCCATCATAAAACGATTCGACGATTTGTGCCGGGCCAAGATCGCACGAACAGGTCTTCCTTTCTTGATCAATGATGGAGTGATGTACAGATTGGGATGTGAGATGAGATGTTTGGATTCATGTGAGTTGCCGCTCGATTGACATGAGGGATAGATAGCGATAAACAGCAGGTATCACATTCGGCGTGGATGGAACCAGGAGATAAACGAAAATAAAACAAAATACAAAAATTGGGGTTCAAGTTCTAGAGCCTGCGGTACGCGGAGCGTTGTTGACTCTAACCAGTCACCATTTCTGATTCACGAGAATGTAGTTGCCTCATGATCAACGGCGAATGTTCGAGCAGAAACCAGTTTGTAAGACGTGCTTTGTCATCACGGTCGCCGCTTCTCGTGGCTGCCCTGTCAACACGCACGTCAACGTCAATTCCGCGCCACCACCTCGTGTATTGTATGTAAACCCGAACACAGCTTCTGTCAAACTCCAAAGTTCTGGGGGTAATAAAGATGGAACCAGAGCCGTCGAGCCAAGCCCTATGCATTGGTTCCGGATTCCTGGTGTTGACCGTGATGTCAGGTTCTGAAACGAACAGTAATCCGCACTACTTATTAGTACAGTACACTGTGTGTTTGAGAGCCAGTGTTGTTTTCCCAATCGGGCAACCATCCCTTGTTCAGGCCCCTGATTGCACGAGATGAAGACCCTGGAGATCTCTAGTTCCCGGCGGCTGCGGGGACACGGCGCATGCGCCGCCAACTGCTAACTGCACAAATACACAGAACAGACCTGCCGTCATACCCGCACGCCGTTGGCTGCACCACTCGCGCCAACACACATTGCGAGCAACGTCGTATTACCGAGCTGACCATCGATGGTACCATACCTTTCCATCCGCCTCGTATCTCGTCGCGGCGGTCGGCAATGGCATCTGTTGCTCTGGGCACGGTCTTGGTTCCTCAGATGGGGAGCGCGCTTGTGAAGAACTGGCCTAGGGTCCTGTCGAAAGAGGAAATTTCAATTTTCCCCTGGCAGCATCTAGCCAGTGAGATAAGGCAAATCCAGAAATCCCAGGGATTTTCTAGCCATGTGGGTCATATTCTGGGGAAGGTACCGAACCAGGAACAGAGTTACGAGCAGCGCCCCTAGGCCCAGTTGGGAGACCCCCCACGGCTTCTCGTATGGCGGTCGCTTCGTTTCCTTAAACCTCTCCTTGTTTGCTTCGTGCTCCCAACCGGTCCTCCTCGACAGTCGCTCGCTGTGCTTTTGAGGAAGGTTCGCTCCGTGCGTGTTCCTTTCTCTATTCTTGTCGCTCCTTTGACTCAACCATTACAATTTTCCCTTGAATTTGGCATCTGCCGCCACCGCGAATCGCATATTTTCGCTACGAAACCTCTCACATTCCAGACATCGCCCATTTCGATACTAGTCGTCTCACGTCTGATCAAGTCATGCTCGTATGTCACTTTTTATCAATTGTGAGGGTTGATGCGGCCACGATGCTGATCCGTCCGCCGCTCAGGTTCACTCTGCGCTCCTGGCGCTCGGCGCAACCCTTGCCGCAGCTGTCCAGCCTTTGGAGGTGCAAGGCGAGCATTTCATCAACCCGATCACGGGTAATCGCTTTCAGATTGTCGGTGTCGCGTACCAGCCGGGCGGCTCTGCCGGCTATGACAAGGCGGCCGGCCGTGACCCGCTGAGTGATCCCGACATCTGTCTTCGTGATGCGGCACTGCTCCAGATCCTGGGTGTCAACACCATCCGTGTCTACAACGTCAACCCCGACGTGAACCACGATGCGTGCGCCAGCATCTTCAATGCCGCCGGCATGTACATGGTGCTCGACGTCAACTCGCCCCTGGTCGGCGACTCCCTGACCAGCGACAAGCCCTGGGAGTCGTACTATGCCGCCTATCTGAACCGCACCTTTGCGGTTGTCGAGGCCTTCAAGAGCTACCCCAACACCCTGGCCTTCTTCTCCGGAAACGAGGTTCTCAACAACGAAGAGACGGGTGCCACCGTGCCGCCGTACATGCGTGCTGTCACGAGGGACATCAAGAACTACGTCAAGAAGCACTCGTCGCGCCCCATCCCGGTCGGCTACTCCGCCGCCGATGTCCGCTCTATCTTGTTCGACACGTACAACTACTTCCAGTGCACCCTGGAGGGCGACGACGGCGACATGAGTAAGGGCGATATCTTTGCGCTCAACAGCTACAGCTGGTGCGGAGACAGCTCCTTCAAGAAGGCCAGCTACGACCAGCTGGTCAGCGGCTTCACCGGCACCTCGGTGCCCATCTTCTTCTCCGAGTACGGCTGCAACACCCCCTCCCCTCGCATCTTCACCGAGGTTGGCACCATCTACGGCTCCGAGATGTCGGGCGTTTTCTCGGGCGGCGTCGTCTACGAGTACACGCAGGAGGCCAACAACTACGGCCTGGTCGACATGAAGACCGACGGCTCGGCCACCCTCATGAGCGACTACCAGTCCCTGCAGGGCCAGTACTCCAAGCTCGACTTCACCGCGCTGCAGGGCCAGAAGCCCGCCTCGACCTCGGCCAACAAGCCGCCCGTCTGCAGCCCCAAGCTCATCACCACCAAGGGCTTCAACTCCAACTTCACCCTCCCCGTGCTGCCCCCCGGAGCCCAGGAGATCATCGACGAGGGTGTCAAGCCCAAGCCTAGCGGCAAGCTCATCGAGATCAAGAACTGGAACGTCAAGTTCACCGTCAAGAACCCCGACGGCAGCGTCATCTCCAACCTGGCTGTCAAGCCCCTAGCCGATGACACCATCAACAGTATGTCCCTTTTTGCCTCCCCCCCACCTTCCTTACTTTTGTATTATACCGCATATTGATCAATCTCATAGGCCCCGGCACGAACACCGACTCCAGCACCCAGACCGGCACCAGCACCTCCTCGTCGCCGCTTACCAGCACGAGCAAGGACGCTGCGGCCCACCCGGCGGCCCTTGTCCTGCCCGCCGTGGCTATGGGCGCCTTTGCTGTCGTGGCTGGTATTGCCATCTAAGGTTAGGCGTCTCGTGGAGAACTGGGACCAGTTCCGAGGGTAGATACCAGATTTAATGCCGGTGTTGCGCTGTATATAGCAGGTAGAGAGGGGGCGAAACGAGAGGATGGGGATGTACATGAGTTTTTCGTGTCTTGTCTTGTCTTGCCTTGCCTTGCCTTGCCTTGCCTTGTGTTATGCTTTTGTGTGACTTTCTGTTATGGCCATGTATGGTGTGATACCAAATATCCTTTTTGTTTCTGCTTTTATATGGCTTCTTGGGGGGTCTTTCTTTAGAAACCGTGTCGTATCGTATAGTTGTGCGTGTCCGTGATGTAGAAGAAGGAGGGGTGTCCTGCCTTGTAGATAAACATGGTAAGGTGCTTCTCGTGAAGTATACATGGGGGTCGGGGCCATCCTGTCTTTAGTCTTCCATCTTCCGTGAACTGCTATACTTATTCTTATTGATATGTTCCTCGGGTGTAGAGTTAGGGTGCAGTGAGAAATGAATACAGCCTCAGACTCCTCACACATGACAATCACAATCAGTATGCGGATGCAGGGGCACGGCACCGTCCTGTTTGTTTGCTAGCCCAGCTTTGCAAAGACAACTAGCCAGGCCTAGCTAAATGTACATATTTACTACGCACGAGGCATTCGATGCCGTGTAGACCATGTCGAGAGATACTAATTTGGATAAGCATCGCTGCCGCCACAACTATAGCCAGGATTTCAGTCGCCTCTAGCTATGCGCAAAAAAGGAAGACGACAAAGAGATCGGACCTGGGAGGGGTTTCAGCGAGAATCAACGGGGACGGTCTTCGAACAATCGCGGAACCATCACCATAGATGTAGGTCACTCTATTATGACGGGAGGATCAAATGCAGCAACCTGGACTAAGTGCTAGAGAGCATATCGGCACATCACGTCCATACGACTTGTTATGTACCAAAGCCGAACTGCATCAAAACTGCTGTATTATACTTTCTATTGGGATCTCTCTTCCCGTGCATAAATGCGCTGTATTTTAATGAATCATCAGACGGCCAGGCGAATAGCATCAGTTTTACACCTCCGAGTGCCCATCCTTAAACCTTGAACTCCTCGGCCTTGCTCTCCTCCCACTTCCCGGGGATCAGAGCCAGGGGCACGATGCCGCTGACGTGCATTTCGGGGCCAAAGATCTTGGCGTTGAGGCCGAGTTCTTGCGTCGCTGCCTTCATGTTCTTAAGACCCTCTTGGTAGTTGGGACCTGCACGGCGGACCCAGATCTGGACGTTGTGCTCATTGAGCGTGTTGGCATACTCACGAAGCGCCTTGATAACTCCCTTAAAGGTGCTAGCAACGTTCGTAAAGTTGGCGATACCGCCGCCGATAAAGAGAACCTTGCCCTTGGGGTTCATAGGGGCCCGGAGCATCAGGTCGAGCACAGTCCTGGCATAGTGGTATGTCTGAGACTCAGTGGGCGCACCGGAGTACTCGCCGTAATTGGCCAGCTCGTCGGCAAAGCCGGCCGAGGCAATGGCATCGGCGTAGACGACCGAGGCACCACCACCAGCAACCAGTGTCCAGATCCTGCCGTTGGGGTTCAGGACCGTCAGCTTGAGCGAGGCGCCAGTCTTGGCGTCGAGCTCAGCAATGTAGGCTTCCTCCTTGGTGAGCTCACGGCCGAACGGAGCGGGGAACTCAATTGGCGGGCCAGCATCGATGTTGACGGAGCCGTTGCTGGTTGTCGGTGCAGTGATGCCTAGGGCGGCCGGTGACCTGGCAATCGCCCATTTCACACCGCACTCAAAATCCGCTGTTTGATCCAACTTGGCAGCCAGATCGAGGAAGTGCACTGATGCAGAGGTGGCATCCTCGTTGGGAATCACAACCAGGGGGTTGATCTCGAGGTAAGTGAACTGGCAGTCAACGTAGACGGCATACAGACGGGTGACTGTGCAAGTTGATGTGTGAGCTGCTGCGACTCTCGAGTCAAATGAAATGAACACTCACTGAAGTCAACCAAGACATTGTGGATGCCCTTGGGGACCTTCTTCAGGAGAGTGGAAGCAATCTCCTCGTTCGAGGGATACTGTGAGAGATCGACAGGGATAAGGATCTTCTCCGCCTTTGCGTCGACGTCGCCGACATCAACACCACCTTCGTGGGTAAACAGAATCCAGTCGCCCTGTATAAGACTGTCAGCAGTGCTCGTGTGTTCGGGGCGTTCTGCCTGTATTTCCGGGTCTGTGGGCCGGGCCGGTCCACATCATAATCCGGTTTAGCCTCCGTTCGTCCGTGACGGCTCGGCATGCCTTTTCCAGGCGGGATGTTGGATCTCCGTTCTGAAAGAACTGCTGTTTTCACAGAGTTTCCCCAAATACAAAGACTCAGAAAATCCCGCCGGCCGAGACAGTGGTTGGTTGCACCATTCTCTCACATCATCACCTTCCACCTCTTTTGAGTATGCAGCCTTTACACCATGCTCCTTCTTTGTTCGCTTGCACTTGCAAGTGGATTTGTCCGCGCATCAAACCCCGCGTGGCGCCAAGGATGGGCTGAACTGAAAACCGCTACTTACATCGCGAACCGAATTGATCTATGGGGCGTTAACGCAACATTCTCTCGACAGTCCCAGCAGCATGGCACAACTCACGTTGATGTAATACTCCGTGTCAGCAGGGTGCGGCACAAAGGGCTCGACGAGGAATTGCCGGAGAATGCCCTCTGTGTGCTCGACCTTTTGCGGCTTGCCGGCGCGCTCAGCAACCCACGCCCTCGACTCGGCCCAGCTCTTGTTGAGGGAGAGCAGCCCGCTCTTGCCGCGGCGCTTGATGAGTTGATCTGGCTTGGCAACGAACTTCGCACCCTGGTGCAGGAGCCACGGGTATGTGACCTCGGCCTGGTCGAGGACGGCGTTGATGTCGGCGTCCTCCGGGAAGTGAAGGGAAGCGAGCCTGGGAGGGGCATTGTGTTTGGTCGGAGGTGGGAGCGTGCTGGGCTTGATCACGGGCGCCCGGGTGAGGTGGTAGTTGATGATGGCCTTGCCATCGGCCTCGGAAATGCTCTTCGCGGACATCTTGTTGGTAAGTCGGCAACTTTCTTCTTTTCAGTTGTCGATTTTCTGCTCCTTCTACTACTCTTCGAGCTGTCAGACTGGTTCCAAAAATAGCCCGGCGTCCGGTAGCTCGCGAGAGTTCGCGAGCTGACGAGTGCGGAGATGAGGGAATCAACTTGAGACGGCGATGCTGTTCCGACCTCAAGTGAGGGGCAATTTACCCAGATGAGAAGTCTCGATGGACCGGATTGCTGCAAAGTGGACGCGCGTACGCGGAGGGATGACGCAGCAAGTATAGCGAGGATGAAGGAAGGGAAGTTTGTCAAGTGAGGAATGATCTCGAGATACGGCTCCCTGGGGAAAAAGACGAAGACCGATTCCACACCTGGGCTTTGGCAAAACTCTCAGGGCAACAGCTGCACAGGGGGACCGTAGCGTCCCTTGGGGTTGGGGGGGAAGGGCCAGAAAAAATGTCCAGGTACCGCTGCGGTGCCCGCCGTCAAAACCATTGGGGTTCCTAAGCGGGGCATTTGCGCTTGGGGCGGTCAGGATCATGGGGTACTGGTACTTCCCGTGAAAACCAGGACCTGACCGCCGGCCACTTGGCGCCTTCTTGACCCCTCGGTTCTGCCCCGCTCCTGCATCCCCGCCGCAAAGGTACCCGATGACAGGACATTGCGTTCTCTGGCGATGCCCGACTGAGTTTCAGTTCAATTCGTTCAGATTCTTTGGAATTGAGGATGGTCTGTCATCCTCCGTTTTTTCTAGCAAAGCTTCCTTCATCTCTGTCACTAGCGTGGCATTGGTCGACAAGGCGGATGGAGGTGGGGATCGTCCGGCGCAGGGAGCACCTCGGGTGGCTCATCAGAGGAGATTGGGTTGGGAAGCTCAGCTCATTTTACGAGTCCTAAATGCTCGCCGTGAAATGCATGCCCGGAGCTGTCGTGTGCCCAACCCCGGGGCGCTTTGCTGCCCTGTTCCATCTGGGGCCCCGCGGCGCCCGAGACTCGCGATCCCAAGCAAGGGAGTGGAATACCTTGACCCTCGGACGCCGATAAGTGGAGGGGCGGCCTTCTTCATTCCCCGCCTTTCTCAAATACCAACACGCAGTTGCCTATGGGCACCTATGTGTGTCGTGTCGTGCCTCTCTCTTTCCTCTCAATACCAAAGAGACACACTCTTCGCCATTGTATTATGAGGATGGGAGGAAAGCGTTGGCCAGGGAATGCCATTCCACACCCCTCGCAAATTTTAGGATGTCGGAGGGGAATCGGACGACGTGGTGGCCGATGTACCAGTACTTCGGCTGCCAAGCGCGATCGGTACCCCACTCCCTGTCAGCCAGGGTAGTAGAACGTTCAGGCCTGGCCTCAAAGGGTGTTAGTCCGTCAGGCGAATCGGACTAGGGTCCAAAAGAGTTGGGGAACTGCCACCGTTTGTTGGACCGTTGACCTGGTTTCCATCCAATAAGCGGCGAGCAACAATTCTTGGGGATTCCAGCACAGGAGGGGCTCGAGTTCCCGGTCCTCGACAGGGCACCTCCACTAAAATCTAAAGCTGCGGAGCTCTTGCGCCTACCCCGAGTGTGGTGCTTCTCGACGAAACGAACAGGGACCGACAAAAACCTCTCCCCCAAAATTGCTGCCCGCCTGTCCCTCGCACCTCGTTCTGCGAACCCATCTTTCTCCCTCGCCCCGATTTCCGCCCTCGCAGACATCGTCGCTCTCTTTGTCTCGTTGCGTGATCTGGACAACTAACGGCGAGTTTCGAGTTCGAAAACATATTTCACGATGGCAACCACCACCACCAGTGGTTCTGCTGGCCTCAAGCCCACCGGCGGTCTGTCCGCCAACGACAACATCCGCCGGTTCGCTGCTCCGAGTAGGCCTCTGAGCCCGCTTCCGGCACATGCTCTCTTCAACGACAAGACAAGATGTTTGGTCTACGGCCTCCAGCCGCGTGCCGTACAGGGCATGCTCGATTTCGACTTCATCTGCAAGCGGGCGACGCCGTCAGTCGCTGGCATTATCTACACATTTGGCGGTCAATTCGTCAGCAAGATGTACTGGGGAACCAGCGAGACGCTGCTCCCCGTGTACCAGCAGGTTGCGAAGGCGGTGGACAAGCACCCTGATGTCGACGTAGTGGTCAACTTTGCTTCGTCCCGCAGCGTCTACAGCTCGACAATGGAGCTCATGGAGTACCCACAAATCAAGACGATTGCCATCATCGCCGAGGGTGTCCCTGAACGTGTAAGTTGCCTTGGGGTTTGGAAATTATTTTTTTGGACGAGTCACTAACCACCATTGGTGCCTGCAGCGGGCTCGTGAGATTGCGCACGTTGCGCAGAAGAAGGGCGTCACGATTATTGGCCCTGCCACGGTTGGCGGCATCAAGCCCGGCAGCTTCAAGATTGGTAACACCGGTGGCATGATGGACAACATCGTTGCTTCCAAGCTCTACCGTAAGGGCTCGGTCGGCTACGTCTCCAAGTCCGGTGGTATGTCCAACGAGTTGAACAACATCATCTCGCAGACAACAGACGGCGTTCACGAGGGTGTGGCGATTGGCGGTGACCGGTATCCCGGCACCACCTTCATCGACCATCTGCTGCGTTACCAGGCGGACCCCGACTGCAAGATCCTCTTGCTTCTTGGTGAGGTCGGTGGTGTGGAGGAGTACAAGGTCATCGAGGCCGTCAAGCAGGGCATCATCACCAAGCCCATTGTGGCGTGGGCCATCGGTACTTGCGCGAGCATGTTCAAGACCGAAGTTCAGTTCGGTCACGCCGGCTCTTTTGCCAACTCTCAGCTCGAGACGGCTGCCATGAAGAACAAGAGCATGCGGGACGCGGGCTTCCACGTTCCCGACACATTCGAGGACATGCCGGCCATGCTCAAGGCTCTCTATGACAAGCTGGTGAAGGAGGGCACCATCAAGCCCCAGCCAGAGCCGGTCGTTCCCAAGATCCCCATCGATTACTCTTGGGCTCAGGAGCTTGGCCTCATCCGCAAGCCGGCTGCCTTCATCTCGACCATCTCGGACGACCGCGGCCAAGAGCTTCTCTACGCCGGCATGCCCATCTCGGACGTGTTCAGGGAAGAGATTGGCATTGGTGGTGTCATGTCTCTGCTGTGGTTCCGCCGCCGCCTGCCCGACTATGCGTCCAAGTTTTTGGAGATGGTCCTCATGCTTACTGCCGACCACGGCCCGGCTGTGTCTGGTGCCATGAACACCATCATTACGACCCGTGCTGGCAAGGACCTCATCTCTGCGCTGGTGAGCGGTCTGCTCACCATTGGTTCGCGGTTCGGCGGTGCGCTGGACGGCGCTGCCGAGGAGTTCACCAAGGCGTTCGACAAGGGTCTCAGCCCGCGCGAGTTTGTCGACACGATGCGCAAGCAGAACAAGCTGATCCCGGGTATCGGGCACCGCGTCAAGTCGCGGAACAACCCGGATCTGCGTGTGGAGCTGGTTAAGGAGTATGTCAAGGCCAAGTTCCCCAGCTGCAAGATGCTCGACTACGCGCTCGCCGTGGAGACGGTCACGACCTCCAAGAAGGACAACCTGATTTTGAACGTGGACGGCTGCATTGCCGTGTGCTTCGTAGACCTCATGCGGAACTGCGGCGCGTTCAGCGCGGAGGAGGCGGAGGATTACCTTAGCATGGGCGTGCTCAACGGTCTGTTCGTGTTGGGCCGCAGCATTGGTCTGATTGCCCATTACCTCGACCAGAAGCGCTTGCGCACCGGTCTGTACCGTCACCCGTGGGATGACATCACGTACCTCCTCCCGAGCCTACAGCAGGCGGGCCCGCCGGGTACCGAGGGTCGTGTCGAGGTGCAGATGTGAGGGGGAGGTTTTATTGTTAGATGATATCAAACGCCGTTTTCAAAACGTGATATGGGACGGGCCCTCAACATGGATGTGTCATGAGATTTCCGTGGGCGGAGCGCTGGCAGTGGCTTACGACGGCTCAACTCCTGGAGGGTGGGACAGGCCCGGATTAGCTTAGAAATTTTAATCAGTTGACTGAAATCCTGGCCGATGCTTGTGTTTCCTTCGGTGAATGCTGTGGATCGGGATTCGACGGTGGTGTCAGCTCGGAGAATGATCCTCCCTGGTCGGTACTGTACGTACATGTACGTAAGCGGGAGACATTCGGGAATGCCCACTCCTTGCTTCTTGATGGCCGGTATTTGGAAGGTAGCAGAGTGGGCTGACTTGCAGGAGACTAAGTTCGGAATCTGATCTAGCGTTGTTTTTTTATAGCGCCTTCTGGGCAGCCACATGAAGACTCTCGGATCATTGCATATTTTATTTGTTTATTTGTTGAATGTTGAATAGTTAATATTTGATGAATGTGTCGTGGGGAGAGCAAGTGCTAAGCAATCAATGGCTGATAAGCCGATAAGCAAGTAGACCCACATATTTTGCTCCCCGAGCGGACTCGCGCATTTTCTCGCGCCGACCGAATCTTGGCTAGGGGAGCGACGTCCGAGCCAACAACGGGGAGAGCGTGGGACTGCTGCGACTGCGAATTTGCATTTTATTTATACTCCAGCTAGGTGAGTTTTCTTGGTGTTGTGCGTTGGGAGGGTTTGGTGCAGGGCCGGGCAAGGGGGCGTATGGCCGGACGAGGAATTGCCGCAGGGCGCACCGCCGGCCTCGATCGCTCGGCAAGCCGTGGGCCTTTCTCTTATTCCAGAATCCAATTGTTGTCTGCCCAGAACGGACCGATGGTGGGCAGGGCTACGGTTGGGGCCTGTGATGGGAGCGAGGCCCGGACTCGCCTGGCTACCACGGACGACGGCGCCCCTCTGCGGTGTTCCCTTGGCAGGCTGTGCGTTTGCTTGAACTTTGCTTGATTGCTGGGAGAGTAAATTAGCTGGGCGCTGATGCGATTGCTTGAAGGGATTCATAAAATCAACTACCCTCTGCCATCCACCTACCTACCTACCTACCTACCTACCGAGACGAGGCGGCGGCGGCGGCACAACTACCGCGCACTCCTCACCCTTGACACACCTCGAAACAACCACCACCACCACCACCGCCACAAACCTCTCACCCCGCGATAAACATCATCCTACGAATCCAACCCCTCGGGACTCAAGAACGCGGCAAAAGACAGACACCAAAATAGACCCGAAATGTCCTTCTTCCGCATCACCCTCCACCGCTCGGCAATAGGCCTCCCCAAACGCACCCGCGGCGTCTTGGCCGCCCTGGGGCTGCACCGCCGCGGCCAGCTGGTATTCCACCCCGTCAGCGCACAATTCGCGGGCATGATCATGAAGGTCAAGGAGCTGGTCAAGGTGGAGGAGGTGGACCGGGCGTTGACCAAGAAGGAGGTGCACGAGGAGCGGAGGCCGGACCCCGGGTTTTGGGTTGAGTCGACGTCGAGGGTGGGTTTTGGTGTTGGGAGCGTGGGGAAGGGAGCGGAGGGGGAGGTTAGGTTATGAGGGTTTCAACACAAAGCTGCCGGGGGGCGGGGGCGCGGGTGGGGGATGTATGGATGATGGGGAACATGCTCTGCAGGACGTTAGATATCTGAGGAGTTGGGCTTAGCGGTTAGCCTGCGTGCTCGTGTAAGATGTGCTGTATGACAATAAAGTCTGGATCACAACCACTGTGAAGGTCATTTTCGAGTCATGACAGCTATCGCAAAAGTTAACACAGCCTTGCCCAGAGTTAGTTCGTTCCATTCCGCTACCGTATTGCCGTACCAGAGGAAAAAAAAAAAGGAAAGAGAGAAATGGCCTAGATACCAACGAAACCGCGCCCTTTGTTTACTGGGGTGGCGTCTTTTGTGGCAGGCGCAGCCAGACGACAGACACCCTCTCTGATACGGGTATCCCCCCACATTCAGCCATCCTTCTTTGCCCAATATCCCATGTCACAACAAAAAGCACAGATGAGCCGACGTTTCAGATGAGCACCGTGAAAGGTTGCCGTAAACAGCTAGGGTAAACTATCTCCTAGAAGCCAGTATAAAACTGTTTCCTGGCAAGAATGTGCATGCCCATGCCTTCTCGCAACCGTGACCCATTATACCTACAGGAAAGATACATCCCGCTGTACTCTGCAGAACTAATAAAACCATCCCAAAGCAGACCAGACAAAGGCAGTAAAGACTGATGGGTGAAGACGCCAGGCTTCAACCTCCCTCTCGTGTCCACCATCCTACATCAATCCTTGGCCCGGTGGGGTTGCTGTGTGCCGGCCGTTCTAGACACTCCGCGCCTGCTCAATGTACTCAGCGCCGGGCGTCTCGTACTGGCTGACAAAGTACTTTGTGACGTGGCGCGAGAACCAGTTGGTGAACTTCATCAGCTCCTCGCGCAGGCGGTTGACCGACTGCTGGTCCATGTTTGTCTGGGCGATAAGCTCAGGGAGGGAGACTGTTGCGTTTTTGGGTCGGTTAGTATATTCGTGTTTTGTCTTCGGCATGGAGGGGTGGCAGTTGGTGGTGGAAGTCTTACCAAGCAGACGGGACAGATGCTCTGCGCCGTATGTGTCGACAGCACTCTTGTTCTTGCCGTCGGGCTGGTTCCACAACTGGTGCATGTTGTGGTACTGGGTACGCTCGAAACTGCAGGTCATATAGTTAGCGAAAGAGGGGGACGATTGCAAAGAGAAGAGTGGAAAGCTATACCGGTACAGTAGGATGCGGCCGAGGCACTTGTCGAAATACTCGCGCAGGCCGGCGATTGTCTCCTCCAGGATGTCCAGCGAAGCGCTGCCCTCCTGACGGGTCGGCTTCTCGTGAGCGAGATAGTCGTTGAGGATCTCGTCGACGGGGTGAACGTGGGGGAGCGGGACCAGCTGTTGGTTCTTGGTGACGTTCTCCCAGTCATCGACGAGCAGCGATTTGAGATGGTCGGGCACGGGCAGCTTGATGCTGGGCCGGTTGTGAAAGTTGTCCTCCTAAGTCCTGTTAGCATCATCCGCGACTGGCAGAAATGACATAAAGAAGACGTAAACAAGACGGCAGTAGCTTAGCCCACTCGGGCTTTCAGCGCAACCAGTCGTGAGATAATACATAAGAAACATCGCAAAACAAGGGTCCATCCAGCGCCCATTTGGACCTGACGATTCGTCTTCAAACACCATTGGGCCCGCCTTCTGCACACGCAGGCACACAAACGTACAATGTCGGTTTTGCTGCGCTGGTTAGATGCACCATTGGGTCCCTTCGAGATGCCCTGGCGACGGGCAACGCGTGACTCTGAGGGTACCCCGGCAAGGGGGATGTTGATTTTGGGCGGCAGCTGCTCGTAGTACCTCTCGAGTGTGCCGCTGTTGTTGCCATTCCTTTTGGCGGCCAGAATTTTCGGATGGCGCTCCCCAACCGGCGGCTTGCGCTGTGTCCTCATTTGGTACCGGTCGTCGAACTTGGGCCGACCTTTGGAGTCAAGGTACGTGCTCGTTTTCTCGGTCGGCATCACGATGAGGTGGTCGACTGCTTGCTGCTGGCGGAACCACGCAGCCTCCTGCTCCAGCCAGCACCCCTTGGCGTCGCCACGAGGAACCCGAGCCAACTTCTGGATGGCGTCGCTGGCCGTCCGACCGCTTCGCGTCGTGCTCCGCGTTGCATGAGTACGGGTGGCTACGGGGGCCGTTGGCTGAGTCTTCATCGTTGCGGGTTGAATGAGGGAGGGCAAAGACAATCGTAATGGTAATCCAACTGAATACTCCAAATTGAGCAAGGGCTGGATGGCGCGATAGAGCTTTACAGCAAAAAAGACAGTGCTGTGATGGCGAGGTTCTCGTCGATTGTCTGCAGCTCAGTGTTCGGTATCCCAGCAAAGATGCTCGGGGAGACTGTTGAGTTGAACACTCGAGGTGGAGTGAAGGGCGGGGGCTGTGATGAAGCCCTAGGCAAGAAGATGGTGTGTGATGACGAGCTTCTTGTCGAAGGTGGTTTGAGGATTAATTTTCAGTTCCAGCAAAAGCGGGAAAGAAGAAGACTCAAAGTTTTTGGCGTGTTGCCGAGCTGCCTCCTGAGTGCAAGCGAATCGCGTGACGAAAGGTATCGGGAAAGTGACAGAACATGTGCTCTGGCTGTAGCGTCACAAATCGGTTGCACCGCGAACAGCAGACTGTTCTTATCGTGCCTTATGGACTCGGATTTGGCAGGGCACGAGAGTGATTGTCGGGTGTCGCCAGCAGTGGATGTCGGCGTGGTTAAAATTTGAAATTCCCAGTCCTCCCCTTGCCTTGCCTTAGAGCAGCTGGTGCCAGCTTGTGTTCAAACTCGTGCCGGGCCAGGAAGGCCGCAGGCTTGTGATGAAGGTTTCAAATGCAGGGAGAAGTGGGCGGGCAACCGTAGATGGATGCACTTGCATGCACAATAGCACAATAGCAGAATCGATGAAACAAACTTGCTCTCAATGAAAAGCACACGAAACAAAATGGCTTACCTGCTCCAGCTCATAATCCCTCGCCCTTCGAGGGCCGCGGCCGGTGGTCGTCGTGGCGCCAGCAGTGCGCTCCTCACTGCCACGGGCAGAGCTCATGTCGGAACCGTTTGCAGCCCGGCCAGTGACTGCTCCCTTCTTGGCCGATTGTTTGGCCGTTTTGCCGGACTGGAGCATCTTGAACTGTGCTAGCAGCTGGGCAGCGAGGTCCTTGTTCTCGTCGGTAAATTTGCGCACGCGGTCTTGGGGAACCCAGTCGTCCCAGCTGCTCTTCCAGCCCTTGTAGTGGATTTTGTACTGCCAGCCCTCGGCGTTCTCGGCGGGCATGATATCCAAGATCTTAGCCTCGTAAAGCATCTCCATGTGAAAACACAGCACCCGCTCGTCCTTCTGGAACGGCGGCTGCGGCTGTTTCTGGGGCGCCATGGTGGTGCGAAGCTGGCTGTAAAGGGTTCAGTCGAGGTCTATGACTCGTTTGCGAAGGGAAAGAGGACTGGGATGAATAATACCAATACCCCTGCGAGGCTTTAAGGCGATAGTGAGCGCAGCCCAGAAGACTCTGCAAGTCTCGGACGGGCGAAGCGGTCAAAGCTTCTCAGTGATGACCTCCGCGCCTAGGTAGTTTACGGGGTTTGTACTTTGAAGTCTAAGGGAACAACTGGGCCCTCCTGGAATCTCCTGGAACCTGAAAGTGCCGGATCGATTTTAGAATGACGCAGCAGCACGGTCTAGTGAGTTGAATGGTCAACGACAGTGCAATCAGAGCACGCTGGCCAGTGATGGGAATAACGGTGAGGATGAGGAAGGATGGCGTTGAGTTGACCAGCAACAGATGTCGGCCTGCAGGTCACGGGACCACGCGACAACGACACGACGGTGAACTTAGCCCCCTACGGCTGCCCTGACCACCCAAGCACGCCACCCTTTGCCCGCCACAAATCGAGGAATCGGGAAGACACAAAGGCAGGGACCACACCACGTCAAGTAAACATCTCGTATATGTATATCTAAATATATACCTATATATACATACGGTTCACCACACGATCACCTCCTCAATTCAAACCCAACAAAATGGCGCCCACAGAGCAAGCAATCCTCAGCAACTACCTGCTCATCGCGGCTCAACTCCCAGCCATCATCTCACTGCAAGAATTCGTCGCCTTATTTCCGCGACAGCTGCAGTCATCGCCGCGCATCCGCAGTCTCTATCGCGATTTGCAGAGTCAGAGAAATGCAGTTGTCGATGCGGTAGCCGAACAGATCGAAGACGAGGCCAAGCACGGCAGGGCAATGCGCCGTGTAGTCATCAGGTCTAGGCGGGAGGCCGAGGCGCAAGAGCAGGACGATGAGGTTGAGATTGAGAGGATGGTGAGTCAATTGACCCGAGTTCAAGCGCGTAGCAGTTCAATTTGTTGACTGGATTGCTCGCCCCGCAGCTGGGTAACTGGTCAGAACCCCAACACTCAAAACACAGCCTGGCCTCCATTCTGCCCGACATGGAGGGCGCCATCAGCGAGCTGGAAGCCGAGCTGCAGCTGCTCGAGGAGGACGAGGCCGCCCTCTTAGCATCTGTCCGCCAGACAGTCGGCGCCATGAGTGACCTACGCTACGGCCGCCTGGCTAACGGCCAGCTGCCTGAACAAGTGCTCGACGGCTTGGCCAATCTGGAAGAGATATGTAGGGCAAAAAAATGATTTACATTTGGACAGCTGCATTTGACTCCCACTGGCCCTCGATAAAGACAGTGTACAAGAAATACCGTCCGTCCCAGCCCGCCTGCATGATGTACCATCCGAGTCAATACGCAAGAATACAGCAGGCCCCGCCCAGTTAATTACAGCACTATAATGGAGAGAATATCCTACTAGAAAGAACCGAGTAAACCGTTTGTTCCTAGCTCTCACTCGATTAAGAGCGGCCATCTCCAGGGGGAGCAGCACGGGGCGCGGCACCAGCAGCGCCAGGGGCGCCAGCGGGCCGGTTCATGCCATCCATGCGGCGGTTCCTGAAGCAATGGTCAGCGCAATCATCACTTACGAAGACAAAACGGGAAAAACGTACATCATCGCCCGGCTAACGAACGACACAATCAACATCATGCCCCACGAGGGAATGGCACCCAGGGCCCAGAAGACGTAGCCCAGCGGCACCGCAACGCCCAGCTTGGCAAACTTGCCCTCGAACGGGTGGAAGTAGCCATCCGGCGCGAACCGGTGCCAGCCGCCCTCGATCTTGTCGGTCGTCTTGTACGCGTCGACAATGTCCTGCGACGTGACCGTGGTGGTGTTCATGCGCTTGGTGTAGATCTCGACGGGCGCCGGGGCGGGCAGCATCTGGAAGGCCCAGAGCCCGCCCGTGTTGGCCGACCACGCGTTGCACAGCACCGGCTCGTCGTCGCAGTTGACATAGGCGAGGTGGTCCGGCGACTGCGCGGCGGGGAGCGACGCGAACCTGAGCGCCGCGTCGTTGAAGGCCGCGTCGATTTTGGCGCATTGGCCTGTTGATGTCATCATGTGGTTAGTCTTCTTAAAAGAAGGGTAGTTGGGAGGGGGGGGGATGGGAGCGCAACACACCAAAGCAGGTCTTGTTCCTCCCCGACACTAGCACCAGCCACTCCTCTGGCTGCGTCGCGGCAGCCTGGACAGGCCCGTAGAGCGTATCCTTCCAGTTTTGGAGAGTGAGTGTCTCGATCTTCTTGGGCTGGACGACATTCTTGGCCTTTGCGGCCTTGCCCGTGGCTGCGCTAGAGACGGCAGCGGCCGGTGCATCGGCCTTTTCTCCGCCTGGCGCCGCCGCGCCGAAGCTGCTGATGAAATTCTGGAACTTGGCCTTGTACTGCTCAAATGGGCTCTCGGCCGCCGACGCCAAAAGCGGCAGCGCCAACAGGGCGGTTGTGGAGAAGCGCATTTTCAGGGGGATGTTGAGATAACGATGGTCTAGAGAGTGGGTGTGAAGGGGAAAAGGGGGTTGCAGCCTAGACACGAAGAGAAGTGACCTGCTGTGGGATTTGCTTGGATGATGTAAGTGAGGGGGCCGTGTCGTTTCCTGGGTGCCTGAAGAACTGTAGCAGGAGACCTCTCAGAGGCTGGAAGGCTGCAAACACGTTGTCGCGAATATGCAAGATCAGCGCACAAGGAAGAAAGGAAAGAATCGCGAAACTCGAAGTTTCGAAATTATGGCTTTTGATTGTAACCTTGACGAAGCGTGTTCGTTCCTTCCACGACCGGGGGCCTTGCCAGAGCTGTGCCTGTTATGGTTAATGAAGTGGAGCTATGCTTGGTTCTTGGCGCGTCGCGTGGGACGACACCAAGATATCGCAGTAACCTTTCAGCCACATGTGGCTCACCATTCAAGCTGTCAAAACTCCAGGATTCATGTCGCGAACTTGCCATTCGGTCATCACCCATGTTTGGATTTTGCCACAATGGTGAGTATCGGGATTTCCTCCGTATACGGAAACCATATTGATGAGTACTAGGCGGCAGGTGAACCCAATCAGAAGCCAAAACGCGGTCGGCCACCGGGCGCGTCGCCCATTGCAGGAGACGCGACTGACCGTGACCCGAAGGCTGGCGCGCTGAAATCTGCAGAATCGGATGCTGCGCCGAAGAAAAGAGGAAGGCTGCGCAAGAGCATTGGCTTGGTAGTACAAGAACAAGATGGGGGACCAGAGACACGTGATTCCCAACCAGAGGAGGAGCTTACAGATGCGCGGCCCCTCAAGCGACGGAGGGCGGACGAGGCAGAAGAGACAGGGGGCAGACAGCCGGAAGAGTCAACGAGTCGTCGCAGCAGGAGAAACCGTCAGCCTACCGGCAGCCCCGCGCAGTCACCGCCACGCGAACCTACAGCAAATGACAAACGGACAAAGACAGCGAAGGGTAAGCCAGCACAGAAGCCGGCTGGCCGCGGGGAACAGGTGTGGGAACCTGAGGCCACAGTGAACCCCTCCGCCCGCCGAGGCGGGAAAAGGCACCGGTCTGCAGACGGCGGGGCCTCGCCGGTGGCAGCTAGCACCAGCAGAGATGTCGGCACAAGCCAAGAAACACCGGGCCCTCCGAAGCGGAAGCGCGGTCGTCCATCCCTCGCACAAGTTTCCGTCTCCAGCGCGCAGAACCAAGCCAGCCCTGCCCAGACGGAACAAACACAAAAACGAGGCCGCGGGCGCCTTCCTCGTCCCTCAAACGAAGCCACTAGCTCACCCAACGCAACAGCCCAAGCGGCCCCTAACAAACCCCCCACCAAGAAACCCACAAACCGCCGACATCTCTCCGAAACGCAACCATCAGCAACACCCGCGCCATTATCAGATTCAGCCCCGGACTCCTTACCAACCCACCGTCACCTAACAACCCTCACTCGACACATCCCCCGCGCCACTATCACCTCCAAATGGACCGCCCTCGACAACCCCTCCATAACCGCCATCTCCTCCCTCCTCCAAGACACCACCGTCCCGATCCTCCACCGCCTCCGCGACCGCGACCAGCGCCGCACCCAAGCCCAGTCCATCCTCCGCATCTTCACCGCCCGCCTGCACGCGAAACTCGTCAAGGGCATGCCCTTCCCGCCGCCCTCCGTCCCCAGCACCGGCGGCCGCGGCCGCGGCAGCAAGAAGGGACGAGGGCCAGGAGGTCACGAAGTGGAGCTCAACTTTGAAAAGACGGTCGACGCCATCGCCGAGATGGAGAGGGCGCTGGATCCCCTCCTGCACAGCGTGGTGTTGCTGGAGGGGGAGAAGGAGCGGGAGGAGAGGGCGCTGCAGCGGGAGTATGAGGCGCTGAGGCGGCTGGAGGAGAATGCACGGGCGCAGGCGAGGGGGTGGAGAGAGGGGGGAGGGAGGGGGAGGGAGCATGTCCTTGCTGGGGGGATCGGGATCGGGATCGGGATCGGGATCGGGATCGGGGGTGATGGGGAGGGGCAGAGGGGGCTGGAGGTTGTTGCTAAGAGGGGGGGAGTTGGGGTCGGGGTTTTTGAGGTGAGTGGCTCTCTTCCTCTATTTTTATTGAGTTTTTGGGGGGGGAGTCATCAGGCTATGTTGAGTGGTGTGTGGTGCTAACGTGGTGGCTGTTGTAGGATCTACAAGAGGAAGAGCTGCTGGCCCTGTCCCAGCAGATTGGGAACCACATGGAGAGCATGCGGGCGAATCTGGGACAGGTGGAAGGCGTCTTGCCGGCCATTGCAAAGAGCAGGGCGGCGCTGCAGGGGACGCTATGTGAGTATCTGGATCCGGAACAGTATGAGCAGGTGCTGCTTGGGTAGGGAGACGGTCTACGAAAGGATACATGAGATTGGATGGGGCCATTGGCTGGATTGGCTTGTGGCATGATATGACGATACCCTTGATGCATGAACGGATACTGGGTGTGGATGGATACTGTATGACATTGGAGTCGGTTGGGTCTGCGTAGAAGACATGGAGGGTACGGGTAGCATGGTCAGATTACGGCGTCCTTGTAATATTTTTGACTTCCGTGGACAATTTACGACTTCGAGACGCGATGCATTTCCCCAAGCTATCGCTTCGGTTCTTGTCTTTTGGTCTTTCCTCCCTTCTATATCCATAAATTGTACTTTTCATTCCAACGAATATGCCATTCAGGGGGAGACATTGATGTTGAATTTGGTCCGTGCGCCGGTCTTTCCACTTGCAGTTCAGATCATTTTCAATCTCAACTTGCGACGAAAGAAATTGACCAAGTCAAACAAATTTTTGCTGTTTCGCGGCCTTGCTTTGCAGCTACAGACGAGGTGCAGTTCAGTGGATCCCGAGGACGGCTGGTGTTGAATTCCGACATTGGCACTGCAGTCCAATGCGCCTCAGTGCTGTCAGAGTTTTCTCACGGCCCTCATCGACTTTTATTACGCCACTCATCCGCCAACCCTACACAACCAGACTCTGGTTGCGGGCCAATTCCACTATGGCGACTGGTCAGAGCACAGTAGATGTTGGGGCCACGCCTCAGGCTCCTCGGGCGCCCCAGACAAACAACCAAAAGCAACATGGGAAGCGACCTTTCCACGGGCATCACCGCAGGGGTGCAAAGCACAGGAAGAAGGAGAAAGCCGTCCAGGAGGGGTCCGTTGAGGAGGTGCTTCTGGCCGATGTTCAAGCGCTGCTGGAATCTCAGAAGATAAGTGGCGACGCTGACAATGAGCCGGTCGAGGCTGAGGCTGCACCATTGCCAGAGCAGGGCACCGAGATCGAGGTTGAGGTCGTGGAGCTATCATCTACTGGTGACGGTCTGGCGAAGCAGAAAGGGTCCGACCACGTCTATGTGGTGCCATTCTCGGTCCCTGGAGACACCGTGAAGGCCAAGGTGTATCATCACAACCACGATGCAGGGTACACAGCTGCCGACTTCATCTCGGTCGTCAAGCCTTCTGCTCTCCGCGATGACAGCCGGATCCAGTGCCCCTACTTTGCCAAGTGCTCCGGGTGCCAGTTTCAAATGCTGGACTACACCGAGCAGCTCAGGGTCAAGAAGAATATCGTTGTCAAGGCGTACCGCAACTTTTCGCAACTGCCTCCCGAACTAGTGCCCGAGGTCCTCGATACCATCGGCAGCCCACTGCAATACGGCTACCGCACCAAGCTCACGCCTCACTTCGACGGACCGCCAGGCAACCCGAGGCGAGGGCCTAAGAAGGGCCATTCGTCCATGCCGCCGTTCGGCTTCACACCCAAGAACACGCGCAAGGTATTGGACATTGAAGACTGCCCCATCGCCACCGAAGCCGTGCGCAAGGGCCTCACCGAGGAACGCGCCCGCCTAGCAGTCGAGTACGGCAAATACACCAAGGGCGCCACCATCCTCCTCCGCGAGAACACCAAGCGCGTGGCCAAACCCTCAGCCGCAGACACTACCCCCGTGCCAGAAGACACCCCAGCCACCGCGCTCCGGGTCGAAGCCGACGCACACACCGATTTCAAAACCTGCATCACCGACCAAAACGCCACCAGCACCGAATACATCGACTCCTTCGTCTTCACCAACCCCGCGGGAGCCTTTTTCCAAAACAACAATTCCATCCTCCCGCCTTTCACCGCCTACATCCGCGAGCACATCTTGCCCCCATCCACCTCATCATCATCATCGTCATCATCATCATCATCCAAACCAATCAAGTACCTGATCGACGCCTACTCGGGCTCGGGGCTCTTCACAATAACGCAGGCAGCCCTGTTTCCCGGCGGCAGCGTCGGCATCGACATCGCCGAGAAGTCGATCGCCTTCGCGCGGCGCAACGCAGCGCTTAACGGCCTGCAGGAGTCGCAGTGCCGCTTCATCGCGGCCGACGCGCCCGAGCTGTTCCAGAGCGTCAGCGCGTACGACCCGGATGAGACGGTCGTGGTGCTGGACCCGCCGCGCAAGGGCTGCGACGCGAGTTTCCTGCGGCAGCTGTTGCAGTTCGCGCCGAGGCGGGTAGTCTACGTCAGCTGCAATGTGCATACGCAGGCGAGGGATGTTGGGGTGTTGGTGCGGGGGGTGGTGGAGGAGGGGAAGAAGGGAGTGAGGTATGAGATTGAGAGCATAAGAGGGTTTGATTTCTTTCCCCAGACGGGCCATGTGGAAGGGGTGGCCGTGTTGAATCGGGTTGATGTATAGAGCGAGTTCAACACCGTGGTATACTAGGCAATAGACGAGGCAGTATATGGACAATACTGCGACTGCCAAGGACTACTGAGACTACCCGAAACCAATGCAGACCTAACACCTATTTGCGGTAACGATGACTAAGGAAAGGGGTATCCATGTTCTATTCGAAGGAAAAGAAGGCAAAAGAGAGACGTAAGGAAGGGATCGGTACCATCAGACTCTCTTCCGCCCGGTCCTCGACGCCATCAACGTCTCTGTCTGCTCTATCCACCGCCTGGCAAACTCCTCCTCAGTAAACCTCTTGGCTGACTGCCTCGCCCGCTGGCGAACGGCATAAAGATTCGGCAAGCTCAGAGCCTTTTCAAACCCCTGGGCAAACTCAGTCGCCGTAGTCGCATGGAAGCCTATCATGCCAGCAGGTCAGCGAAATCGGTCCCCTTTTCACAACAGGTATGGTATGGTAAACTCACCAGTCGGCTCCCCCTCCACATCGACCACGATATCCATCTTCGGCCCGCCACTATCGTGCACCACAGCCACCAGCCCCGCAGCCTGGTACTCAACCACGCCAATGCCAAAATGCTCATTCCACATGCCATTGACTCCCACCGACGCGCGGCGCAGCCACTCCAGAATCTCCGGCCACGACGCGTCCAGATGAAACTCCACCCTGTCACGGATATGCAGCTCATTGACCAACAGCCGTAGCTGATACACCCTCTTGGAGTCATGGTCGTCCCTCACACTCCCCACCAGCACGAGCCTCGCATCCTTCGCCGCCTCGCTCCCGGACTTCAAAAACTCGGCAAACGACTGCAGAATGAGCTGGTGGTTCTTCTCCGGGCGAAACTGCGCAATGTACAGCAGCATTTTCTCCCGCCTCGCCTCGCTGGCAGGGGAGACCTCGACCTCCAGCTCCAGCTCTCGAACAGCCACAGGCGGGTAGACGACCGCAATCTCCTGGGACGCCGCCCGCCGGCGCCTCAGAGGCCCCCACAGCTTCTGGATATGGCCCTGGGTCCAGCTCGAGTTGGTCATGACGACGTCGGCGGAGGCGCCGACGCTGGCGTAGAGCTTGGCAAACAGGCGCCAGTAGACCATTTTCAGCCCGCCGCGCAGGCCCACGCCCTGACCTGCGTTGACACCCTGCGCACCGACGGCCGAGGCCGGGTCGAGGGACTCGAGCATGTCGGTTGAGATGGTGGGGTAGTGCACGTATGCGGCCGTGGGCACATCGCGGAAGAGGAATTTGGAGAGGCCGAGGGCGAAGGCGTAGCCCACGGTGTCGATGAAGACGTCGGGCACGAGGAGGGAGAAGGCGTCCCACGCGAGGATGAGCGAGCCGAGGGATTGGCCAGCGAGCGTGAAGCGAGGCCAGGTCGAGGCGAGGACCCAGTGACGAGTGGTGAGGTAGAGGAAGTTGATTGTTGGGGGGTGAAGATGGATGTTGAACCGGTTCTGGGAGGATGATTAGTTGGGGGCTGGGGGTTGGGGGTTTATTGTTTTGTTGTGGGAGGGTATGGATTGGGTATACCTTCACTCGGTCCAGGATGGCTTCCTTGCTGACGCCGTGGTCGCCTGTGTAGACGATGCACTTTGCTTTCGGCCAGCGTTGCTGTGTAGCGCGGATGGCTGCCCAGAGAACCCTCTCTCCACCGCCGCCGGCATTGCTTTGTCCTGTCAGAATTCGGACGCCGTCAAGCGTATCGACTCGTCACTCACCAAAATGGATGGAAGAAGCCCACAATGCCATCCCAGTCGTCGTCGGTTTTGTCGCCATTCTTGGCAATTCCAGTTGTGCAGGCACCCACCCTCTCCCACCCGCCATCATCTTTGTCTTCACGGTATTTCTTTTCGTCGGCCTCGACAAGCTCGACGATATGACATCGGCGTCCGTCCGTCTTCTTGCGCAGGTACCAGGCGAGGATGGAACTCGTTGCCCGACAGACAAGGGGAAAGAGGACGAGGGCCGCTAATGGCGCTAGACATAGAAAGGGAAGAACGATGTGCGAGAAGACTTTGTTGTCCATAATGCGAAAGCTGGTGCCAGAGGAGCAGGTGCTGGCACCATTAGCGGCGCACGAATCGGCCATGGACGGCTGCGTGTTCGTGGTTGGGCGAGTGCGAGAGCGAGAGCGTTGGAGGTGCAAAGAGGTTGAAGCTGCCTCTACGAGTTGGTCATGGGAGCGGGCAGAAAACGAGAGACTACGAATTGTTGATTTGTTGAGACTGAAAGAGTGATTGGACAGGTTAGTGATAAAAGGGTCCTGGACACATGGTCAGAACAGGGGAATCTGGGCCTCAACGTCACTTGCAGGAGCATCCCATGTCACGGCTTCCCGGGACCCACCTGCCAGGCCGAGCTTGGCGCGTGCTGGAGCATGCAGCAGCACGTTTGCCAAGACATCGATCGGGTCATGGCGCTGATGAATTGTGCTTGGACCACTGCATTTTCGCGACTCGGACTGCAGTTATTGAGAATTTGAGATTCGAGGGTGAGAATAATCCATCTCACACAAACCGCCAGTAAATGAATCAGAACCAACTCAATTGACCCCAACAATGAGAACGCCCGTCATAGGGGCCTTTACCCGGCTCCGGGTCAGCCACGGCCCGTCCCGGCTTCCATTGTCCACCTCTTCAACATCACGAAGCTTCTCGTCTTTCCGACCTCTCCTACTCTCAACAACCGCCACAAGTCCAGCAAAGAGACCAACCATCCCCAGCGCCCGCCCCTACCCCCATCATCACCGTCACCTCCCCTCATCCCGCCGCCCCTTCTCCCTCTTACCCTTCCTCGAAACAACAATCACCACCTCCCAAGCCCTCCTCTCCGCCCTGCACATCACTACCTGCACCCCATGGTACCTCACCATCCCGCTCTTCGCCCTAATCCTCAACCTCGCCACCCGTCTCCCCACGGCCATCTACTCCCGTCGCGTCGCCGTCCGCCGGCAGCAGCTCCAGCCGCTCAACCTCGCCTGGGCGGCGCGCATGTCGGGCGATCCGGCCGGCGCGGCCACGATGCGGGCCGCTCCAGGGCCAGGGGAGGGGATGCAGAAATTTTTCTTGGCCAATACGGCTGAGATGAGGAAGCGCGAGAAGCGCTGTGGGGTGCAGAGGTGGAAGGATTGGCTTCCGGCGCTGGCGGTTTTCCCCGTGTGGCTTTTGGGGATTGAGGCGTTGCGGAGGATGTGTGGCGGGCCGAGGGGGTGGCTGGGGACGCTTGTCTTTGGGACTGGGAAGGTGGGAGAGGGAAAGGAGGCTGTGGGGGTTGTTGATGCTGTGGCAGAGGGGGGAGAGGCCGCCACGGCGGTGGGTGACGGGATAGTGGCGACGGCGACGGCGACGGCGACGGGGCAGACAGAGGCATTGGCGGGCTCTTATCTGGCGGATCCATCCATGATGACGGGCGGCTGCCTCTGGTTTCCTGACCTCACCGTTGCTGACCCGTACCACATCCTGCCGTTTGCGCTGTCTGCCATTCTCATCATGAACGCGTTGCCAACCACGCGGCAGTCGTTGAGGATGGTGCTCGGCTTGGACCGCCCGCCAGAAGCCATGGTCAGCAGGATTAAGTGGCGCTTGCGACTGCAGAGGGGCTTGCTACTGGTCGCCATAGCCGTGGGGCCCGTCACGATGAACCTGCCGGCGGCTCTCCACCTCTACTGGATGTCTTCAGCAGCTCTGACTCGGGCTCAGACCACCATCATCAAGCGGCGGATACCGATGCCGCAAATCGTCCCTGCGGCCAAAAAGAGCGAGTCCATCGTTGTCATGCCCACGCGTGAACAGGCGAAGAAGCCATAACGGGGGGAGGGGGCTTTCGATTCGGAATGTACAACTGAAACGACAGGCATAGACATAGACCGCGAGGCCAACTCCGAACGCCTCCTTGTACAACAAATGATACCATTACACCTTGTCGCCCGCGCGCCCCAAAAGCCATAATGCCATCCCGACAAACAGACGTCCGCTCCTCACCCCAGAAACACGGCCAACAAGATAATAGTCAGAATCACCGTCAAGATAATCAGCAGACAACATGCCTTGCTCCGCGCATTCTTCTGATACCTCGCCGCGCTGCGCAGCTCGCGGTCCGCCCCCCGGGTATCGTCGCGCACCACCTCGACATTCCGCTCAATCGTATCCAGCACCTCGCCCTGCTCGGTCACGATCTGCGCCACCTGCTGGAACAGCACGTTCAGATCGCCCACGCCCTGCTCGATGTTGCGGATCTCCTCCTCGCGCTCAATGATGAGCGCTTCCTGGAAGTCGACCTCGTCCTGCGGCGCCAGGCGGGTGAGTTCTTGCTGCTGGAGGAGCTGGGGGCTGGGCGGGCCGCCGCCTGCGGCGGACCCGGGCTCGGCTTCGTGTTCGACCGCTGCTCGGGCGGCCGAGACAGAGGCCTTTTCTTTCTCGAGGGCTTGCCGCTGGAGGTTTTGGAACTCGGAGAGGGACGACTGGAACTCGCGCGAGAGCTTTTGTTGCATGTATTTTTGCGTTGGCTGCATCACATCGCATCGCATCCACGTTAGCGACCGGAAAATGAGATGCTACAAACCAATTTTTTAAAATAAAAAAAGGACACTGCGTACCGTAACGTCCTCCCATGTCTGGATCTTCTTGACGCCCTCGCCCACCTCCTTGAACGTGCGCCGCGACTCCTCAATCAACTCGTTCACCCGCTCCCTCACCCGTGGCGTGTCGCGCCGTGTTCCCAGGTGCCCAACCTCCCCGCTCAGCCGCTGGTTGTTGCCGTTAAGTCTGAACAGCCGGTTCATTAGATCCTGCGACAGTCGCTGGAAGTCGGGGTCGTCGGTGTAGCTGGGGCTGCCCTGGCGGCGCCCCGCCTCGAGCGACGAGAGCTGGTCGAACGACATGGCGGCAGTGCCGGAGTGAGCGTCGTCGGGTTTTGTTAAAATGACTGGCAATGTCGCAAAACACAATAGCGAGCGATGCGCACAAAAGGAATGCGCGGGCGGCTGATCAGATGGTGTGTATCGGCGTCTTATTAACGGTTCGTGATGTTGTGGAGGTTGGTTGGTTCGGTTCAAGGTTGCCTGTGACCGATCGGCCTGTGACTGCTGCCGCAGGCTGTTCGCCCCACACCTACGTAATGGGGACTGCAAGCCAATCAGACCATGCTTCTGTGGAGGGCCCCTGTTCGCGTTTCCGTTGCGACACTTCAGTGGACCTCCCCCCAAAGACAACTTTTTTGTTTACAAAGTAACACCAACTCCTGCGGCTGTGATCGACCACCAACTAGGGACTACCCATCCCTCGGCGATGCATAGCAACCATGGCCGGAGCTACTGTCAGGAGATCTCCGTATAAGGATTTCCTGCAGCCAGCGCTGCAGCGGCGCTTTGCCACAGCCAGCTTGTTTGTGCTGGCCATCGCATACTGCCAGGCCCTGCTCTTGGCGAATTGGAGCTCCTGTAAGCTCGACTTCTTGATGCTCGTGATGACCTACTTTGTCCAGGACGACTCCTTAACTTTGAAACACCTACAGTACTTTGGTCTTGGTTCCCCCTTGGCCCAACCGGCCTCCGCGCCCTCTCCTTCTTCTTCTGCGGCATCCTGATCATCATCCTCCGAATCTCCCAATACCACCCTGGCCTGCGCACTTCCGACTCAGGCGTCCACACCTTCTTCCGCTATGCGCCCAAATGGCACACGGTCGAGACCCTCTTCACCTACACATCATCGGCCCTCGTTTTTAGTTTGATCTATCTCTGGTCGCTGCCGGACAAATCGGGACTCGAATTGATCGCATACTTCACGGCGGACAGGGCGAGGCTGAACGAGAAGCCGTTGTTCCTGATAGCCCACTTGGTGCTACTGGGGGCGTATCAGGCAGTTCTGCATCTCTTCAAGGATGTTGACAGGCTGTCTCTCGGCGTGGCTAGGCCGCAAAACGGGGGCGGAAAGCTGGAGGATGGGGACGCATCCGTCCAGGTGCGGAGGTTCCGGGATCAGCTGCCCGCCATGCTGATATACACCGTCAACCAGTCCATCTTTGGCCTCGTCATCAGCGCCATCGTCTATCCCCTCACGGTGCGCGAGCCGGTATGGAAGACCACGATGGTGTTCCTGCGCCCCATCTACAACCTCCCTAGGAGTAATATGGTCCCTTCCTCGTTGCCTTTCTCCTTCTCGGCCATCCTTCGTTGTTGGCTAGTGAGCCTGATGCTCTTGTTTGCGTGGACGGCGGCGAACACTGCTTTCTCTCTCTTCCTGGTTAAGCACCCGCTGAAGAACGGGAAGCCGTTGACGTCGGACTCGAAAGACCCCAACGGCAGTCTCCTCAATGGGTTGAAGAATAAGAAGCTCTCCATCAAGGTATGCTCGGAGTCCGACCTTGGATTCTGACCCGCGTCCGCTAACCAATCAGTGTTTCGCCATGTGGGAACTGGCCTTCATCGCCCGTGACTTTCCCGAGCGTCGCAAGGCCATTTACGAAGACATCGACCGCAAGGACGGCCCGATGTGGTCACAGGTCTACAAGATCTGTCTCGACATCCTCAAGAGCATGGAAAGCAGCGTGGATGCCTACACCGCACCGCCCGCTCCCCCCGCTCCGGCTGTCGCAGACGAGGCGGCCGAACAAAAAGCACGAACCACCGACCCACCACGGGACGAAGCCATTTTCCAACCGATCCCGCAAAAGCGAGGTCTCCGCAACCAAGTTGAGAAAGCAGTCAACCAAGCTACGCTCTCACCGGGCCAAGGCTCGCAACTCAGCCCGGCCGCGAAAAAGGCCATCGAGTCGGCCAAGCAGCACCTCATCAATCTCCAAAAGGAAGCCACGGGCTCCGACGACACGCAGGGCCTGCTCAAGGACATGGCTCTGAAGGTCGTGCACTCGGTCGCGGGCTGGCCATTCAGGCAGCACTACCGCCGCCGTCTGGCGCACGCCGTGCTGGGGGCGCCGTACGGCGAGCCGAGCCTGTACATCAACGCGGCGTGTGCGCTGAGCGGGCTGGCGGTGCAGTCCCTGCGAGAGGACAAGTACGGTAATGTGCAGCGGGATGTGGCGGCGGTTATTCGCGCGCTCACCGGGGTGGTGAAGAAGTTGGAGGGTGTGAAGGCGGGGCTGCCGACGCACTGGACCGATGTAGAGGGGATAAGGGAGTGTCCTGAGGTGGAAGAGGTGTTGGCCGCGTTGAGGGACGCGCTAGGGAGGTTGGTGGATGCGTTTGGGCTTTATGCGAGGGACTTGAGGTTAAGTTTGACGGATATGCGGTTGGCGAGGGAGGCCGCGGGGATGCTGGGACCGGAGGGAGAGGTGACGGAAGTGAAGAGGGCGGGGAGATGATGGGTTCAGGAGACGGGCCTTGGTGTATCATAGACGGTGGGCCGGGGTTAAAAGGGTTCCAGGACTGCCATGGATGATGTACTGTGTATGAAAATGTACCGGTTTTCTGTTTGCGGCCCTGTACACAACCCTAACCCTGATGACCTACGGTGTAATCAATCCCCAGCTACTGTAATTTCCTCAAATCCTGTCCCGCCAACTTCGATCGCAGCTTCACAACCTCGCTCCATGGCGGGCAGCTGCAACCCCCCAAGTGATCTAGAGCGCTCCGCGGCTTCCCACTCCGATGTGTAACTCGAGCCTCGCGCCGCCATGACCATCACCAACGTTTGGCTGCCGTACCACGCGCGGACCTCGAGCTGCCGGAGCTCCAGGACTACCTCGGTAGCTAGACGATAATCACGAACGGCCACGACGACCATGTCGGCCGCGTCGCTCCTCTTTCTCATCGTCTACAACTTCCTCTACTACTTTCTCTACCTCATCCTTTTTGCCTTCCTCGTCGTCACGCCCATCGATTTGATCCAGCAGGGCGTACAGCGCCGCCGGAACTACGACATCCTCGTCATCATCGCCAGCTACGTCGCAACGATTCTGGTCGTCGCCTTCATCTACGCCACCCGTCTCTACATTAGCCGCTCCGTGCTGGCGTCGATACCGAAACCATGGATTCCCATAGAGAAGGGCGATGTCGCGCCCGACGTGCGTCAGATGATCGTCGAAGGGCTCAGCAGGAGTGCCGCCATCGCGTATGACGCCAGACCGCGCGTACCACTCGTTGTTCTCGTCCAAGAGCCTGTGGCAAGCGGCAGCGGGAACAGGCAGGCGTCGGCCGGTTCTGCAGCGCCCGGGATATCGTCAGGGGGTTTCAAGAAGAGCGCTGCGTCCGAGGAGCTCAAGGCTATGGAGCTCCCACAACACAAGCCGCTATGGGGCGAGATTGAGCATCCCGGCTGGGCGTCGCCAACGTCGCACGACTTGCCTAATCTGCAGTACGACACAGTCGTATCAGAACTGCCAAACTTGATTGAGGCAAAGGCTATCACCCTCGCGCCTCCAGACCCGGAATCGCGCGCTGAACCGCCGGCACTGGATCCGGACGCAGTCGCTCTGCTTCAGAAACCAGAGTCGATGGGATTGCGTGAGTACTTGTTGTATCTCACCGAGCTAGCTGTCCTCGCGCCGCTGCCCACGACCAGCGAGTTTCTTGCCAAGTACGAGGCGGCGCGCTTCTCTGGTCGTCCTTTGTCCAACGAACAGTTCCGCAGCCTGATGCACCTCTTTTCCGAGATCCTGCACAATATGCACCCGCTCAGTCGTACGGCGCTGGCGAAATACGGAGACGACGGCTCGTCTGGCGCTGCGCCCTCGGAAAGCGACATCGACAACGATGCACCACGCGGGACGAGCCCGTCGAGCGCGGGCACTCCTCATGGCCTGCAGGCGCAAGGCGACAGCGAGGACGGAAACAGCAGCTTCGCGCGCAGGGGAAGTTCAAGCACAGCAGGTTCAGGGCGACTACGGCTACGGCCTGAACTCGGCATGCGCAACTCGTCGGCGAACACATGGCAATTTCGGACCGCCCCGACGACGCCCAAAAGCAGGCACACTGGTTTCTCACGGGCGTCCAGTTCGGACAGTTTTGCGCACACAAGACGGCCGTACCCAGCTGGAGAGTCGTCCAGCTCGAGCACGCGGTCGGGGGGAGGCGGCTCGGTCATTCGGCTCGCTGGGAGCGAAGACGCGACGGATCTGCCCTATGTTTTGACGTATTCGCCGAGCCACTCCTCTTAACTATGCCAAGGCCGTCACGGGGTCCTTCGAGACCGTGATATCCGGACATCTCCGGGGTCGGCGAGGCTGGATAGCGGATCCCATGGATTATTACATGTAATATCTAATGCTAATTCTCAAGCCATACTTCTTTTTCTTTGTGCGTTTCAATGTGTAACCGCATTGTCCACGAGGCTCAGCTCTTTTCGTGCAAGGCCAGCCAGTTCGCGGCGATGTGCCAGAATCGGCGATACACTGGGGGGGGGGGGGGGGAAAGTGGCGTTTATTCGCCGAATGATATCCGACGCAATGGTGAAGAACTCCGGCCCACCGATGCGGCGTAGTCGGGCTGCAAGTCATTTACATTACACGACAGTCAGCGGGTCTCCTGCTTGGCCAAGCAGTGACATCATCGCCACCACCCCACCATCCCCTCCAATCTTCATCCCATGGGGTCAACGGCCAGCCCCGAGGCATCGGCGCAAGTACTGGGAAGAGCCTAGCTCAACTCCATACATATATGTAGCATGTGTCGTAACCCGGCCGATCCAGTACTCCAAGCTTGCAGTTTTTATTTTTCTCACCGACAAGGTGACGGAGTCTCGTGTAGCCCGAAGTCCAAGCTCAACAACAATTTGAAACTGATATATCACCTCCAAGTCATCGGCCCAGCGCGAGTGATAGCCGCGTACAACACTGTGCTCGCCGCCTCGGAAGCCGCTGCTCTGGAAACCCATTGCGTTGCCTTTTCCCAGGCGCGAGGCGACCCTTCCACAGCATTGACGCCTGTGTATCCTCACAAGAGACGTTGGGTGCACCTGGCCAGACGTCGGCGATTCCGAGCAAACCCAGCCTCACTCTAGCGCGTACAGAAAACAACCCTCGAGCGGCCATCAATAAATACTCCTTATTAGCTGCCAAAGCTTTAAAAACACCTACCATCACAACGACAAACCGTCCCCCTCTCAACCTTCCAGCACCCAATCCCACACCTCAACAACAACAACAACCACCACCAACCAATTCTCCCAAAGACATCCTTCCACCATGCCTCGCTTCCGCACCGACGAGTCAGACTCCTCCGACTACTCCCCCCGCCGCCAGGGCCCTCCCCGCCGACGCTCCGCCACCCCCGGTCCCCGCCGTCTCTCCCAAGAGCACCACCCACACTTTGACTTTGAAGCCCAAACCCCCTTCTACCCGGTAGCATCGGGCGCCGCCGGCCCCGGCCCCGGCCCCTCCACAGGCACCACCACCACAACAACCACGGGTGGGACCACCCTCACGACCGACTCGACCGTCCTGACGCGGCGTAACCGTGCCAGGGATCGGGACCGAGATCGAGACCGGGATCGAGATCGAGACAGAGGCCGAGACAGAGGCCGAGGCCGCTCGCGCTCGACGGGGTCGTCGTCGTCCTCCACCTCCACGTCCGACGGCAGACGGCACGGCAGACGGCACTCCTCCGCCAATTCGGCGCTGCAGAAAGCGCGCGGCATCATCTCGTCCACGTTTACCCCGTCGACGTCCGGGCTGGGGGTCGGGGTGCTGGGGGCGATTGTCGGGGGGCTGGCGGCGCGGGAGGCGAGCGAGGCCGTGGCGTCGTCCAAGGCCCAGGGCAGGAAGGGGCCGCACTCGCACTCGCACTCGCACTCGCACACGCACGGTGGGCACGATCGGGAGGGGCCCAGGAAGCACGGGCGTCTGCTGTCGACTGTTGTTGGCGCGGCGGTGGGCGGGCTGGGGGCCAATGCGCTGGAGAAGAGGATGTCGGTTGGGAGTAATAAGGACCGGGAGGGGGCGGCTAGGTATAAGGAGGAGGAAGGGGGGAGGTATAATGGTCGGGAGGAGGGGTCGAGGTGGAGGGAGGAAGGAGGGAGACGGAGGAGTGGCGACGAGGGGGGAAGGCGGAGGAGTGGAGAGTGGAAGAGGTATTGAGCTTTGGGGAGAGGTTCTTTTTTCTTTCTTTTGTTTCCTGTCTTTTTTACTTCCTCGAGGGTTGTTGGGAGGCGCCAGAAAGGAGATTGTTGCATGTACGATGTCATGTTGGCTACGTATTATGGGTCTGTGGCATGGTTCGGATCGCGGCTATGAGGACAACAATGGTTTGTAATGACTTGTGTATGAACTTTCTTTCATTCTTGGGGTTTAGGGGAGGGACGGGAAGCAATAACCGGCACACAACTGTTGGGTTTTGTACTGTACGATTTCAAGGATGTTTGGCGTCTATGACTGGTCTCTTACTTGACCAAGATGTTCCGGTAAGATTGGCGATTCGGCACGGCAAACATACTCTAGCATAGTGCGTTGTTGAAATGTCTGTAAGAAAGAGACGGGTGGCATCTCCTCCGTCACGACATACAATGTACAGTATCATCGTGTTTTACAAAGAGCATTTATTGCATGCCTTGTCACTCAGATTCCTCCACCATTTCCGCACCAACATCTCATCATCAAGCGGAGAACAATCTACTCTGACTGGCTATTAAAATGCTCTAACTATTGCCGCTTGCCGTTGGCCAGACTACTCGTACATGTCATTGCTATACTTACACGCCAGATCAACCACCCAACACCATCTTACTACTCCGACATGAATGCTCAAGACCAAGACACAGAAAGCTACCAGCCCAGCATGCCTCCCATACGATTCCCGTAAATGCACCACGAGTAGAGTCCTTTCGTCAACCCCTGTATCTCTGAAAACAGCACAAAGAAACCCCTGGAACGATGCCGGCATTTAAATACTCGAACAAGATGCCCTGCGGGCATATACAACGCCAGTGCCAGCGTCGTCACATGCTGAGCCGTCAGTTACTCCCCCTGCAAACCATACCCAGCGGGATCCATTTTGCCCGCCGCAAGCGAGTTTTTGTTCCGCAGCTGCTGCTGACCGGCCATGTTGACAGCACCCGCCGCAGTCCCCCACCAGTCCTCACCACCACCACCACCACCACCACCGCCCTGCTGCTCAGGGCTCCTGTTATTCTGCATCTGCGAAGTAGCCGCCGCCGGCGGACCACCAACGCCAACACCCTGCTGCTGCTGCTGCTGCTGCAGACCCTGCTCCCGCAGCGCGCAAACCCGCCTCCTCTCCGCGGCCGCCTTGAAAAAAGCAATCATCTCCGCCAGCTTAATCTGTTGATCCTCGGGACACCCCAGGATATTAAACAAGCCCTGCGCATCGAGCAGGTGCTTCGCCACCACCGTGTCAGGCTGGCAGAAGGTGCGGATCCGCAGCGCGCGGGCGTTGGCGCGCGCCGTGTCGAGGATGCCCAGGATGGCCGTGGCGGCGGCGACGTGCGAGTAGAATTTGAAGTCATTGACGTGGGCGCGCACCAGCCCCAGCTGCGTCTCGAGGTCGTAGCGGAAGCCGACGACCCTGGGGCGGCCATTGCGCTGCCAGTCTTCGGCGGTCTTCTGGAGCTTGTCGGCTCCGAGGCGGCCGGCTTCGAACTGCGCCGTGATGTAGTCATTGAGGGCGGTCGCGAGGGTGAATTCGAGTTCACAATAGAGGAGGCTTTGCTCGCGTGGGCTGAGCGAGATGGCGAGCTGGCGCGACGAGGATCGCGTCTTGTCGGATTCGCGCGACTTGCGCTGGCTGCGGCTGTCGTGGTTGGCTTCAATCTGGAGGAACCAAACAAGTAAACAGTCAGTTTTTGGATCTCGGAAGGGAGGGGGGAAGGGGGGGGTGTCTGTCAGCGGATTTACTTGCCATCTCCTTTGCCTTCTTGACTAGGTTGCCCAGGAAACCGCCGCCTCGGTTGGGGGATGCGGTCGGCTCAGGCTTCGACGTATTCTCGAGCCATCCGCCCTCACCAATCAAGGTCTTGGAGGCTTTTCTCACTGTCAGGGGGACTTGCGGGATGAAGTCGGCCAAGGGGGTGTACGCCAACTCTGCGCCATTGGAGCCTTCATCCGAAACGCCTTGCTGCCCAGACGCCTCGGACCTCTTATCTGAGGCCCGCGCCGAGTTCTTTGTCTCGGTGTACGCTTGGAGAATGCTGACATGTTTGGGTTCGTTGGGTTTCTGGATATGGAGAGGGCTGATGTAGGAAGGGTATGGACCCCTGATTGACTCCTGGGAATAAAACGAGGAAGAGTCGTCCGCGACGGGATACTTGTTCGACTGACGGACAGGAGAGGAGGCCCGCTCGGGCGGATTATGGACCACAACCGTAGGCCGCTTGCCAACCCGTAGGGCGTCCAGCCTTGCGTGGGCTCGAGCCAGCTCTGTATCAATGGGAGCAGGGCGCCGCTTAGCTCCACGTGCGCTGGTGCGGGGCGGCGTCCCGCGGGCAACTGGAGTATTCCGTTTGAGCGGAGTCTCCTGTTTCTTTTTAGATGACGTGTTGGTAGCGTTGACGTGGAAATCCTGGAGGGTGCGCTGATTCTCGGGCGTTTTGGTCACATTGAATTTGACTGGCGACCGAGAGCGTGCGCGAGAGGGTGCGGTGGCGGATTGGTATGTCTTGGCTGGCGACCGAGAGCGCATGCTCGGCGCAGCGTTCTCCTTGCCAGCCTTCGTCGCTGTGTTGGCGTCCTGGTCAGCAGTTCTAGCCCTGCCTCGAGGGAGCGGCGGCTCGTTGCCATCCTCAGAGGACAGGCTGTTAACAAAGTCAGCAGATATTCCATCCACAAAACTTTGAGCATAGGACTTACACAGCCGTCAGCCGTTCCATCTGCGAGTCGGTCAAGCTAAACTGTAGAT
Organism: Chaetomiaceae sp. B2702; assembly: GCA_023628455.1. Taxonomy (NCBI): domain Eukaryota; kingdom Fungi; phylum Ascomycota; class Sordariomycetes; order Sordariales; family Chaetomiaceae; species Chaetomiaceae sp. B2702. The sequence continues at coordinate 45,772 of JAMAKP010000004.1, read as the reverse complement.
AGACGCCGCTGGACCCCTGCTCACGGCGAGGCGATGGCGAACGCTCTCTGAACGATGTCGAGAGAGGAATGAAGTTGCCTCGAATTGCCGAGTCGTCTTCTTGGTAGCGACCTCGATGCGGGTTGCCCATTCTGTCGGAATTTTCGGTGTCACTGTTTTCGAGAGTCTGGCGTATTGTGTTAAAGGATGCGAAGTGTCTGCAGTCAGCCAGGAGGAAATACTTACAGTAAGAGAGGTCAAGGGAGGGGCGTGGCCCGGAATAGCGATAGCCTCGGGCGAAAGATTCACAACCCAGTCTGCGGTGCGACTCGCATAATATTCTTGTTCTGCGGTCAAGGGTGCCTGGTCAGGAATACTCCGGCGAGAGTATGTATGAGGGAAGTTCTCGGCTGCCGCTGAAGTTTGAGTTGGTGTGAACTGGGACCCGGTAGCGGTGCCTTTCCTCCCGTCAGCAGAAGGCCTACTCAACAAGCAGCTGGCAATTGTGCAAAAAACGACGAATGGAATAGCAACGGTGGAATCAAGCAAGCAGACAATACTCACGGCCCTCAGCAATAGAGCTATTCGACAGCGACTTGAGAAGAAAGGGTCCGAGTTTGCTCGGCAGTCTATCGCCGCTCTCGCCGTCCATGACTATTCCGGCCGGCCCACGCCGAGAATCGAGATGTGGTATGTGGGAGTGAGGGAATGGCGGTCTCGCATCAGCGCCTTCCCGACGTTTAGGCAACTGGAGGACTCTTTCATCCAACTCGGCCCCGCCGGGTGGGAACACGCTGCGAGATCGCGGCGGCATATGGCCGCAATATCGCTCATGCGTGCACTCCGGGTTCGAGAATGTAGACCAGGCGTCTTCCTCCGCCCTAAACACCAGTTGAGGCCCGGCCCTGCCTCTCCGTGTCATGTTCCCAGATTCACTCTGCATCGTGGAGTCTGAAAGCCTAAGTCACCCTTTGAGACACACGGACCAAAAAGATAAAACCAAAACAGAGAAAGGGGCTCACCTGTGGAGTGCCCAACCTGCTCCTGGCTGCGGCCGACATTATCACCGACTTCTTGTATAGCTTCCAGCGGTGACTCGGTGGTTCGCCGTGTAGTGTTTCCCACCGTCACCATCTCTGCCCTTCCGGGCGACAAGACAAGCTGCATCGCAAGGCCAATCTCGTGTATCGACTGACGCGCATTGTGCTCCATACTGACTGTCGTATTTGCTCCGGTGGTTTGTACGCACCAACGGGGCTTGTTTATCGGTAGGAGGGCGTAGCGGGATTCTCTTGTTCTCAAGGCGGGTCATTCTTGGAGTGTGTGCTCCAAATCACGTCGCAGCACAGGTAGGGAGCGGTGCCAAACTCGTACCGGAGGGGTTCTGAAGACAACAAAACTGTGAACAGACCGCCAGGGAATGAGATCGCAATGGCTCCCGCGCCCCTCCTCTCCTGCTCTCCTTCTCTCGACGCCCGGCGGTTGCTCGACAGTTGCTCGACAGTTGCTCGCAACCCGAACCCCATCCTGCTTGCATATGCTTTGGTCAAACACTGCGAACTTCCACCGCACCCAAGACAATGGCAGGCGCTACGTCCGGGAGACAGACAGTCCCGGAGCCGCATACCTTGTCCCTCCACATCATGGGTGGGAATATGCCTCCATCCAACTCGTCCTCCGCTGTCAAGAAGAGCCCTCTCTCGTAGCCCCGAGAGACTATCCTCTTCCTTCTCGAGAAAGTGAGATTTCAAGTGTCGCCGCCGTGACCTCGGCCGAATCGCCACTGCAGCCGCGCTCCTGCCATCACGAGTTGTTTCGCAGAAAATCCTCCCGCAGCGGCCTCATCCTCTGCGAACATTCCCATTTTCCAACCCGCCGCTAATTCTTTTGCAGGTCGTCTGACGAAGCCACCATGATGCCGTGAGCGCGCCGGGGACTTGGAGGATGCACTTGGTCGAGTCGACGGGATCAACACCGCCGAGAGTGAAGGTCTGGAACCCCCATGCTGATCGGGATTTCCCCGCGGGCTGGACGATATCAGTCAAGACAGAAAGAACCGGGTTCCGCTCCGGGGACACTGAGACAATGGCAGCTGACGACGGGAGTCGAGGAGAGAAGGCAAAGGCCCGATAGGGAAGCGACAGGGTCTTCCAAAGCAACCATGAACCAAGCACCGGGACCGTCGTCTTGGTCAGCCGTTTCACGCTTGCCAAGGCCAACGTTGGCGCCAGGGCATACTCCGGATTCTCAGCCGCGGGTGGTTGCCAGCGGCTCACATCACGCGCCCGGGCCCGAGGCCGGCTGTGCACACGGACGATCATTGAAGCGACCAGCGAGAGGAGCAGGTCCCTGGCCCCCAAAGCTAAGGTACCACAGGTGGCCAGGTTACCGGGTACGGCTTGCGTTGCGGTACGCTGACACGGGGCCGGTGGGGGGGCAGAATGGGCCCAATAATAGCAAACCATACCGACGTCCTCCTCTTGCCCCTCCTGCCCCTCCTGTCCCTCCTGCCCCTCCTGCGTATCAACGTTGTTGTTTGTGTTTGAGAGCTTGTCGGCTGTGGGCTGTCGGCTGTCAACTGTAGGCGGTCTGTCAGCTGTCAGCTGCTGGCTGCTGCTAGCCGCTGCTTGTCCAGTAGACCCCGGAGGCAACCTGAGAAACCAAGCAGCCGCACCCCTGCCGTGGCAGCCCCACAGCGGCCCCGCTGCTTCATTCCCGTGTCCAAGTCCCGATGACACCCCTCACATCTCGGAGCCACCTGCCTCCAGCTCGCCGCGAGTTCTAGAAAAAGAAGGTTGGGCTGGCAGCGTCACAATGCCGCTTCCGTCGCCCGAAAACATGCCCACTCTTTCCCCCCCCACATGGGGTTGGCACTTGACGCGGGCGAGAACCCCCAGGGCTCCTCCTGGTCGCTCGTTGTTGATTTTGCCTTGCAGAGTCCTTGCAGAGCCTGTGTCGTACACCCGCCCGCCTTGCCGGGTCTCGCATGGCCCGCCGTGGCCCGAGTGAAGCTTGCGGTTCGCCCTCGCTTTCTCCTCCCACCCGAGTCAGACTTCTAGACCTGGTCTTACCGATCCCCTTGCCGCGCTTCACTCGCGCCATCTTAAGCGCGTCTCACGAGCTGACTGGCGATGTGATTCGATCTGCTCATTCCTGGGTCATCCTGTCGGCCTGGCCCGAACGCTGTTCGGATCTAAACCCGGATGCCGGGTAGCTTGGGACCGTCCGGTGCTCAAATAACTTGCCCGAGCCTCCCCCAGCCTGTGTCCGTCTTTCTGATCTTGCTTGGTCTATTTATCTGCGCCATCTAAAACCTTCTCCCCCCCGCCTTCCCCCCCTTGAGATACCCGGTGCGCCTGTAGTTCCCCTTGCTGTTTTATTTGTTTATTTCTTCTCTGTTTTCTTCTTTGACATCCCGTCCCTCGAGAGATACGATACCCAGAGACAGCATGGCTGCACTAGCTGATAAGCATCCGAGCTCCGTCCACTATGACATTGGTAAGCTGCGACACCTTGTCTCTCGAGCGACGTGCTCAAAACCCCTGCTGACCAAATTCGGTAGTCATTGTTGGCGCCGGCCCTGTCGGCCTGATGCTGTCGACCTGCCTGGCGAGATGGGGCTACAAGATCAAGCACATCGATAACAGGGCAGAGCCGACCCCGACCGGCCGCGCCGACGGCATCCAGCCCCGCTCGCTGGACCTGCTGCGGAACATGGGGCTCAAGTCGGCCATCATGGCCCACAAGCCCGCCCGCGTCTACGAGGTCGCCTTCTGGGACCCCCCCAAGACTGGCAATGGCATCGTCCGGACCGGCACGTGGGCCAGCTGCCCCAGCTTCATTGACGCCAGGTACCCCTTCACCACCCTTCTTCATCAGGGCCTGATCGAGCGCGTCTTCATTGCCGACCTCGAAAAGAACGGCGTCAAGATCCAGCGGCCGTGGACCATCAAGGGCTTCACGTCCGACGAGAAGGCGGACCCCGAGTACCCCGTCACGGTCGACCTAGAGCACGTTGACGGCACCGCCAAGGAGACCATCAAGGCGAAGTACCTGTTCGGCGGCGAGGGTGCGCGGTCCTTCATCCGCGACCGGCTCAAGATTGGCATCAAGCACAAGGACCCCATTGCCTACGTGTGGGGTGTGATGGACGGCGTTGTCAAGACCGACTTCCCCGACATTAAGGTGCGTCAGCTTTCTTCTCTCTGCACAGACAACGGGAATCACACGTGCTGATGCTATGAATCTAGATGAAATGCACCATCCACTCGGAGCATGGTTCCATCATGGTTATCCCCCGCGAGAACAGCATGGTCCGCCTCTACATCCAGATTGCCTCCTCCACCGACCCCGACTTCAACCCCAGGAAGACTGCCACCGCCGAGGAGGTCCAGGCCTCGGCCAAGCGGATTCTGCAGCCCTACTCGATTGAGTGGGAGCGGGTAGAATGGTACTCGGTGTACCCCATCGGCCAGGGTATCTCGGACAAGTACACCCTGGACCACCGCGTGTTCCTTGGTGGTGATGCCTGCCACACCCACAGCGTGAGTTCTGCCCTACCAGCTATATCGTGCGTGCGGGGAAAAAAAAATAGAATACCAAATCTAACTGTCACAAAACAGCCCAAGGCCGGCCAGGGCATGAACACGGCCTTCCTCGACGCCCTCAACCTCGCATGGAAGATCCACGCCGTCGAAGCCGGCTTCGCCCACCGCAGCCTCCTCGAGACCTACGAGCCCGAGCGCAAGGACGTCGCCGAGACCCTCCTCTCCTTCGACAACAAGTACGCCAAGCTCTTCTCGCAGCGCCCGCCGGCCGCCAACGAAGTCGCCGCGGCCACCGCTCAGGACGCCACCAGCAAGAATAACAACCCCACCAAGCATGACGAGGGCAACGAGTTCATCAAAACCTTCAAAGAATCCTGCGAATTCACCAGCGGCTACGGCGTCTTCTACAAGGCCAACGCGCTCAACTGGTCCCCGTCCCACCCGGTCCAGTCCCACGTCGTCCACCCCAAGACCACCAAGCTCGTCCCGGGCCGCCTGCTCATGAACGCCGACGTCACGCGCGTCGTCGACGCCAACGTTGTGCACCTGGAGCAGGAGATCCCGCTCAACGGCTCCTTCCGCATATTTGTCTTTGCCGGCAAGCCCGCCGTCACGGCCCAGGCCCTCCGCGACCTCGCGTCCGGCATGGCCAAGAAGAACTCCTTCTACATGGCCTACGCCCGCCCGGACCTCGACCGCGTCAGCCACCACGAGCGCCACAACCCGCACTCGCACTTCTTTTCCGTGTGCACCGTCTTTGCCGCGCGCCGCCCGGACGTCGAGATCTCGCGCGACCTGCCCCCGCTACTAGCCCGGTACCGCGACCACGCGTATGCCGACGACCGCTGGGACCGCCGCGTGCCCGATGCTAGGGCGTGCGCGCACGCCAAGATGGGATTGGACCAGGAGAAGGGCGGCGTGGTGGTTGTGCGGCCCGACGGGTATGTGGGCGTCGTGATTGCGCTCGAGGAGGGCAGTGCGACGGTCGACGCCCTCAACGGGTACTTCGGCTCATTCTGCACCAAAAAGCTGGGCGAGACGCAGGCGCAGCTTTAGGTGGAAGTGAGCAAGGCAGCTAGCTGGGTGGGTAATGGGTGGTTTTTTATTTTTTATTTTCTGAAAACGACCGGGGCATGATTGTATTTTGGGCATCCGGGTCCCCTGGGTAATAGACGGAGAACTCTGGCGAGTGTGGATTGGATTCGTTAACCGTATATATATCTCAGACCCGGAGAAGGTCGTGTACATAGGTTATTATTTTGTTGGTTAATGCTCCCTGTGTAACTCCAGCTCTATTCTCTGCAATCTCTTGTGTGTGGCCGCCTGCTTGGAGTGGTGCTGTGATACTATTTGTGCAACATCATCTATCCTCTCGGGATCTCTTGTCTCTTGCTACTACATACCTGAGTAATGCTCAGCAGAGTAATGCTCAGCAACTCCCCCGCCCCCCGGTCTGCAGAGATAACACTCCAGAATAAAGATACCTGAGGCACCCTTCTTCCCAATTTCCCCTTCCATCCGAACTCCCAACCTCAGTTCCTTCCCGCGCCTTCCCGCCAGTGCCCTGGGGTATATATACAAGTTCCGCTTCCCACACTGTCACCGACCCTCCCAATGAGCTCAACAACCGAGTTAGCTCAGCGGCATTGGGAGGGACCCGGGTGGAACGCCAACCGAAAGAGGCCGTGGGTTCGACTCCCCCCTCGAGAAGTAAAATCCTGATTTTCGGGATTTTCGTAGCCGTCACACCTCCATTCGACCGGCGCGAGAATGGGGCTGGGCGGTGAGCTTTTTGTGGGGGGTTTTTTTTTTTCACTTCTCCTTCTCCTTCTCCTTGTCCTTGTTTTCGCAGCATAAATCGGATACAGACCGCATGAACACAGACAACCAGCACATCCGACATGTTGATAAACAAACATGGTGGGCGGCCAGCAGTAACAGTACTAAAAGACTCGATCGACGAGGCAAATGGATGATGCTTTCTTTTCAAGGACTCAGTCAGGCTCATGCAATCCCCTATCTTTTTCCTAGAATACTCGCAAATCGTTTTCATTCATCTTGGAATGACAAGCAAATCAGCTCACAAATACAAGCTCAAACGCACACAAGACTGAATATTAAATCAAACCCATGCATAGTATTAAACCTCGCTAACTCCCACGCTTGCTAAACACCGACTAACTCCCGGATATAGGATATCAAGATGAATCGTGGTCAAGAGAACCAGAAAAAACAAACAATCCCGCCATTCTCTCTTTCCCTTCCTTTCCTTCCCTTGTTTGTTGCTCCTTCCCTTTCCCTTCCAATGCGCCAGATACCGTGTATTGTAATACGCGTGTGTGTGTGGGTGTGTGTAGTGTGATGTCTAAGATAAGACAAGTAGAAGAATGAAACAGACCCAGTATCCCCTTCACTCCTCTCCTCTCCTCTCCTCTCCCCTCCAACATTCTCATCATAATCCGACTGCTGCGGTCTAAACGGTCATCAGATGTCCGCCATGCTGTGCTGTGCTCAACGTGTTCTGGCCATCTGTGGTGAGTGGGGTTTGTGGCTTGAATCAAGGAAAAGAAGCATGCTCACTGGCCTGCAGAAACGTAAAGCACAACCGAAAAAGAAGAGCAAAAGAAGCCAAGAAAAACATGATCAAAAGAAGCGGCGTAGTAACAAAACGTAAAATGCCACCAAATGCAATCAAATATTCACACGCACATTCCAACCTGGCCCCAAAGTCATCAATCATACGACCCATCTCCACAGCCCAGAGACGAGTCACCTATCCCATGTGGTGACTGGTCCCCATCACCCCTCCCTCAAACAATCCGCCTAGGACATCACCCGGTAGCAGCCAATGTGGCATCATCTCGCTCTGCAGACCGAGCATGTCAAAGTTGACCTCCTGGCTGTTGAACGTGATCATGTCGTTGATGGGATTCGCTCCCATGTACGAGTAGGACCCCGACACCAAGCCGCTTTGAGCAAAGTCTGCTTCGTAGCCGTTACTATGATGGTTGTGGTCGACGCCGTGGTCGTGGCTGTGACTGCTATGATGACCTTGACCATGGTTGTGCGACACATGCTGGTGGCCCATGTCCGAATCTGTTGGCGTGGTGGAGGTCGAGCTCTCGTGACCCATGGAATCGTAGTGCTGCCAGCCGTGGTTGTAGGACGACTGATGCAGCGGGCCGTGATTGGCTCGCGACATGGCCCCAAAGGTATGCGACTTGGCATCGTGGTGAGGGCTGTTCTGATCCAGTTCGCTGGGTGAAGGGGACTCATATTTCAACATCGACTTGCCGATTGCTGGGGACTGCGACATGCGACCTGACTTGGATGGATGAGGTTGATAGCGCACCGCGGAAACGTTGGGCTGCAAGTATGCAGGCGGAAAGGCCGGTGGTGTTTCGGGGAGGCTCTGCCGGATAGGATCGTAGATCATGTTTCCGGGAGGAGTTGCCGCGGAGACCGGGACGGATGGAGGCGGTGGCACCGACGTGACGGAAGCAGAGCCGGTACCTCCGGGCGGCGCCGGGAGGTTGCCCTGGAAGAGGACAGTAAGATTGGAGTTCGGGGAGTTTGTGGTGCCGGTAAGCGAGTACGCGATAGGCGGAACGTTGGGCGAGGAAGGGTGCTCAAATCTGGACAAGCGACTCAAAGGACCTCGCCGAGCCAGCTTCATGGCCTCATACTCCTCGTTGGTAAACGTCTCGCAGTCCCAAATACCCTTGGACTTCTGATCCAAGGCCGTAAGGATGTACCCGACACCGCCCCAGTATTGCTCCAGCTGCTGGAGAGACTTGTAGCAACGCTGATAGTTCTCATTGGCATTCGATGCCAGAAGCGAATGCTTTACTGGGCGTGTGTCGTGATTCGAACCATGTCTTCCTTGAGGCGATTTGAAGTGATCAGCTCTGATATCCGGCGTTGGCGATGTCTCCCGAGATGGGGTTTGCGACGTGTTCGCGACAGATTCCATCAAGAAGGCGCATGCGGCAATATAGATAGGCTGCGACGTAAAGGGGTTGCCAATCAGACTCTTGGGGTCGATCAACTCAGCGAAGGCAAGAATATCGGCAATCGTCTTGGCACTTGACATGGATAGCTCGCGGCTGTTCGGCAGCTCGGGGGTATTTGCCAACAGCTGGGTAGGGTTCAGCTTATGGAAGGGAGTGAGCAAGGTGGGCTGATGAAGGATGATGACCAATGCGTGGAACCAGAAATGCAATAGAATGAAAGTGGTCCCTTGGTTCGCAGTCACGTATTCGCGGAAGTTGAGCGCGTTGAAGTGAAGGCGCGGGTGCTGCTTCTGGTAGATCGCTGTGAGGTCCCTTTCCATGATTTTGAGCTTGTTCATCTTCTCTTCGGTGAGGTCGTTGGCATTGCGGATGTTGTTGAGGACGTCGGATGCGCGGCCATACAAGTGGATGATCTCAATGAAAGGAGGAAACGGAGCGGGCCGATCGGAGACGGGGTCAAAAGTCGGTGGCGGCAGCGATAGCTCATAATCGTCGTCCCGGAACGTTACAGGCCTGCCTGTGCCTGAAGAAATGACCCGGTCCAGGACGAAGACAGCCCAAAACGTGTCGATGCGTTCCTGTTCCACTTCCTCTTGCTCTGCCGGGCTGAGGGTCTCCTCCTCATTATGCTTATTGTAGGGCCCGTCTGTCCCATCGGTGCTTTTGCGGCTCCAGCATCTGGTGTACCACGGGTCCCGTTCTCCTTGATATTTAACGCCTTCCATCTTCTGAAGTCCTAGGTCGACGGCCATCCTTATGGCAATGCCGAGGTACATCCACAGTGCACTGTCCTGGTCGGCGCCAAAACCTTCATACGCCATCAGGAGGCAGGCTTGAACGGCCGCAACCGAGGGACAAGGGAAGGTGTCGACAGTCGCGGCCTTTGCCCGCTGCGCAAAGACGTGGCCGTACTCGGACCGCTTCATCTTCCCGTCATGCTCGTTCGAGAAAATAGGCTGTTCGGAGAACCGGGCAGCCAGGGCACACACGGCGTCGACCAGAATAGGCTCGATTCGCTTCTCCTTCAGCATGGATAGAAACCGATCCTTTCGCAAAAACCGGTAATTGCAGCCCAGATGGAGGAAGAAGGTTTCCACGAGAGAGATGATCAACGGATGAACCGGACCAGAGCTATGTACGTCGTATACGGGCAAGTCCTCAAGGCTCTCCAGTGTGGTCTCTTGGTGTGCGTTTTGGCCGTTTGGGTAGCCGTAGCCAGCCAACGAACCCGGAGACGTCGTTGAGAACGAGCCGCCGCGGCTCTTTCGTCTGCTGCCACGATACACGTTCACCACCATCTGCTTGAAACCGGGGACAATGGCAGTAGGGCCAAAATACCGAAAATACGGCACGCGGTGGCGTTCGAGTTGGACAGGCGAGCGGTTGTTGGTGCTTCGACTTTCCTCCGTATAAGATGCATTTCGCGGCGCATTGGAACGCCTGATGTTCTTGGATGAGACTTGCGGCTTGCCGCCTTGGTCCCAATCATTGCTGTGCTCATGCGGGCGGCCGGTGACGGTTGTGCTGGAGCGCGAATCGCTCCTTGACATAGCGTCTTGGTCGACAAAGCCCGCCGGCGGTGGCGGCGGCGGCGCAGTCTTGCTCATCCGACGGCGACGTTCCCGCTCGTAATCGTCGTCATCCTCCTCCAAATAGTCGTTCCCGGCCCCATTGTGCAGGTTGGGCGCGTCGGCGGGCTCGCTCTTCAGTACCATAAACCCATCCTCCAATCTGTCCTCCCTCTTCCTTTCCACAAGGTCCGAGTACCCCAGGCAAACGTGCCCATTCTTCTTGCAGGTCGAGCAGTCTGGCTTCTCACCCGCACATCGTGTCTTCCTCTTGCGGCATGTCAAGCATCTGGCGCGCTTTTAGAATCCGATCCAAGTTTGACATAGCCAGTACCGTGCATCCACCGAGAAACCCCGCAGCCGTGATAGTTCGCGACTGCGCGGGACGGACGGAGATATGCGCAACAACCAGGACAAGAAAACAGAAAACGGGGGGACGTACGCTGCATTAATCCTCCGTCTCTTGGACGGGGGCTGGCCTTGGTTGTTGACAAAGCGTATTTGCTTGGGCGGCGGCAGGGTTCCGTTGATCGGGGTGGTCATGTCGGGCGCTCCTCATAGCACAACCATGGTGAGCCGAATCGCGGCGCTGGAGCGGACTCGGGGCGATGAGTCCTCGATGGCGGGATGCCCGCGGTCCGGCTTGAGCAGTAATCGATGGGGAGAAGTTGGGGTTCTGGCGGGGAACTGGGAGACGGTGTCGGGAGTCGGCTTGGCGCTGCTGTGAGCGGAAGCGGTCCCGGGACCTTAGGGCTCGGTTGTGGAAATCAAGAGACACACAACATGGTCATGATGCAGACAGGAGGCGGACGGCTTTGGAAAAAGTCATGGTGTATTTTTTTTTCCGGTTTGGGGGAAGAGAGCGGCGGAAATGATCAGTCAATGCGGGCGGGCAGCTTGTTGGGGCGGCGGCGGCTGAGGATCAGCGATCCTCTGGTTGCGGAGCTTGTGCTCTCTCCCGAGCGTCGCGTGCCGGTTGGCTGGAATTAACCTTGGAAGCGATGTGCCCTATCCGGCAGCGTGGGCAATGGGCCCGAAGTGCACCGAAACGGTGTGTGATGACCTCGGTCTTGGTTCAGGTGTTCGGAATTATTTTTTGGGAAAGAAAGGGAGGTCGAGCAGCAAGAGAGAAAAAAGTTGAGGGGGGAACGAGGGAGGATGCGCTCTGGGGGAACACGGAGGGAGCTCGGGACAGAATGAGACGTGCCGGCAGCCATGTGTGAGAGTGTGCGGGCCACCTCACTCACGCTCACGATGCCTCAGAATGGTTGGGCTGCCTGACAAGCGAGAAACGGGCGGGCTAATGGCGACGGCCCAAAAACCTCCCAACACCTTAGCTGAGGACCAAATCAATAGTGAATCGGGAAAAGTCTGTGCTGCCCATCGGCCGAGCCATGCATGCAAGCCAACTTAGGTGCCGAGCTTCATCGTAGGTTCCTGCTTTCGTTCCGATCGCTACTTGACCCCTCTTTCCGCTCCCTCGCCAGTGAGCGCTCCAATTTCAGTCAACAAAAGTCAGGTACCTAAGTGGGAGGGACTTCACGGCTGTATGCGCGCCGTTGCACTCTATCAAAAAGTCAGTTGGCTGCGTGCGGACCCAGCCATGTCGCATCGTCCTCCGTGGTGCATGGTGGCAGCTAATAAAAAGCGAGAGCGGGCCGGACTTTCTCGCCGACTTTCTCTCCCTGCTGGTGAGATCTGCCAGCAGGTCCGTCCACTCAACTGGTGGACTGACGGACTGGATGCAACGATGCAGCCCGCCAATAGCGGACTGCAGGCGGGTTCGAGTGCGCCACGCTGCTTCTGCAAAAAAACGACCTGTTCCAGCATATTTTTGTGATAGGGCCTGGCACACATGCAGGCACCTCCCCCTCGTGTTATCTTCCCTTTCTTTATTCGACCCTAGGTTGGTTGGTTGGGAGTGACCTCGTCCATCATCCGATGGATGGTGGATGATGCCACAGTTAAGATGAAATGATCCGTGCGCGCCACCGACCTGCGCATCTGTCGGCCCATGTGGGGCTCGTCCTCCCCTTTCTTGGCCAATTTTCCCCGAGAAACTTCCCTCTCAACAAGCTTCCCAATTATCTGCTGTCTGATTGCCTGTGGGAAGAGCCGATGAGTAGACTACAGTATTGTTGCTGGTCCATGTAGGTAAATTCGAACAGAAAAACCGACGGGGTGATAGAATCTTGACGTCGGGCTGCAGACAGGGAGGGACTGCTGCAGACCACCGCGTTCTCGCCGCGCCTTCTGTGAGAGCCCCTCCACGCCTTGAACAGAATAGCGCCATACCCGTTATCGTGCATGGAACGGATCGTTGGCCAACATCCGGGCCGGTCGAGTCTGGTTATCTTCGAAAGTCAGCTCGACCATTCTCGCCGGCGGAAACGGCTGTGCTTTATCCCGAATCGCTACCAAATCCCGGGCCTTTCTTATCGCTTTCGGCTCACTAGCCCGCCGTGCGATTTGGTACGCTATGTGCACCTTGAGCGGACAGGCCCGTCCCGCGGCTCGATGTTCACTGTAACGAGACAGCGCGGGTAACGCTGAGTCGATGTCCCCAGCCTCGGTTTCATGCTTTATCTCAGTGATCTTTGCATCAAGACACAGGCTCGCAGCCATCGCACACAATAGATGCATCCATCAATCTGCATTATCACACACCTGTCATCCAGAGCAATGGCACGTTGGGTAGTGGGCTCGGAGTTCGGAGGCAGAAGGGCAACGCCCGCCGCCGCCTCCATCTGATCCGACAACCCCGCGTTGAAGACAAGCTCAGCGCTCGGGAGTTGGTCTCTAACCTAAGTAAGATTAGCAATAATCCACATATTTCCAGGCGCCGGGAACCTCGTCCAACTGCCCCGGCCCAGTCAGCAACAGCAGGCAAATGCACGATGCAGCCACCAGCGCCGCCTTCGACTTGCAGCTTCACCGGGTCCCCGATGCCGGTAGAGGCGGGACGCCGGTCAAGCCCAACCTGCCTTTCCATCAAACGGGACGTGGCGGCAAACACCTATGATTCATCATGGTGTAAGTCCGTCCACATTTTGCGCCTCAGTTGTCATGAGAATGGAACGAATGGAGGGTTAAAGAGTCAACACACACTTAGAGCCAGCGGGAGGAGGCAGAATAGCCTAAAAAGAGAGCGGAAAAAGTCCCCCCACATGATGAGCGCTCTCGCGTGTTCAAGTTCGTTTCAGACAGGCCAAAAATCCTGCCATGATCTTCAAGACCAGCTCCGTCTCCGAATCTTCGAACCAGCTTGTCGCCTATCCACGCGACCTCCTCCTGCTTGCACGCCGTGCCGAGGCCGAAGTACATCGCAGCCACCTCTCAGCCACTCCACCAACACTGCAGTAAGAATTCGTATTTCACCGCGAGTGCCGCTCATAAGTTTCCACCTTGACACATCACACGGCACGCAACGGTACACAGCATGACGTCCCAATCACTTCACATGGCTTGCTCTTCTCCAATGGACTGCTGTAAGGGGGGGGGGGGGGGGGGGGGGGGTATTAAATTTTAACAACCCCAAACGCCCCCACAAGGCCCACCCCATGTGGGCGTGAAAA